>JANAVB010010795.1:2108703-2558703 GCA_029216955.1 Iris pallida | reverse complement strand
AAGCTATCGGCCTTTATGAAGCGGTAGCCTCTACGAGCCAGGGTATACCGATGAACAGTAACCTATTCTTGGCTTTGATGGAGTTGTATATGAGTTCAACAGAAACTTTTGCAACCCCATTAGGTGAGATGGGTTTTGCCCTACACGAGATGCAATTCATCTCTAAGCTGCCGATGGGTGAAGCTCCCTATAAAGAGTATGTTCCCTCCAATCGGGAACTAGCAGAAATCAGAAAGAAAAATCCTCAATTGGTTGAGGTCTACAAAGAACTGATGTGCCATTACCTAATTTGCACCACTATGTACGACAGTGGGTCGCATTTGGCATATACTAATAAATGGACAACCTATTTATTCTACCACGAGAATAGGATACCCAAGAACGACAAGGGAAGATTCCAAGAAAACAAGGCTCCAACCATTAACCCTTGTTCAATAATCCCTTCAGATCTGATCCATAGTTTGATGATCTCACATAAGTCTACAGACCAGCATCTGTCCACGAAGATTGGAGACATCCCTACGGGGACTGAAACTTTAAGCTACCTGGGGTATGGTAGTCAGAGGATCTCAAGGGAAGCCTTACTGGCAGGCTTTCTGTCTCTGTGGCTGCGGAGATGGATCGTGCCAGGGATAATCACAGCTGACAGAATTCACCGGAACGTATTATGGATGGCAGTACGTTTGGTGTTCAAGGTCAGAATCAACCTGCTATCGGTAATGGTGTGTCGAATAAACGTAGGTTTGCGAACCTTTGGTGAGGAACTAATCAACAATGCTCCTCACCGAAAAGAATTCCCAAGGGTGGAGATGCATACACTTATCTGATGGGCTGGCTACTACATCATAACTGCAGTTTGTTGCCACCCGGCCCTGGATATAATACGGAGGTCTTCCTCCAAAAATTTAATAAAGCCATGTAGATTACAACTACAGTGGCAGACACCCGAGTAGTACTAAACTACTCCCATGGATGGAACTTTTTCTGCACAAGACCACAAGTTCCAGCCGACTGCCTCGGAGTACAATTTCAAGATAGAGGAGAAGGGAGAACTTCATTGCCTGTGCCAGTTTTCAAATGGCTAATGTGCATCAGACCCTCCCATCTGATGTACAAGAATGAAGACAACTGTGCGCTCGAACCGTATCTACCAAGTCGGTTCGCTCGTCAGTTTGGATATGACCAACTTCACGTTGGTAATTCCTCCACCAGCTTCTACCATTATAGGAAGTTGATTGACGGTGCAAGATCATGGAGATACTTTAGCACTGCTTGTAACGGTGCTAGATTCCGGGTATCCACTGCTACAAGTACAACCGATCTACGAATACTTCATACGTATGCTCGCTTTTATGCATCTATTCGCTCCTTCGCGCATGGCTATAATATGAAGGGGAGTCTTCGATGGCCCAAGGAAGGGAACGTCGAAGAACCAGTCAGGGTACTTCCAGACATACCCGATGACGCTGTTGTTCTAGATGAGTATCTGGAAGTAATCCCTGCGGGAGCTGGGAAAATAGCTGCAGGGCCAATTATTATCAGCAAAACCTGGAAGCGGAGATCAGATACAGTTGTTACCCTCCCAGAGAAAAATAAGAAGGTCACTGTCAAAGGGCCTTCTAGACAGAGAGCCGCTACTCCTGAGAGCGAAACTCCTGTCAAGGAGCCTCAACACATTGCATCTTCTTCAGTTCATCATAGAGAAGGGTCCTCGGCATCCCAACCTGCAGCAACAACAGAAGTTTTGGGGTTCCTATCTCCAGGACGTCTAAGCACTTCTGCACATCTGACTTCTCCCCAGAAGGTGCTAACTATTGAAGACACTGCCATGATTCATGCTAGTAATCCAAAGCCCATCCCCTCAGATAAGCCGGTGCTTGACTTCGACGATGATGACTGGGATGGGGACTATAATGCGTACTTGGCACGTCCTGCACCTACTCCAGGTATATATAAATTACACAAAATCTATACAAGATTATGTATTATGATTTTGTATATTAACTTATTTTGCTTTATTTGTAGGTGTCATCACTTCAGCAAAGCCTGTGGCTCCTCCTCCTCAAGAAGCTATCTATGAAGAAAATATGGAATCCGAGGAAGAGAGTTCTTTATCAAAAGAAGAAGAAGATACTATCCAAAAGGAATGTTCGCCATCTGCAAAGATACAACAAGAGCCTGTGGTAGAGGCTCAGCCGAAATTGTCTTCTCTTGCTGAAAATAGAAAAGAAGAACAAACTGCAGAAGAACCAACTGTAGATGAAGAAGCGGCTGCTGCAGACTTCAATGAAGAAACTGAATTACTCCCAGAGCCTGAAGAGCCAGTAGCCTATGAAGGTGATGAGGATATGGTCAACTCATCAACTGAAGCTGGAGACGTTGTCATAGCATCCTCTGTTATTGCTACTGATCCAGTACAAGTTTCTGAGAAGACGGTGTCTGAACCAGATTCATCTACGATGATTACCATTCCTCCCACAACCATCACTGCCACTGAAACTCAAGTAGTTTTAACTCCCGAAGCGGCTGGAGTAATGATCCAAAAGTGTGCTGAAGACATTCTCTCTGAAGCTCCTGGGGATCAGTTAGCCATGGTAGCAGCGACAATAATGACTCCATCTCAGTCTGCTACCAAAGTAACAACATCTGCTCCTAGTCTTTAGAAACGAGACTTGGTAGACATAGCCGCAACACCAAGCTCAAATACAGAAATGAATCTCTTAGTTGAGATTCATACTGAAACCTTCTATAAAACTTTAGCGGCCTTAATCAATATGGTCTTAAAGAAAGGCCTTAATTATGAAAGCTTGAAGGCTGCCATTGCTCATACGATCAGAAATGTTGCCATGTTCAATGATGCAGCGAGAGCAGCGACATTGGAGAAGGTAGTAGAGGAACTTGAACAGCCTATTAGAGAATATCTAAGGCTGTCAAGTGAAACTATTGAAAGTCTCATCCAAAGCGAGTATGATGATTTATCAGCTGAATACACCGCTCGGGAGACTACTTTCAATGAATCTCTCCAAGAGTACAACAGCAAGGTCGCCAAAGAAAAAGCTTTTTTGGCTGAAGCTAAACCCCAGCTGGATATCCAAAGAGAAGCCTATGAAACTTCAAATATGAGAATTCATCAACAGAATAACAAAATTCGTGAAGTTGAGGCATAATTAGCTCGCTTAAAGGCGGAGAGGGAGCAGTTGATCACAGCTCGAGACCAGCATCTAACGTAGAGCTCAATTTTGGAGGAACAATTCTTCGGTGCTGAAGCTACCATCAAAACCCTTGACGAAGCCAAGGATAAGATGATAGTTACTTTTGCTGAACTATCTCATCTCTGTACTCCCGAAGCTCGACGCTCCGTAGCTGCCAAAACTGTACTATGCCCTCGTGAAAAGCGTTTGGCGGAGCTGCAGAAACTACTTGAAGATATATCTGCTCCGCCTTAGGCGATAAAGAATATTGTATTCTTCTTTTCATATCATTAATAAAGAAAAGAAATTTTATCTTCTGTCTTTTCCTTTCTGTAATATTACAAGAAATGAATAAAATATTTATTTTGTGATCCTATCATTTATTTTGAATTTAAACAATAGGTATGAGATAGAAAATACTTATCAGAGGTAATATGGACATGATAAGTCTTCTAAACTCAATAAATTATATCTATCCAGAGGTAATATGGATATGATAGATAATGCATCTAGTTTTCTTTTTAGAGTGTACAATACTATCAGAGGTAATATGAACATGACAGATCGTAACGACTCAAAGAAAAATAGATTAATATCTATTCAGAGGCCATAGGGACATGAAAGATAAGAGAAGAAGTAGACTTAATATTTATTCAGAGGTCATGAGAACATAATAAATAATAAATATCTTTTTTTTATCAGCTGGTAAGACAGAAGATCAAAAGTATCTTTTAGGAAGACGATAATCAGCTTAACCAAACATTGGTAGCTGGGGAATAAAGAAGAAATGCAGACATAATATTTCTTCAAGAATTTGCTATTATTTGGCATCATGTGCAAATCTCCATTAGGTTTAGACAACCTATAGGCACCATTAGAGAAGACGGTCTCGACCATATAAGGACCTTCCCATTTTGCTTGGAATTTCTCTTTGCTCTTATGAGTCATCACCATCGGTCTTCGGACAGCCAAAACTAGATAACCGACTTTAAATAACCTCTCTTTAAATTTACGATTGAAAGTTCGAGATATGCGGGCTTGATATAGCTAAATGTGCTGTTGCGCTTGAAGACGCTTCTCGTTCAATCCTTCAAGTTCTTGGAGTCGTAAGCGATCATTATTCTCTGAGGTTAGCTCATTAGCAATGGCTATTCTAAGAGATGGAATCTGGATTTCCAGTGGAAGAACAGCCTTACATCCGTAAACCAGTGAGAATGGTGTAAAACCAGTAGGAGTTTGAATTGTCGTTCGGTAAGCCCATAAACATTCTCCAAGTTTCTCATTCCAATCACGTTTATTAGAAGAGATGAGCTTTTTGAGAAGTTTAATGATTGTCTTGTTGAAAGCTTCGGCCAAACTATTAGCAGCTGGATTATAAGTCGTAGAAGTCAGATTTTGAATCCGATTCTTATTACATAATCGATAAAACGCCTGACTGGCAAATTGTGGTCCATTGTTATAGATTATCCGTTGGAGAATCCCAAAATGATAAATGACATGGTGTTTGATGAAGCTAATCACATTAGATGTTTTCACTTCAGCAAGGGGAACCGCTTTTGCCTATTTAGAAAAGTATTAGTTATAGCCAGTATAAACCGATGTCCCTTAATAGAAGGAGGGTTAATCAGACCAATAATATCCATGCCCCAAGCTTCGAAGGGCCAAGAAGCTGCTGTAGGATGTAAGAATTCAGATGGTTGATGAATAAAATCAGCATGAATCTGACATGCTTTACACCGTTTGGCGTAATCCACAGCATCTGCTATCATGGAAGGCCAATAATATCCCATTCTTTAGATACGGTACTGTAATTTCGGACCCAGTTGATGGGCACCGTAGACACCATCATGAGCTTCATGGTGTGTTTGCTTAGCTTCACTCTCAGAGAGACAACGCAGCAAAAGTCCGTCATATGAATGACGATATAACATATGCAAAGAAGAATCGTAGTAGAATCGAAATGATCGCCATTTGATTGATGTAGCTTCATTTGGATCTTCAGGTAAAATCCTATGAACCGCATAATCAATGAATGGACTTCTCCAATCCCTTTGTTGAGGACTTGATTCTGTAGTATAACTATGTTCAATATGAAAATTATTCTTGACACAGAATAAGTCTCGATCCAACAAAGTAATGGTATTTTGTCTTCTAATTGGAACATAAGTCTGCAGCCAAACTAGCAAGAGCATCAGCTTCCAAATTTTGAGAATGTGGTACAAATTTAATGAAGAACCCTTTGAATGAAAGGGCCAATTCGATTACCACTTGATGATAAGGAATGAGGTCAGGATTTCTGACTTCATATGTCCCTCTGACTTGATTAACAATTAGTTGAGAGTCTCCATAAGCTTCCAGAAACTCGATGTCCAATTGTTTTGCCACTTGAAGACCAATTAGCAGAGCATTATATTCTGCCATATTGTTGGAACATAGTTCATTAAGAGAATAAGCATGGTAAATGACCATTTTATCAGGAGAGACAAAGACAATGCCTACTCCGGAGACAATATTGCCTTTAAATCCGATCCGTGATGCTCCATCTAAGTATAGTTGCCAAATGTCATCCCTCAAAGTCATGTTGCAATCTACGACTTCATCTGGAATGTCCTCATAAAGCTCAGATGTTTCATGTATAGGATGAGCTGCTAAGAAATCAACTAATGCTTGACCCTTCACTAATTTTTGAGGTACATAGACCATATCATAAGGAGTAAGCAACATCGTCCAGGTGGCTAATCTGGAGTTAAGAATGCTCGGTTTTCTCATCAATACCCGAATAGGATTTATTCTGAAGATGACATGAATAGTCTGTCCTGACACATAATATCGTGTCTTTTGAACGACAAAAACTAAGGCGACGCATTCTTTCTCCACAGGAGTATACCTGTGTTCAGCTCCAACCATCATTCGGCTAAGATAATAAATTGCCAGTTTATGACCCTTATCACTTTTCTGTGCAAGAAGAGCGCCAAGAGAATGATCTAAGGCTCGAACATAAAGCAAAAATGGTCTTCCTACCACTGGAGGTACCAGAACAGATAGATTTGTAAGGTATTACTTGATGTCATTGAAGGCTTTTTGACATACTTCATCCCAAACAAATGATACACCTTTCTTTAATAGACGAGAGAAAGGTTGGCATCTTCCAGAAAGATTGGATATAAATCTTCTGATATAAGCAATACGACCTTGGAAGCCGCGTAGTTCTTTTAGATTGCGTGGAGGACGCATTTCAAGAATTACTTTAATTTTAACAGGATCCACGTGGATACCTTGAGAAGTAATGACAAATCCCAAAAACTTGCCACTAGAAACCCCTAAGAAAGACTTAGTAGGATTCATCTTCAATTGATGTTGACGTATCAACTCAAATACTGTCTTCAAGTCTTGAATATGATCATCTTTTGATCGACTTTTGACAACAATATCATCTACATAACATTCAACTGTTTTTCGTAGATATTCTTGAAAGATGTTGCTTATAGCCCGTTGATAAGTAGCACCCGCATTTTTTAGACCAAACGGCATAACCGTATAGCAGTAAACTCCAAGGGGTGTATGAAAAGTGGTATGCTCTTCATCTCCTGGATGTATCTTAATTTGATTATATCCTGAAAATCTATCCATGAAAAACATGCGTTCAAAACCACATGTATTGTCTATCATGACATCAGTAATCGGAAGTGGAAATTCGTCTTTTGGATAAGCTACATTAAGATCTCGAAAATCTATACAAACTCGGACTTTTCTATTCTTCTTCATAACAGGAACAATGTTGGCAGCCCGGTCTGGGTGTTGTTCTTTATGAACAAAGCCACATGTGATCAGCTTTTTTACTTCTGCTTCAATTGCATCCATCATATCTGGTCGAAAATGCCACTGCTGTTGTTTTACAGGCTTAGCATTAGGAAGAATGTTGAGTTTATGAGTAGCTGCTTTAGGATCTAGACCCGGTATATCCTCATAACTCCATGCAAAGATATCAATATATTCTTTAATCAGTTGTACCAACTCTTTCTTTTCATCTTCAGAAAGGTTTTTACTGATGAATATTGGCTTAGACGTAGTTCCGTCTCCAACATCAATCTGGACGATTTCATCTTCTGTAGGTGGCTATCGTTGTTTAAAACGAAGCTCCCATTGAGTGTCCATTTGTTGTACCCAAGGGTCATTTTCAAATGGCTCAGATTCACCATCAGTTTGAACCATGTTGACTGAAAAGATGCACTCAGATTCATCATAATGGTTTTCTCTAGAATATGAGGATTGTAAAAAACTGGAAGAACATTCTTCTTCCATATCTTCGTTAAATATATGGGATGGATCGTATCCCAACCCATGACGAGTTTTTTGATAAAACAGATCACCACATAATGGTAACCGCCTACCTTTTCCTTGATTGAGACCTTGCATAGTCTTCAAATCATATCCCATATTCTGGATAATCTTAAGAGATTGTTGACTATATTTGTCAATTCGAATTTTTCCTTTATATTTCTCTCTAAGATCATCTGTCTGAGCAACAGGGATATTTCTAGCCAGGCCAAACACAATTTGGCACTTGTTTTTCTTACTAGACGGAATCACAAATAAGATTCTTCGTGACGTCTATAAGTCACACAAGCTTGTGATGATGAGGTTACAGGAAGAAGATAGGAAGAAGATGTTAGGAACCTTTGAGCATAGGGTCCTATATCGACATGAAGAGGAAAAGAATTTTCCTTATGATTAATGTATAAGGTTTCCTCTGTATTTATGTCATTTTTATGTTGATGACTTTGATTATCAGCAGATAAAGTCATTCTTTCAATAAATTTGACAGCCATGTACTCCAAAAGGAAATCTTCATTAATATTAGAAAGTACAGAATGATCAATATTTACAACATTTACAAACTGATTGCTACGCTTCGGATTGATCATTAACGGACCGTCATCCATCTTCTGCGTAGACTTGCCAAGGTTGATAATCAGTGGTTCTGGATCATTCGTACGAGCAGTATGTCCCTTGACTTTGATCATAAGAGGTTGAACTTGGTTCTTGACTGGAATACTCACTGATTCCTCAGACGAAGCTCGAGTTCTTCCTTCAACCTTGATCACCAAAGGTTGGTCATTGACAGGTTGGGGTTGGATTCGGCCTTTGACTTTAATCTTCAAAGGTTGCTCTTCTGGAGGATCTTCATTGACAAATTGATCTTCTGCAGGTGATCGATCTTCGGCCATATCCGATATCTCCTTAACATGATCCTATTTTTAGAGTATCGAATAAGAGAAATAGGCTTCAACACCCTTAAAAGGATTGATATCTGCAAATTCAGTCTTCACAATTCTTTGAGAATCCACGTACTTGAAGCATTGGTGGAGAGTTGAAGGCACAATGTTATGCTCATGTATCCACGATCTTCCAAGGAGGATGTTGTAAGATACATCTGAGTTGATTACATAAAAGGTCGCCATAGTTCGAAGATCGCCAATTTGAATCTTCAGATGAATCTTTTCCAGTGGTTTACTCTTTCCAGAGTTGAAACCAACTATTATTGTACTAGTGTAAGTCAAATCACTAGTAGGAATCCTCAAGGGTCGTAGCATACTCTGAAGAATAATGCTAATAGAAGACCCAGGATCAATGTAAATCCTGTCGATTTCAGTAGATTCAATATACCCTTTGTAGCACAGAGGTCTATCATGCTTATTATGCTTCAACAACATATCTTCTTGTGTGAAGGCAATGTTAGGAATTGCTTCAATCACACTATGACATTGTGGACACGACACTGGTATATTGTCAGGACTCTTGAGTTGAGCTAGGCATAAATCTGCTTGCAGCAAAGCTTCGGTCAAAGTTTCTTGGCTTTCTTTAGAAAGACGAAGCAACTCAAAGATAGAAAGTCTAGCCGGGGTATTAGCTAGTTGGGCTAGAATATCAAACTTGTAGGGTTTTATCACCACTCCTGAATTTGAAGCAGACTTCAATGGGACGTCAAAGCGTACTGCTTTTTTTTTCCCTTTTTCAACCACAGATGGTTTAGAAGGTCTTGCCTTAGTAGGAACAGGAGATGGTTGAGCTGGTAGTGTTTCAGCAACGTCCTCCGCTTGTTTAGAAGTTCCCTCATAATCTTTGTGGTACTCTTTCCCAGATCGCATACCAGCAAAGGTTTCTTCTTCAGACTCAGGAGAATGAAGTACCATATTATAGGTTTTATTCTTCTTTCCCTTAGCCTTCTTCTTGCGAGGATTTTTATGAGGGACCTCAAAACCCAATCCAATAGTGGATATTTGACCTTGAATTTGTAAAGGAAGTCGCATTCCTTTATCATAGTTCAAGTCTTCCGCCTTTTGAAAGTCATAGCCTATCTTTTTCATGAGATGGACTGATTGTTGACTATACATGTGAGTGGGTAGCGGACTTTCAATAGGCGGTTCAATAGAGGAAGGAGGAATAGAGACCTGTGTAGCCACAGGAAAAGAGGGAATAGAAACCTCTGTAGCCACAGGAGAAGGAGGAATAGAAACCTCTGTAGCCACAAGAGAAGGAGGAATAGTCGGGACAGAAGAAAAATCCCTACAGGACCTTTCTCATAAGCAGCAAAGACCTGTTGTGCCCTGTATAAGGGGACACTACTCATTGCTAACCATTACTGATGAGTAAGTTTGAGCTTGGTAGGAGGAGTCAAACTTGGAGGGCATATATTCAAACCCCTAAATCTATCCTCCAAAGGAATGCCATCCGAAAGATGATCCAAACCATCATGATCTGGAGTAACAACATAAGAAATCATATTGCAGGTTTTGACTTTTCTATCTTTCTTGGATTTTGAAGTTTTACCTTCATTCTCCATTTCAGGTACTAAGTCAGGATGTACCTACATAATTTTACCATTTTTTAATGTAAGAGGCAATAATCCTTCACTTTGCTCTCTAGCTGGCGGAAGATTTACATTCTTCATTGTCGCCTTTAGAATTGGGACAATCCCGTCTGGAACTTGTTATGGAGGAAAACCTCTAAATTGAAGAGAAATCATATTAGTTGTCACTGTATGCTCATTATTGGTTAAAGCGATGGCATTAGCATTTATCAACTCTTGGATTTTCTTCTTTAAGACGTAGCAAGCTTTGGTAGGATGATTTATGTATCTATGATAGATACAATATTTGGGATTGTCAGTCAGATTCACCTCATTAGATCTTTTTGGCTCTGGAATCTGGAGTTTGCCACTCATTATAAGACATTGGAATATCCCTGGGATATTACTGTTATCAAAAGATTATTCATCTTTTGGTTTGGAAGATTCCGGATTATTTGGCATCGTTTTGGGTTTTAAAAGATTAACCACTAGGGTTTCCTTCCCTTTCCTATTGCGATTGCCAGAATTGTTACCAGAAGAGCCTTTCTTTCCTTTGTCTTCTGAGGCAAAGATCATCCCGTGTTCACGAGCCAACCTACCATTAGTCTCGGCTGAAACCGTCGCTATAATGAACGAGGCCCAATCTGTGAATTGAGAGCCCATAAAGACAGTAATAGTTGGTCGCATATTCATTTTGCATGTATCAATCAATGCTGAATCTGGCATACCATGAGGCATTTTCAAAGTTGCCTGTCGAAAACGTTCGATGAACGTCCGGGTATCTTCCTTCTCCTTTTGTTTGATTTCTATTAAAGAGGACATATTCATATCCATTCATCCATCATAGAAGCAGGAGAAAAACATCGCTTTGAATTCGTCAACAGACGATATGCAATTGTCTGGTAGGCTGCGATACCAGTCATAAGCTGAACCCATCAAACACCCAATGAAAACTCGGGTGAGAAGAGCATCATTCTTCTGCAAATGAACAGTCATAATATCAAAATAATTGATATATTGACTGGGAGAAGCCTTTCCATCAAATAACACCATCGATTGTGGCTTGAATTTTGGAGGAAAGGGTACATCATTCCAATGAGGAGGATAAGGTTGCTTAATCCCTAACCTCTGGAGCTGATCTTTGTGCTTCAGAACTTCAAACTGTGATTTTAGCTCACGCACTGCTTGAATAGCTTCACTAGTTTGAGGAAGCACATTCGATTGGATAGTTGTCGGATGTACCGTAACCCCTACCGGAGGTGGTACATCTTCTGGAATGAGAGGATCTGGAGATGTAGAATTTTGATTGACAGCAGGCTCTTGACTAAGATTATCAGAGGTACATCAACCCCTTGACTATCTTGAGTTTGTGCTGCTACTTGCACCGGAGTTACCACTGCCGGCTGAATAGTTTGCTGAGTCATTATTATTTGATGCACACTTTGCATCATGGCAAGCATGTCCTTCAGTGATTGTTCAACTACATAGAGACGTTGTTCTGTGTTAGCAGTTGATGTCTCCGGTTTATCTCCGATAGCATATGATTCAACCTCCCTTGAACATACAGAGGGATTGGTGTAGATGTATGAATCAATGCTATCAGGTTCGAACTCCAGTGACTAGGTACCCCAGCTTTTGAATCTGAATATTGTAACGATCTTTGAACTCTTAATCGAGTATTCTGATATACCCCTTCAAAAGTGTCAAAGAGTCGATTAAATTATTGTTGTCTAGGAGTTCGGGACAAATTGCGTCTTGGACGTCGTCCTCTATTGACATAAGATGCCATATTAACTGAAGCATAAGACAACTCATGTTCTTGGACATCAATTGATTGCTGAGGCATATTATAGCTTAATCGGTCAGAAACTGACCGTTTAGAAGCCGAACAGCAACACTTGATTACAATCTGGTGACACTCGCAATGGTGATTTTCTTGGGGGAGTATCACAGGAGATTTTTTGCTTTTACGCTTTTGTACGAGCAACTCGCGTAAATCAGAAGGAGTGGAAGGAGTCGTCTTCTTTATTACATTTGGGACAGAGAAACATTTAGTCCCTTGTGTATAAAGAAGATTACTGGCTGCATTAGCAGAACCAAACTGTACATTTTTACGCGCCTGGAGTTGCATGCGTAAATCTTGAGATTTTTGTGCACAAAGGACTCCATCAGCATTACGCGTAATTTGAAGGTTTGGTACCTTGCGTAAAGCAGTGTATGAAGGTTTTTGGTGGAAAACTGAAGTTTTACCAACAATAGGATTCTTATTTTTATGCTGCATGCGTGTAGGCAAATTTACTTTAGATACAGAGGCATCATTGTGAATTTTATCTACTCTGTCACCGACAGGAGATTTACCTTTACCCGTAGAGCGCAAAACATTAATATCTGCCACGTTACAAACGGGAGATTTTCCTTTACGCGTAGAGCGTAAAACCTGGGTGTCTACTATGTCACGACCCGCACCCACTGTAAGGGTACGAGTACGTAACAACGTCCAGCCTACGCCGCAGAGTCGGCGGTAGAACGCTGTCCTAGGTCAATCATCTAATAATATAAAGGTATCTATATATTATATACACTCTGAATGGAGGTGACATAGCAATACAGTCTCAATCACATCTAAGGTAGAGTACGATAAAAAGATAGATAGATATGGAACGAAATGAATCCACAAAGATACAATCAGATAGAGATCTAAGTGTCTAGGATGACATCTCCATAAATATCAGATAAAACAACTCCCAGTACATATACAATAATGTATCAATGAGAAAGACAAGGTAAGAGTCTAAGCTAGCAGTCTAAACCACTGGTGGTAGATCCTCTACTGTAATTAGGTCCAAGTCACAAGTGTTGTCTAAGCTGCACCATAATGGGTAGACATCAGAGCCTCATCATTCACTGTAAAATTTTCAACAGGTCCAGTCAGGACAGGAGCGAGCACAATACATCTCAACAGATCATAGCAGGTTAGAAAATATAATCATGCAGTAGAGTAAGATACAGGAAACTGAAAGAAAGTACAGAATGTAAACAGAGAGAGAACTGTAATAGAAATATCTACTATAAGTAGAGAACTAACAGTGGCTAGTGAGTCAGAGTACAATATAGACATGTAAATGTCATAAAAGATTCTAGGAACTATACTATGGAATGATTCTGGGAACTACACTACTTGGATATTATTCACATGTCTACTTCTATTCTCCAGTACCCCAATCAATACACAAGGATCTAGCCAGGTTATGTTACGATCCATGCAATGGCCCAGAAGGGGTGATACATGGTAGGCCCATAAATGGGTGATTCTGGGAATGCCCATAAATGGGTGATTCAATGAAGACTCTTTGATCATGAGAGTACATGTCACAAGTGATCAATGAACCATGAAGCATAGTGATACACAATATAAGTGAAGCGCACAGAATATGTAGTATCCGATGCTCCCTGAGGGGATAACATCTCAAGAAAGAATCCATATAGTACTAATCCGTGTTACCAACGTGACAGCATCAAGTAAAGTAATCTAAAGTAGGAAAATAATTCTAACAGGATAAGAAAGGATCAGAGAATGTACTCGCCTGTATCCTGAGTATCTGAAGAATATCTACTGTCTAAGGAGTGGTGTCTGTCTTCTTTAGAACAGCACAAGTCATTACATGTCTAAAATAATAAAATAGACTGCTACAATGCATCTACATGATATTTGGGGTCAATCTAGGCTAAGTCAACCTTTGGACAACTCTAGTCAACCCTAACAGTCAAACTAGGTCAACTCTAGTCTAGTTAGGTCAAACAAGGTCAAACTAGACTCAATAAAGTCTCACTAGGCCTAACCTTGTCTACCCTAGCATTCACACATACAAATCCAAGGCTATACAAGCTACACAACCACACATCAAGGGCACATCATATAGAATCAGCCAATCAACAATCAAAGTCCTGAATTTTAACTTATCATGCTATGTACATATAGGGAATTAATATATGAAGCATTACTCTACCATTCAATGGGGACAACATGAATGTATATAGGTAGGTCCCTATGAACATGAGTGAGTGGTGTGTAGGCTAAAGTGTGTGTAAGGATGAGTGTATGAGGAAAACAGTGGCAAGTCTCAGATTTGTGTGACGGGAGTAATATGACAGGAAATAGAATAGAAGGTGTGTGAATCAATGCTTCTATTTGTCAATAACTGACATCTCAGTTATTCAGTTTATTCAACAATGTAGTGTGTCTCAGTTTTACTCATGTGTGTGTGTGCCTACATGGTTAAGTTCTCAGTTTTGTGCATTGATAGTCTAATTGACAGTAGGTAGTTTTGTGTCTAGAGATTTCTGTGTGTGTGTCGAGTGATATGGTGTGTCAGTCTCAGATTTGGACTGTGTGTGTGTGATTAGTTAGAAGAGAGTGTCATGTGTGCATATGTGTTCCTGTGTACAGGGTTTATTCCAGTGTGTGTTGGTTTTTAGTTTGTGTGTGTGACAGGAAATTAGCTATAGGTGTGTGTGACAGGAAATTAGCTATAGGTGTGTGTGACAGGAAATTACAAAACCAATTCTAGTGTATCACAACTCAAATTGCCTATTCGAGTATTCCCAGTAAACACAGTCCTTCTACACATCCATGATTCTCAGTTTAAAAAGAACGCGAATCACTTCATTTCAAATCAGAGGAAAAACCAAACCACAATGACAGTTTAAAACTTAACTAACAACTAAAAATTCGAATCCCCTTCTACACATCAAACCCATTACAGTGAACTAATAAACACCTGAGAATTTAGTCATGGCAATAACATTCAATCATTAGTGGAAAATCTGGGAATCAAGTTAACAGTTCTAAAGGAACTCAATTTAGCATGTAAGAGTAACATTAGGGAAAACAGTGCCTTAGTGTGACATGGAAAATATAATGGAGAGTGTAGATTCATGAGAACCAATCTCAGGTAAGGAAAGGAAATCAATCATTCAAAATTCAGTTAAGGAGAGGAAATCAGTTTAGGTATTAAAGAATGAATTCGATTCTCAGTTTTGAGATTTCTATGACAGATTCCAATGTGAATTAAATCATTCCATTCGAATGTATCAGTACATACATTGAAAGCCAACTCAATGTCTAATATGATCCATAAAATATAGGCTAATAACCTAGATACATGTAGGTGAACTAACCCTATTATTAACATCATTAAAAAATCAGTTAATTAGCAGATTAAACTCAGGAAAAATAGTTCAGTTAAGGGGGTATCAGTCCATTTGAGAATTCAGTGAATTCGAAATCAATAAGCCATCAAAATGATTCTTTAACAAACCCTATTTTGTTATCAGTATATAACCATAATTAATCACATTAATTACATGATACAAATAACATTAAAATGTAAATCAAGAGGAAAAATAGTGAGTTAAAATACTGATACACTAGAGTATCAGTCCATTTGGGAATCAAAAATTCGACCTAAATTAATCAACAAAAACACAATTGGTGAGTTGGTAAATAATGTAGCATAAGTGTAGGTGTCCTGAGAGTCATTTCGTGTCCAAGAATCATGACACAGGCGTGTCCAACACATTGCAAACACGTAGGGTGCACCCAGTGTTGCACAGTGTCGTGCACGCATGCGCACGAGTGTAGGACACGACACACGACACTTAGTGTCACGTGCACACACCCACGTGGTCGCCTAGGATAGGGCTACACGTGGGATAGCCTGACACGTGTCCACTACGTGTCTACAGAGGACACGAACACAAGTTTGTGCGTGTCTGTGCACATGTACTCCTGCGTGCGATAGCGCACGGCCAGTGCGGGTGTGTTTTCTCCACGTGTACTCCACGAGATGCTCCCAAATTTTGGGAGCATGGTCGCAGACAATACCCCATGAATCCCATAAAAATTCAGGACACGACGTGTCCTGTGTCCCGAGATATACACCCCGAGATGCAGGACACGGCCTACGGGCTTGTGCTGCGTGTCCAAACGAAATTCACGACACACAGGGACACAAAACACCATGACACCTTCACAAAAATTAATACACTCACCTAAATCTACAAATCCATGCAATTACATTTCAAAAATACGAAAATTAATTCCTATGTGGCATTTCTACAAACACTTATGTAATACTTATGACACGTGTCCGATACGGACACCAAACGGACACGAAATCGACCCAAACTTCAGGGACAGCTAGAGAACTCCTAGATCTAGCGCTAAATGCAAAGAAAATGAAATATTAATACAATTTGTGGAGTTTTACCTATAGGTGCAAAAAGCTTAAAAAAGCTTCAAATGGGGGATTCCTCCTTGCTAGCCAAATGCTCCCAAATTGTTCCAAAGCTAGGATTATCCTCAAATAACAGCAAGTATAGATGAGTTAGGATCTAATGCAACTTGTTTGGATTAAAAAGGAATTAAAATGGATTTTCTATGAATTTCTAAAGATGGGATTTACCTCTTTTTCCAAATTGTGAATTTCTAAAGGAGGCTAACCTAATGGAAGAGAGTATAAATAGGGGGATGATCCCTAGGTGGCTGGCCATAAATGCTAGGGTTAGGGTTTACATGGTGTTGGGCTTGGGCCTCTATGGGCTAAGTTGCTAATTAATGGTTTCAAAACCATAAGTCATGGCTTATGACTAAAGCCTCTCTATTCTAACTTAAATTCTAAATGGCCTATTAGGAATTAACTTAATGTTAGGTTAGGGTCACATGACCTAATCAAGTCACCACCACTAGGGTTAGTATCTAGGTTAGGCTCCAAAGTCAATGCTAGTCAAAGTCTAGAATAACCCTTAATTAAATTATACCAAAAATCATATAAATTCTAATAAATATCAATATTTCATAATAATTCCAAATAATATATATAAAATTCAAACAATTCATAAATGACAAAATAGCCTCAAACTAGAAATGTGGTAGATAAAACACCCTAATCACAAGACATGATTTTAAATAGTTTAAAAATGATTAAAAATCACCAAAAATCATAATATGAAATAAATATCAATAAATAATTATAATTACAAAATTTCAAAATTACCCTCATCTGGAAAACTGTGTGTTACAATCCTACCCCCCTTAGAAAAATTTTGTCCTCGATAAAATGTTCATACTCCTTCTAGGTCAAACCCCCATAATCAAAGTCTCAGAACTTAAACAAATCATACGATTTAAAAGGACGACATACATGGTCATGGCATACGGTGGTAGTGAAAGTCTCATCTAGGTATACAAGTCATGCTAAACCAAAACGGTCATAGGGTATCAAAACATACAAGCAATCAGGGGTGTTAAACTGGAAAAGATACAGAAATAACAAATCATCAAAACTGTAAGGCAGTCTACCATCCTATATAAAAACTGGTACTTATCTAAAACAAAATAAGATAACTACCAATTATCTATAAAGGGGTACTATTCAAAGAAAAATCAAAATCAAAAGTTCAAGGGACAGTTGTCAATAGCATTGAAATCCAATCATAATATATATTAGGAATATTTAGTCTCGATACGATCTAAGTTGATCAATTCTGGGAAGTCAAGATTTGGGCAATATGGAGGACAAGGTCATCGAAGTCTGAGCACGAGCATACAAGGATGGAGATTCAGGTCATATTTAAATTTGATTCAATTGAGTACGAACCCAAGACATTAATGTGATAAGAAAGGATGATCAAGGTTGATTGGTCGTGATTAAGGGAGCTAGGATTCAATGATATTGAAAACCTTTTAGGGAAAACAAGGAAAGATTTCATAAGAAGTCAAGTTAATCATCTTTCTCTAATACCATCAAGTTTATCATTTGCCAATCATATTTTTATCTCACAAGTCCCAATATAAAAATCAAACTTTATATGACTATCATCAAAAAATTTATAACCTTCAGTCATCTAAACCTTTACCATGATCACCATAGACAAAATTCCAAACTTCTAAAACATTTCCCACGAAGCATATCCCTCTTATTTAGGTATCAACACTTATTCATTTAATTAAATTTCAAATTCCTTCACCTCATCCTAATTTAGATCTGAAACCTCTAAATCCAGTTTATGAAATCCTTGAACTTGTTTAATTCAAGTCTCGTATTTATTCAACCCTAATACCACTATGTCATACAAAATTTATTCTTATTTATAAATCAACCTTCATATTTTCTTCAATGTTCACCTTCAAATATTATCCTTTTGAGTCCTATAATTTTTTTTTCTCAATCATCTAAAATAATTCCTATAACTTAAAATCCTTGTGTTCTCTCTGTCTCTAGTCATCCTCTTACAATATCTAGTTCAATTTCGCATAATCATTGAATACAATTAAATTTTCCTTTCCGTTTCTAAATTTCTACTTAGCCTTAGAGTAAAAGTTCCCAAGAATCAATAACCAAGATTTTTTAAGTTCTCAAAACTAGGTTGACCTCTGATATCCTTATTAGTTTTTTTGTTTTTTGAAATACATCCATGAATTACTCATAACCAAAATTTTCTGCGATTGTTTCTAAATTGATAACATTTATCTCTCGATTTCATTCTAAACCTTTACCACATCTCCATCTCGAATTTTTCATATTTGACATCCAATATTCTGATTCCTACAAAATCATCATATGATAACCAATTATGTCATTTTCGAACTAGATAATTTACGTTATTTCCTCAACATGTCTCAGGCAAAATGATATGAAGATTCAAGGGTTTCAAGGTATAGCTGATAGAATTAGATACGAGACCGAGAATTGATGTAATCAGGACAGTTATATAAGACAAGAAATGATGGTAATAAAATATTGGTAGGAAGAGAATGATAATAGAATCTGTTCTGCTTATCAAAAAAAAGAATGAACCATTTTGAAACCAGAACTATAATATCAAATCCAAAATAAGGCCTAGCAAAATCATCGATTCATTGTATTAAGAAGAAATTCATAGTAAGAAGTTACACAAAGGTTTGTAATACAGCTAAAGCTACTCCTATTCCTAAGTTAAATAATGAGAAACAAAACGAACAAAACAATTTTTTTTTTGAAAGGCTAAACAAAAGTAGAAAAAACTTGTTCAAGAGTATTTAAGGTACAATCTGACAATCATATGCGTCTATCCAAAATCATGGTACTCTAAATCCTTGTCATACTAGTAAGAAAGGCTACGATAATCACAGAGTCCTTGACTAAGGTACGTACCTCTAGGTTCATGGTATTTAAAATTTTCGTATTGCCACATGCGACGACGAAAACCTTAAATTCCTATACCCGAGAAATACATCTAAAATCTAACTACATGTCCTCACTATACCAACTAACACGACTATCGAAGATTCTAGATCCCATAACTGAGGTGACCTAGCCCATATGATTTTTTTTTGAAGAAAAATAACATAACAAAAGAGCAACATGATAAAATTAATCAATCAGTAAGGAACAGATGGAATCAGATTTCAAGGTAGTTATAAAAGACAATTGCGGGAATGGAATCGAGAAGAATGAAACTTGCAGCAAGATCTTCAATGGTCTGTGCATCCTCGACTATCCTGACGATAGCTCGCCCTGCTGGTTTCTCCTGGTCTGCTGCTGATGCTGTATGAGCCACCGCTGCTGAGAGAAATCGGGAATGACAAAAAAAGGTCTCTGTACAGGCAGAGCTGCACCTCCAATGTAGCAGAAACGCCAACCTGAGTCGGCACAACAGGAGCTGCAGTCTCGAGGCCCTGATGAACAGGACGAGAGGTGGCCAGCCTTTCGATAGTATCCCCCGAACCGAAGCGATGAGATCGTGTCTCCATAACCATCATGAAGACAGATCAAAACAAGAAGCAATTTCTGAGAATGAAGCAAAAATTCAAAGAAGGACAGTTTATACTCAAGGGAAGACAATAAACAGCAAATTTAGATATAATGAATCTGATTAAGAGTTTTTTCTAGTGTGATTGAGTACCCTCAAAAATATCCTAATCCTACTGCAGGCTGTAGTGATACTCTAGTTCGAATACCACTACATAAACTCGACCTGCATGGGCCACCACTAAAAATGTGTCATGACCCGCACCCACTGTGAGGGTACGAGTACATAACAATGCCCAGCCTACGTCGTAGAGTCAGCGGTAGAACGCTGTCATAGGTCAATCATCTAATAATATAAAGGTACCAGTACATTATATACACTCCGAATGGAGGTGACATAGCAATACAGTCTCAATCACATCTAAGGTAGAGTACGATAAAAAGATAGATAGATATGGAACAAAATGAATCCACAGAGATACAATTAGATAGAGGTCTAAGTGTCTAAGATGACATCTCCATAAATATCAGATAAAATAACTCCTAGTACATATACAATAATGTATCA
The DNA here is from genome assembly GCA_029216955.1 of Iris pallida. Classification (NCBI taxonomy): domain Eukaryota; kingdom Viridiplantae; phylum Streptophyta; class Magnoliopsida; order Asparagales; family Iridaceae; genus Iris; species Iris pallida. The sequence goes on along the minus strand of JANAVB010010795.1, from coordinate 2,538,303 downwards.
ATGAGAATGACAAGGTAAGAGTCTAAGCTAGCAGTCTAAACCACTGGTGGTAGATCCTCTACTGCAATTGGATCCAAGTCACAAGTGTTGTCTAAGCTGCACCATAATGGGTAGACACCAGAGCCTCATCATTCACTGTAAAATTTTTAACAGGTCCAGTCAGGACAGAAGCGAGCATAATACATCTCAACAGATCATAGCAGGTTAGAAAATATAATCATGCAGTAGAGTAAGATACAGGAAACTGAAAGAAAGTACAGAATATAAATAGAGAGAGAACTGTAATAGAAATATCAACTATAAGTAGAGAACTAACAGTGGCTAGTGAGTCAGAGTACAATATAGACATGTAAATGACATAGAAGATTCTAGGAACTATACTATGGAGTGATTCTGGGAACTACACTACTTGGATATTATTCACATGTCTACTTCTACTCTCCCGTACCCCAATCAATACACAAGGATCCAGCCAGGTTATGTTACGATCCATGCAATGGCCCAGAAGGGGTGATACATGGTAGGCCCATAAATGGGTGATTCTGGGAATGCCCATAAATGGGTGATTCAAGGAAGACTCTGTGATAATGAGAGTACATGTCACAAGTGATCAATGAACCATGAAGCATAGTGATACACAATATAAGTGAAACGTACATAACATGCAGTATCCGATGCTCCCTGAGGGGATAACATCTCAAGAAAGGATCCATATAGTACTAATCCGTATTACCAACGTGACAACATCAAGTAAAGTAATCTAAAGCAGGAAAATAATTCTAACAAAATATGAAATGATCAGAGAATGTACTCGCCTGTATCCTGAGTATCTGAAAAATATCTACTGTCCGAGGAGTGGTGTCTGTTTTCTTTAGAACAGTACAAGTCACTACATGTCTAATATAATAAAATAGACTGCTACAATACATCTACATGATATTTGGGGTCAATCTAGGCTAAGTCAACCTTTGGTCAACTCTAGTCAACCCTAACAGTCAAACTAGGTCAACTCTAGTCTAGTTAGGTCAAAGAAGGTCAAACTAGACTCAATGAAGTCTCACTAGGCCTAACCTTGTCTACCCTAGCATTCAAAAATACCAATCCAAGGCTATACAAGCTACACAACCACACATCAAGGGCACATCATATAGAATCAGCCAATCAATAATCAAAGTCCTGAATTTTAACTTATTATGCTATGTATATATAGGGAATTAATATGTGAAGCATTACTCTACCATTCAATAGGGACAACATGAATGTATATAGGTAGGAACCTGTGAACATGAGTGAGTGGTGTGTAGGCTAAAGTGTGTGGAAGGATGAGTGTATGAGGAAAACAGTGGCAAGTCTCAGATTTGTGTGACAGGAGTAACATGACAGGAAATAGAATAGAGGGTGTGTGAATCAATGCTTCTATTTGTCAATAACTGACATCTCAGTTATTCAGTTTATTCAACAGTACAATGTGTCTCAGTTTTACTCATGTGTGTGTGTGCCTACATGGTTAAGTTCTCAGTTTTATGCATTTATAGTCTAATTGACAGTAGGTAGTTTTGTGTCTAGAGATTTCTGTGTGTGTGTCGAGTGATATGGTGTGTCAGTCTCTGATTTAGACTGTGTGTGTGTGATTAGTTAGAAGAGAGTGTCATGTATGCATATGTGTTCCTGTGTACAGGGTTCATTCCAGTGTGTGTTGGTTTTCAGTTTGTGTGTGTGACAGGAAATTAGCTATAGGTGTGTGTGACAGGAAATTAGCTATAGGTGTGTGTGACAGGAAATTACAAAACCAATTCTAGTGTATCACAACTCAAATTGCCTATTCGAGTATTCCCAGATAAACACAGTCCTTCTACACATCCATGATTCTCAGTTTAAAAGGAAAGGGAATCAGTTCATTTCAAATCAGGGGAAAGACCCAACCACAATGACAGTTTAAAACTTAACTAACAGCTAACAATTCGAATCCCCTTCTACACATCAAACCCGTTACAGTGAACTAACAAACACCTGAGAATTTAGTCATGGCAATAACATTCAATCATTAGTGGAAAATCTGGGAATCATGTTAACAGTTCTAAAGGAACTCAATTTAGCATGTAAGAGTAACATTAGGAAAAACAGTGCCTTAGTGTGACAGGGAAAATATAATAGAGAGTGTAGATTCATGAGAACCAATCTCAGGTAAGGAAAGGAAATCAATCATTCAAAATTTAGTTAAGGAGAGGAAATCAGTTCAGGTATTAAAGAATAAATTCGATTCTCAGTTTTGAGAATTCTGTGACAGATTCCAATGTGAATTAAATCACTCCATTCGAATGTATCAGTCCATACAATGTAGGCTAATAACCTAGATACATGTAGGTGAACTAACCATATTATTAACATCATTAAAAAATTAGTTAATTATCAGATTAAACTCAGAAAAAACAGTTCAGTTAAGGGGGTATCAGTCCATTTGAGAATTCAGTGAACTCGAAATCAATAAGCCATCAAAATAGTTCCTTAACAAACCTTGTCTTGTTATCAATATGTAACCATAATTAATCACATTAATTACATGATACAAATAACATTAAAATGTAAATCAAGAGGAAGAACAGTGATTTAAAATACTGATACACTAGAGTATCAGTCCATTTGGAAAGTCGAGAATTCGACCTAAATTAATCAACAAAAACACAATTGGTGAGTTGGTAAATAATGTAGCATAAGTGTAGGTGTCCTGAGAGTCGTTTCGTGTCCAAGAATCATGACACAGGCATGTCCAACATATTACAAACACGTGGGGTGCATCCAGTGTTGCACAGTGTCGTGCACGCTTGCACACGATTGTAGGACACGACACACGACACTTAGTGTCACGTACACACACCCACGTAGTCGCCTAGGGTAGGGCTACACGTGGGATAGCCTGACACGTGTCCACTACGTGTCTACAGAGGACACGAACACAAGTTTGTGCGTGTCTGTGCACGTGTACAGTCGCCTGTGCACGACAACGTGCGGCCAGTGCGGGTGTGTTTTCTCCACGTGTACTCCACGAGATGCTCCTAAATTTTGGAAGCATGGTCGCAGACAATTCCCCATGAATCCCACAAAAATTCAGGACACGACGTATCCTGTGTCCCAAGATATACCCTCCGAGATGCAGGACACGGCCTACGGGCTCGTGCTGCGTGTCCAAACGAAATTCACCACATACAGGGACACAAAACAACATAACACCTTCACAAAAATTAATACACTCACCTAGATCTACAAATCCATGCAATTACATTTCAAAAATATAAAAATTAATTCCTATGTGGCATTTCTACAAACACCTATGTAATACTTATGACACATGTCCGATATGGACACGAAATCGACCTAAACTTCAGGGACAGCTAGGGGACTCCTATATCTAGCCCTAAATGTAAAAAAAATGAAATATTAATGCAATTTGTGGAGTTTTACCTATAGGTACAAAAAGCATAAAAAAGCTCCAAATGGAGGATTCCTCCTTGCTAGCCAAATACTCCCAAATTGTTCCAAAGCTGGGATTATCCTCAAATAACAGCAAGTATAGATGAGTTAGGATCTAATGCAACTTGTTTGGATTAAAAAGGAATTAAAATGGATTTTCTATGAATTTCTAAAGATGGGATTTACCTCTTTTTCCAACTTGTGAATTTCTAAAGGAGGCTAACCTAATGGGAGAGAGTATAAATAGGGGGATGATCCCTAGGTGGCTGGCCATAAATGCTAGGGTTAGGGTTTACATGGTGTTGGGCTTGGGCCTCTATGGGCTAAGTTGCTAATTAATGGTTTCAAAACCATAAGTCATGGCTTATGACTAAAGCCTCTCTATTCTATCTTAAATTCTAAATGGCCTATTAAGAATTAACTTATTGTTAGGTTAGGGTCACATGACCTAATCAAGTCACCACCACTAGGGTTAGCATCTAGGTTAGGCTCTAAAGTCAATGCTAGTCAAAGTCTAGAATAACACTTAATTAAATTATACCAAAAATCATATAAATTCTAATAAATATCAATAATTCATAATAATTCCAAATAATATATATTAAATTCAAACAATTCAAAAATGACAAAATACCCTCAAACTAGAAATATGGTAGATGAAATACCCTAATCACAAGTCATAATTTTAAATAGTTTAAAAATGATTAAAAATCACCAAAAATCATAATATGAAATAAATATCAATAAATAATAATTATAATTACAAAATTTCAAAATTACCCTCATCTGGAAAACTGGGTGTTACGTACTACGTCACAAACGGGAGACTGATTTTTACGTGCAGAGCGTAAAGCTTGATTTTTACGCGTAGAGCGTAAAACTTGGGAGTCTACCACGTCACAGACGGGAGACTGATTTTTATGCCCAGGGCGCATCACTGAAGTAGAGACTGCCTCGTCACAGACGGGAGCCTCCACAACAGGAGTAGAAAGGATTCCTTTGCCTTCAGAGACAGCGAAGAGATCCGAGGATGCTTTGGATTTAGGAATCCAAACATTTCGCGCATTCCGTGATTTCTGAACATTGGAGCAGCGAGTACTACCCCCATTTCGGAGCATTTCTTCCTAAGCAGTCTGGTTGAAGTTTACAACCAGAGTCTTCTTTGTCGATCCGACCGACACATCATCATATTGAGCAATTGCTTTCTCGTCCGAGAAGAAAGTTGTCCCCAGAAGAGTCGCCATTTTATTTCACTTAACAAAATGCCTGAAATTGGCTTTTGAAAGAAAACGAGAAAAAAGTACAAAAGTACAAATTGTTTTTGGGAAGTATTGCTATGGAGTCTGATTTGAGAGCGATCACTTTATTCCTTGGACCATAGGATGATGATGAAGAGAACTGCTTGAAGAAGACGAACAATCGGAAGAACTAAGTCACCAGGAATGTATCGAACAACGGTACTGATGGCACAGTCGAATGCTTTTCTGCTTTGCTTCACACTATTCTTGAGAAAAAGTTGAAGAAATGCTTCTGGGAATATCACTCTGAAAGTATGAATTTTCTCAGAATCTCCTCTTCTGTATATCTCTCTTGATGATGTCTGTGTTAAAAATAAGTCTATTTATAGACTAGACCCTCTATGCGTAAAAAGCAACAAAGTTGGATCTCTACACAAGCAACTGTCACCCACGATTGAAAATCAACTCTACGCGTGATGACACGTGTCCCATAACTTCAGCAATTTAGGGAGAGCACGTTCACACGTTCCTCGATAAGTGTGGCATAAAAGCCACGTATGAAGACCACGTTCTCTTGTAGCCAGAAAAGATCGGGCGTAAAAATGACCCAAAATATACTTCCTGCGTAAAATAGCAGACTGGGCGTAAAATAGCCCAAAATAAACTTCCTACGTAAAGTAGCTGAAAAGTAGCCTTGAGCGTAGAATTAGCTCAAATAAACTTTACGCGCACAACAGCCTTGAGCGTAAAAGCTCGAATAGCTTTCGTGCGTAAAAGAAGCAATCTCTTGAGCGTAAAGTAGCCTATCTGCACATTAAACGACAAGTGTTGGGTTTGGTGTAAATCAAATCTTTTCGGCTTCTGTGCAATCCGCTGTCAGAAAATCATTATGTCAGAACAGTATCACGCACATTAAATGCATGATTTGACAGCTTGTCCCTCGCGTAAAAGCTTTGAGGATGGCTATCGCGTAGAGTTTTACTCTGTTTAACTCGTGTAAAATCTGAGTTTGACTCTGTTTGACTTCCGTAAAGCTCTCAACTTCTTTGACTTGGTCTATGGAGAACTTTTTATGCTCCTACTCTCTCTGGAACTGCAATTGAAGCAACACTTTAGTTTCCGACAACAGTCCTTCTACTGGTGTTCTCTCCTTCCACAAAACTGGCAGGTTATTGTATTTGGAATTTGGTAGGGCACGGCTTGCTGTTTATATTGTGCAGTAAGTCGTCGTTCGGGGCCTCCTTAACCAAGTTGAACTGGAAAGTCTTCTAGGTCATAGTATCTTTGAGTTTGTTGTGCTTCCTGGTGAAGGATCGCCTGACTTCTAGCTTTCTTCTAATACTGCGGCGTGCAAAATTCTGGATTGCATAGTGTTGTGTGTTTTAAGCTCGGGTCTTAATCCATTATGAAACCTTTTTGCCTTCTTTTTGTCTGTCGGTATCAATCCCTCGGCTAATCTTCTTAGTCGGCTAAATTCTACATCATACTCGTCAACCAACTTGTCGCCTTGTTTGAGGTGGAGGAACTGATCATACTGTACATTCCGAGTAGCGGTTGGAAAGTACATCTTATTGAAGAGTTTGTAGAACTCTTCCTATGACTGGTTTGTACGCAAGCGCCTCTCCTCCGCTTTCCACCAATGATGGGCATTGTCCTCGAGTAATAAATTAACTGCGGTCATCCAATCTTCTTTAGGCAACTGTGACGCCCTTAACTTCTTTTCGGTGCTAATAAGCCATAAAGAAACTTCTAGTGGGCCTTTGGTACCTTTGAAAGTCTTCGGCTTCATTCGGGTGAAATCTAAAATACTGCCTACGTATGAATGGGGCCTTGTTAGAGGTGCTGGTACTGGGGCTTATGGTGGAGATGGGGGTCTATTAAGTGGGACCATCACGTCTTGTCTCAATAGCTCATTTTGCTGCCACTGAGCCCGTAATAAAGTATAAAGGAACCGATTGGTATCATCTCTATCAATCGGGGGCATAGGTATCTGCGGTCCAGCTTGAGGTAGATTCTGATAAAGAGGTGGTGGAGTATACCCTCCCGGGGGTGTAGGGGTATGCTGAACCGGCTGAACTAACTGGGGTTCAAAGGCTTGGGGATGCTGGTGAGTAGGTGGGGTCGTCTGGTCTGGCTGAGAAGGCATGTTTGAGGTAACTATAGAATGCTATGAGTGAATTTGCTCCTCACGGGCTGCCGCATTACCTGGGGTAATGGCAAGTGGGGCAACGCGACTGCTATAAGGATTCATTCTCTGGCACGAGATATAAAATTTTCATTAGAACAATTTCAAGCTAGATGCAAGTCAAGCAGTCAAATGAGAGTTTGAAGAGGAGTCAAGGAAGGTATTTACACATGTGGATGAGATGCCTAATCTAATCCTATATGCAGGCTTGTATCAGCACAGTTATATAGCCGATACGATATGCTCTGACCTGTATGGGCCACCACAAAAATATAAAACGCCCCAGTCCCAAAATACGTAGGACTAGGCATACGAAACATACCAATTGCATGCATACAAAGAATACTCCAATAAATGGAATCCTCGTACACATACATATGCTGTAAAATCATAGGTCAATCACAAATATCTCATTCACAAAATCACAAAAGAAAATAATAGTCCAGATAGTATCAAATAAAAGAGTCAAAAAATAGATAGCAGGGTGGAAACAAATCCACTACCAAACACCTATGAATATAATCTAAGATACTAGAGTCCAACCCTCAAAAATAAATGAAAGATACAAGTAAGGAAAGAATCAGGCATCGTCATAGGGTAAGATATCCTCGGTAGGAAACGAAGGAGCTAAACCGAGTTCGTACTCCTGGGGCAATCCTGACCATCTACACCTGGAGAGATAACCAGGTCCTCAGTGGGACATAACAAGATAAAGAAAAACATGTCGTATGAACTGAATATAAATTGTTCACAATAATTCGGATCATAACATGGTTCAGCACTTTATCATCGAAGCAATGAACCACACCTACAACCAAATAAGGACATGGTATGGCACACTAGTTCGTAAAAAAATATTGTTCCAAGCCATGAACAGTATAGTACACAACCATATGGAAAATTACATACATCTACGGATAAAGGTCGCCTAACCATTCTAAGTGGAATGCATTTTAAGAATAGTTCATGGTAGCATGACTACCGGGTCAAGTCAAGAAAATACCAATACAGTACAGTACCTCAGTAGCGATTCACAGCACCATATACTATTCTTCAGTATCGAGCGAGTCTATAACATATAGTCTGTTTGCCACTGATTGTAAAAGTACAGAACAATTATATCGGAGGACTGAACTTAGACTCACAATACAAACTCGCTTGTACAAAGAAAGCCTAGGGACGAAAACCTAGGTACAACAATCTAAGTACAATTGTTTAGTTTTTTCTAGGGGGTGACGGTAGAGGCTCGGGAAAGCGACGGCAGCTCTACCTTACTCCTTGGACGATCGGATGTAGCCTTGGCTCTGGTGAAAAAATGCTCTTGGACGTATGGGGAGACTCCTCTGCGCTTTCGGTTGCTGGCTCTCTGGATGTCTCGGTACTGCTCTCTCTTTTTTTTTGGCTCCCTCTGTCCTTCTCTCCTCTGCTGCTTCTGCAATAAGAGAATGTCCTCTTTCGCAAGGGAATGGCACCTTGCTATTTATAGGAGTGGGGTCATCATTAGGGTTTGCAAATGATTGCCTCCTTCAGATGTCGACGGTTCAGGACCAATGAATCTGGGCTGTTCATCTTGAATATAATAATATTTTAGCAATTAATGTGATTGCATCAAATCTCTGTGGGCAATAAATATTGATTGCCATGAATATTCGTGATTTGTGATAGCCTACCATGTGTTCCATTTGCTTGATTTGATTTGATCTAGGCCATTATGAGGATCTCAACAAATCTAATTTCGTTAGGATTTATGGGCACCCATAATTGCAGGAAAGATAAGACTGCCATGTGTCTCAATTGTAGCGAAGAGCACCACGTGTCTCAACTGGACTGTCCTGGTCGAGCCGCATATGGGGGATCTTCTCAGCCGCATGAGGATGAGCAGCCAGATAAGGATGGGCAGCCGCAGGGGGTGAGCAGCCGTATGCAAATAGGCAGCCACATACAGATGGACAGCCGCTTGGGGCTGGGCAGCCGCATGGCACTGGGCAACCGCATGGAGATAGGTAGCCGCATGCAGATGGGCAGCCGCATAGAGATAGGCAGCCGCATGCAGATGGGCAGCTGCATTGCACTGGGCAGCCGCATGGAGATAGGCAGCCGCATGCAGATGGGCAGCCCCATGGAGTGGCCTCAGGACTTGGTGGATTTTGCCAGCTGTAAGGGGATTTTCTTCTCTTTTCTAGGATCACGCCATTATGCCAGAGTCATTATTACGTCTTTATGTCAGAGCTGTCACAGCTGTCATTTTGTCAGAGTAGCCGTCAGGCCATTAAATGCAGCCGAATGTAGAGAACGATTGTTGAAGGCCACGTGGCTTCTTTCTGAGCTGCATGGATCTATCCGAGCTGTATGGACCCCTGAGCCGTATAGACTTCTAAGCCGCATGGGGATCCTGAGCCGTATGGGGATCCTTCTGTCGGAGCCGCATAGGTCTTTCTTTATTTTTTTCCATGCTTCTACAAGACCCCCATCAAAGTTTTCAATTTATAAAATTGAAATACTTTGAATAAGAAGCATGGCCATGTAAAATCTCTTCGGACCGCATAGGATGTTCTGGCCGTATGGATGTCTCATGTCCGAGCCGTATGGGGTATACTCCCTGTCCGAGCCGTATGAGAATTGTTACTGTGGCCGTATAAGCACTTCGCTGTCGGGGCCGCATAAGCTGCGTTGGACCGCATAGGCTCGCACGAATTTGTTTGTCGCATGAGCCGCATAAACTTATCCGAATGTTGCCGCATGAGACTTCATTTAGATAGAGCCATATGAGAACACTGTCGCATGGACCTTTGCTGGACAGAGCCGCATAAGTGTTTTCTGAGTTGAGCCGCATGAGACTCTATTAAATTGGAGCCGTATAAGCTCGAAAATACCAATCAGTTCTCTTTGTTTAACTTATTTCTTTTGTCCTCTTTTCAGTGAATTTTCCAGTTAATGCTGCGGGGGAACCTCTGGTGGGTCAGGCCCAATTCGCCATAGGAGTCCGGCTTGACCAACTAGATCGGCAAGTGGTAGAACAACTGCCCAAGAACGAGCCTGAGGAGAGGCTGACTCTTATCAAGAACCAGCCCTTTCGCTTTATCTGTGCCATGTTAAACTCAGGACGATTGGAGGGAAAGTACCTAAAGTCGTCGTTCTTCTTCGGAGATGCCCTGACTGTGAAGAACTCTCGGGTATTGGATATATCCGAGAATTAGAATTTTATCTCTGCCGGGAGGGCGATCCACATCCCCAGATGGAGCGTCATTTCCCATTGGTGTGGTTCAATATGTTGTCGGTGGACAGGAGAATACAGAAATCCTTGACGCCGAGCCAGTCGAGAATGATTGTGGGTAACATCCACTATAATAAGCATGTTAGATCAGCATACGCGGGCAGGGAACCGGTCAGCTGCTCCGTGATGGGGCTAGCCCCGGGTACCTTCTTAAATACGCAAGGTCCCAATTTCTCATTCTCTCAAGCCGACACTTTCCTGAATCAACTTTCTCAGAAAGGGTCTTATCCCATTGGCCGGCTCTCGCTTCTGAACTGGATACGCCCCATCCCTTCATGGGCCAATTTGACCGGGTAGATTTTACGAGAATATAGGACTTTCCTGCGTGAGGTTGGTCTCTACCACGCCATCCGGGGTACATGTCACGGACTGCCCATCAATAAGGAGTTGTTCATGGTTCTCTTAGAGATGTACAACCAGCGGACGGGGACCTTCTTCGCGCCAGGAGGGGAGATAGGTCTCGTTCTTCATGAGATGCACACCGTCTCTAGGTTGCCTTGGGGCAGTGAAGCGTTTCAAGTATATACTCTGACGAACGACGAGTTCGAAGATTTGGAGCAACGACATCCGGGTTTCGTTGCTATCTATCAGGAGTTACTATGTCATCACAGTTACTGTCAGCAGACGACCAAGAAGGATAGTGACTCGGAAGGGAACCTTCCACATACTAGGGCTTGGCTCTTCCACCTTTTTTAGCAAGGTGCCTCACGCCGGGTTACTCTCCGGAATCCTCTGACCCGAGAGCAAGTACAGGATCTGGTGTTAAGTGCCAAGAAATCGAAGGCCTTGAGCGACACGTTTGGAAGTCAAACTGATTCCTTTGATTATTTTTATCAGGATACCCAGCCGCTATCGGAGAAGGCAATCCTGGCAGGGTTCTTGATGGTATGGCTACGAAATTGTGTGGTCTCAGGAGAAGCTGGTTCTATTGAGAGGATCAGCCGTAATTTTATCCTTCCTACCGTGAAGCTGGCCTTCGGGGTCAGACTGGCTCTTTTTCCGGCCATGGTGTGCAGTATACACCGTGGCCTCCATACTTTTTCATCCAAGGTTATTGCACGTGACACAGTAATAAACTTTAAGCGAATCGAGTTATCTTATCACTATCTGATAGGGTGGCTATTAATGCACTATCGATCTTTGATGAGACCTGGCCTAGAAGATGGTGTAACTGACAATGATGCTTTTATCTTCCAGTACCATCGGATGCCCTGGGAGTATAACACTATCCCCGCCTGTCGAAGGCGTTGGCGAGGGTGGATGGATATAACTTCTTCGTGTCTGTTCTCTATTTTTCTGCTGAGGAGGTGGAGAGTGTACATGTTAATGGTATCGAGCCTCCTCTCCTCTTAACTGGGAAGATGCTTCTTTGGTTGTGTAACATCCGTCCCTCGTACTTAGTATATCGCAACCGTATTACCGTCTACCTGGAACCTTACTTGCCCTGCCGGTTCTCCTGCCAGTTTGGGTACAGCCAGCTGTTCCTGGAGAGTCCCAGCTCTTGCCTGGGCTTTGAAGGCAGTGTTCTGGATGGCATCAGAGACTGGCTTTATTATAATATTTCTCATACCCGTGCTAGTTTCTCGGTCCCTGACGCTGAGACGCAAGAGGAGATTTTGTATTTAGCGGCTCTATACCACGTCACTGCGAGCCGGTTTTCGGTTAACTTTGACCCGCGTACCAATTTTATTGTTGGTACCGGCTTGGCAGAGAAGCCCCCGTGGTCGAAAATGAGGAAGCAGAGGGTGAACACAGTTCCTGTGCCGGACTCTGAGTCCACCACTACGGATAAGGAAGATGGCGAGCAGGGTGCCGATAATTCTCTCCCTCTTCTAGACGAGGTGGCGGCGGAACAACCGCCCATTGCTTTTGATGAAGTGGTGGCGGATCAGCTACCTGATGTGCCTAGCCCTTCCCGTAAGCAGAGCAGGAGTGAGTCTACTGATATCGACATGACTTATTCTACGAAACGAGCTACTGTCACATCCCGTCGGCTACTCATCGAGTATGTTGACGCTGTTTCTGAGGTGACTCGAATTGTAGCCGTCTTCTCTTTCATTTTCCTGTACTATGGCCTAATTATTTTCCTTTACTCTTGTAGACGTCCAAGGAGTCAGTTTCTCGAGAATCGGCCGCTGAGGTCGATCCAGCCCTGACCACTTTGGTCAATGACATGTGCACCGCTATCATTTCTACTGGGGCTCTTCCGGAGGCGGCCGAGGAGTCCCACCTTGCTGAGGACTCAACCCATGGTGGCGGGGGCTCTGCTGCACCTATTCCTGAGATAGTTGAATTTCAACGGGGTAATGCTGAACTGGCTGGATCCCTTTCCGGGGTGGCTAGGGCAGAAGAACCAGCTGAACTCAACTTGGAGGTCGCGGGTGAGGAGACCACGGCAGTTGCGAGCGAGCTGCAGCCTCCATGCTCCTCTCCTCGTAAGATAAGACAAATCTTAACTTGTGAGGAGGCCTATCTGCTCTATCATCATATCCTTCGGGATACGTCGATTGATAGTCGCTCTGGGCATGCAGGTCCTACCCTTTTAGTGCTGATGACGGATATTGCTATGGTAGGCTCTGCCAGAGGGGATTTGGTGGACAGGAACGTGCCCCCTCCTCTTCCGGCTCGTCTTGAGGAGCCTTCCGTTGGCTCGAGTTTAGGGAGTCAGGTGACGGCATAGCTGGGGCAGGGGACAATGGTCCTTACGTCCTCTTCTGCTCCGGCGGCTCCGAGAATTGACCTTTCTGTTCTGCCGAGTGTTCAGTTTCTTCGGGTGGTGGAGGTGGAGTTAGCCGCTGTTCAAGCGTCCTTTCGCTCAGAATTTATTTCCCTTGTGGCTGGGACGGCCAGCTCTGTTGCATCTTCTTCGACACTGCCAGCCACACTCCCTTTGACACCGTCGTCTGCAGAAGTTCTGGATGAGGTGTCGCAGGATGTGGTTGATAGTTTCTACTACCATTTGAAGAGGGGAGTAAAAGCTATTGTGGAGCGGGGAACTCCTTTCGTCTTGGCCCGGCAATGCGCCCAAGGCCAAATTGACATTTTCAAAACCCTTCCTGGCGGGGAAGGGATAGCTGCGCTGCTGGAGCCCAAGATGTTGGAGGCCGATCAGTTGGTGGCCCAGCTTCAGGTGTTGTGGCAAGCTGATCTGCCTGCTGCTATTGATCAAGAGCGCAGTTTTCTCATAACTGCCGTAGAGAAGATAAGGGCGGCTCGGGATAAGACCAAGCCGGTCATACAGCAGGACCTCCATGATCTCTCTGAGCTATATGATCAGTTGAGCCGTGAGAGTGAGGATGTTATGGCTCGGGAAGCGACTGCCTCCCGTAGGGTCATTGATACGCGGGAGCAGATCTTTGAACTTCAGAGGAAGTTAGCTTTCCTGGAGTCTGAGCTTGAGGCAGCCCGCACCGAAAGGGGGCTAATTATCCAGGAGGCTGACAGAGTTAATCGAGCTTCTGCTGGCCTAGAGCTCACCCTGAAGAAGTTGGAGGACGGCTGGCGGGCGCACATGGACTTGGATAGTGCGGGGCGGCTGTCCCATGAGGTCGAGCATCGAGCTAGGCAGCGGCTTGAGCGGGGGACCGCCTTGGTGAAGAACCGTCTACTGGAATTATGTACCGTCGAACCATAGACGGCATTTTTTCTTCTTTTTATTTTCGTTCTTTTCCTTTCTTTATGTGGACGTTGTCCCTAGAACATGTAGTATTTTCGTCTTCCAAATAAAAGAGTATGTTTTATTTTACCCTTTATTTGTACTGCTTGTTGTGCCTGTGATGTTATGGTGGTGTTTGCCCCGCTTGGGGGACTTGTTTGCAGACCTGTTACCCTTGGCATACCTTGGTTTTAGGTATGGATAACAAGTTTGATGGGGATACCTAGAACAATTCCACGGTAAGGTGGTCATGGACGTTCTGGGTATCGGAAGAAAGAATGCCATATAGCAGCTGGGCTCCCGGGGCATAATGAAAAATAATATGCATGTACTAGGGAACTTAGTACTGCACTTGTAGTCAGCAGAGGACATTTATGGGCCTATTATCCTTGGCGTACCCTGGTTCTGGATACGAATAATAAGATGAGAGAAGACCACCAAACTTACTCAGAGGTAATGAGGACATGGCAAGTATGAGGGTTTTACTGCGGAGTCTTCCTACTCAGAGGTGATTAGGACATGGCAGGAGTGGACTCAGCGGAGGATATTTGTGGACCTATTATCCTTGGCGTACCCTGGGTTTTTTTTTGGTACAGATAATAAGTCGAAAGGGAACCAGCATACTTATTCAGAGATAATGATGACATGACAAGCATGAGGGTTTCTTCGATGGAGCCTTCCCACTCAGAGGTAATGAGGACATGGCAGGAGTGGGCTCCATGAAGGGGTACACAGAACGACTCAGAGGTAATGAGGACTTGGAAGTTCTATGTAGAGGGGTGATTTATTTTTGGCGGAAGTGAAACGACTCAGAGGTAACATCGACGTGGTGGTTTTGGAAATTTTGTAGATCTGTTATCCTTTTTGTGCACTGAGAGTGCGGGCAGTGGATCATGATGGAGGATCTCTTTCAACAGAATAAGTTCAGAGGTATGGTTATACATGACTTACTACCTAAAAGAGTGACCGAAATGTAAGTTCAGAGGTAACTGCGGGTACATAACTCGATAATCTGGAATTTTATGAATGTGAGTTCAGCGGTACCGGCGGGCACATGACTCGATAATCTAGAATTTGTGGATGTGAGTTCAGCGGTACCGGCGGGTACATGACTCAATAATCTGGGATATTTGGAGGAAGAATGTGAGTTCAGCGGTACTGGAGGGTACATAACTCAATAATCTGGGATTTGGAGAATGTGGGTTCAGCGGTACTGGCGGGTACATGACTCGATAATCTGGAATTGTGTGAATGTGAGTTCAGCGGTACCGACGGGTACATAACTCGATAATCTGAGTTCAGCGGTACCGGCGGGTACATGACTCAAAATTTTGGAGAATGTCGTTTAGACATAATATTTCTTCAGGAACTTGCCGTTGACGGGCAATATGAGCAAGTCTCCATTTTGTTTTGCGAGGCGGTAAGCACCGTTGGAGAATACAGCCTCAATGATAAATGGCCCTTCCCACTTTGGCTGGAATTTGTCGACGGTTTTGTGAGTCATAACCATCGGCCTCCGAACAGCCAGAACGAGATCGCCCACTTGGAATGTTCTGATTTTAACCTTTTTATTGAAGGCTCCGGAAATGCGTGCTTGGTACAGCTCGATTCGTTGCTGAGCCAAGAGGCACTTTTCATCTAAGGCCTCCAACTCTTGTAACCGACGATGGTAGTTATCGTCCGTCGTCAATTGGTAAGTGAGAGCGACGTGGAGCGAGGGTATTTGAGTCTCCAATGGAAGAATTGCCTCACTTCCATACCCAGGGAGAATGGTGTGTTTCCAGTGGCCGTCCGTACTGTAGTATGGTACGCCTATAAGCATTCACCAAGCTTTTTGTTCCAGTCGCATGTTTTGGACGATGTAAACTTTTTGAGCAACTTGATATTGGTTTTGTTGAATGCTTCTGCCAACCCATTCGCTGCCGGATTGTATGGCGTCGAAGCAATATTCTGAATTTGATGCTTGTCGCAGAATCGATAGAAGGTGTGGCTTGCGAACTGCGGACCATTATCGTGGATGATCCTTCGGGGCAGTCCAAAGCGATAGAT
This sequence comes from Iris pallida, assembly GCA_029216955.1. Taxonomy (NCBI): domain Eukaryota; kingdom Viridiplantae; phylum Streptophyta; class Magnoliopsida; order Asparagales; family Iridaceae; genus Iris; species Iris pallida. Next base: position 2,522,434 of record JANAVB010010795.1, on the reverse strand, counting down.
GACATGATGCTTGAGGAAGCTGATCACGTTTGAAGTCTTCACTTCTGCCAGCGGAACAGCTTCCACCCATTTGGAGAAGTAATCCGTGATTGCGAGTATGAAACAATATCCTCGGGAAGAAGGTGGAGTGATCGGACCGATGATATCCATTCCCCATGCTTCAATTGGCCAGGACGCCACTGTCGGATGTAGAAATTCGGATGGCTGGTAGATGAAGTCCGCGTGGACTTGGCAGGCTTTGCACTTTCTTGCATAGTCTATCGCATCTGCTACAATCGTGGGCCAGTAGTAGCCCATTCGGCAAAGACGGTCTTGCAATTTTGGGCCGGGCTGATGGGCACCGCAGACACCGTCATGAGCTTCGCGTACGGCTTCTTTGGCTTCTGCATTTGACAGAAATCGAAGCAATAATCCATCGTAGGATCGACGATATAGCATTTTCGTCTCTGTATCGTAGAAGAATCTGAGAGAACGCATTTTGATAGAGGTGGCTTCCTTCGGATTCTCCGACAGAATGTCGTAGACTATGAAGTCAATAAATGGTTGTCTCCAGTCTGGTACTTTGTCGATCGTCTGAGCGGAATAACTCGCCACAATTTGAACATTATTTTTGGGACAGACCAGTTCATGGCCTATCACGTCCACCAAATGATGAATATTGTTTGGCACTGCTAGGGAAGCGGCAAGGCCTGCTAGGGCATCGGCTTCGATATTTTGGAGTCTGGAAACATGTTCGATGAAGAACCCTTCAAATGACGAGATGATGTTGATCGCTATTTGGTGATAGGGGATCATGTCTTCATGGCGGACTTCATACAAACCCCGGATCTGATTGACGATTAACTGTGAATCGTCTTACGCTTCAAGATATTCTACCCCCAGCTCTCTCGCAAGTTGGAGGCCAATGACTAAAGCGTTGTACTCGGCCATATTGTTAGAGCAGGGTTCTGTGAGGGAGTAAGTGCGATTGATCACCAGTCCGGAAGGAGAAACCAGTACCACCCCGACTCCGACGACGATGTTGCCCTTGGGTCCGGTCCTTGAAGCATCGTCGAAGAACATTCGCCATATATCATCGTGAGAGGTCGCATGCGAGTCGGCGGTCTCATCTGGGATTTCTTTGCATATTCGGGCTGACTCCGAACCTGGGTGGGCTGCTAAAAAGTCTGTCAGAGCTTGACCTTTAACAGCCTTTTGCGGGACGAACATCATATGGTAGGGGGAGAGTAATATTGCCCATATAGCGAGGAGAGAGCTGAGCGCCCCTGGTTTCGTCATGAGGACCCTGAGGGGGTTGACTCATGATATCACGTGTATGGTTTGCCCCATGACATAGTGTCGCGTCTTTTGAATGGCGAATACCAGGGCGAGGCATTCCTTCTCCACGGTGGTGTATCGATGTTCTGGCCCAATCATCATTCGGCTGAGGTAATATATAGCTTGCTCATGGCCTGCATTATTGTTTTGTGCTTGCAGAGCACCGAGGGAATGAACCATTGCTCGTACATAGAGCAGGAATGGTTTTCCAGCCACCGGGGCCACCAGGACTGGTGGGTTCGACAAGTATTCTTTGATGCTGTCGAAGTCACGTTGGCATCCTTCATCCCATACGAATGAGACGCCCTTCTTCATGAGATGGGTGAATGGCTGACATCGCCCGGAGAGGTTAGAGATAAATCTCCTGATGTAGGCTAACCTCCCTTGAAGGCCTCGGAGTTCACGGAGATTTTTCGGAGGACCCATTTCCATGATCGCCTTTGTCTTCTCAGGGTCTACGTGGATACCCTGGGAGGTGATGATGAAACCCAAGAACTTCTCACTGGATACGCCCAAGAAGGATTTGGTAGGATTTATTTTTAAGTTGTGCGCTCGCATGAGGTCGAATACCGTCCTCAGATCCTGTAGATGGTCTCCCTTATAGCGACTCTTGACGGCGATGTCATCAACATAGCACTCCACAGTCTTGCGCAAGTGGTCCCTGAAGATGATACTCATGGCTCTTTGATAGGTGGTGCCAGCGTTCTTTAAACCGAAAGGCATGACTGTGTAGCAGTATGTGCCGATTGGTGTTCGAAATGATGTATGCTTTTCGTCGTCGGGGGATATCTTGATTTGGTTATACCCCGAAAAGCCATCCATGAATGACATACGTTTGAAGCCGCAGGTGTTGTCAATCATGATGTCTGTGATAGGGAGGGGGAACTCGTCTTTGGGACACGCCTCGTTCAGATTGCGGAAGTCAATGCAGATTCGAATCTTTCCATTCTTCTTGAGGATCGGTACTATGTTGGCAACCCAGTCCGGATGTTGTTCCTCACGAATGAAGCCCCTGGCTATTAGTGTGTTGACTTCAGCTTCGATCGCATCCATAATGCCTGGGCGGAAGCGTCGTTGCTGTTGTTTAACTGGCTTTACATCTGGCCGAATGTTGAGCTTGTGAAGAGCAACATCGGGGTTTATTCATGGCATGTCTTCATAGCTCCAGGCGAACACATTAATATATTTCTTGACAAATTCCAGTAGTGATTCTCTCTCTTCATCAGCCAGATTCTTGCTGACGAAGATGGGTTTTGGGGAAGATTCATCACCGAGCTCAACTTGTACAACTTCATCCTCGGTGGGAGGTTCTCTTTGTTCGAACTGCTTCTCCTACTGCACATCTAGTTGTTGTGCCCATGGCTCTAGCTCAAGAAGTTCGGGAATGTCTTCATCTTCTTCGTAGGCATCGGCAAGTACCATATTGACAGAGAAGAAGTTCAGGCGTTACCACCATTGTTGTTGATGGTAATAGGGCGTTTGCCCTTGTCCTCTCCCTCCGAGATGTGGAATCCTAGTTGGCGAGCCTTCTTCAACCTGTCTTCGGCGATAGTGGCACTGATGATTAACGTCTTCCAGTCCTTAAATTAACTTTTATCCATCCAGAGGCTGATTGTTGAGAGCAGTCCCTTTTGGCAAATTTTAATTAAGGAGGAATCAGGATTACCAGACGGCAACTTCATTACAGTTTGGTGAAACCGCTCAATATAGTTCCTTGTCAGCTCCTTCTTCCCTTGAACGACGTCCATGAGGGTGGACATTGTGACGTCCTATCCTACTTCGTAGAATCTCTCCAAGAACATGTGCTTGAAGATGGTGAAGGAGTGGATGCAGTTGTCTGGCAGGTTACGGTACCAGTCGAAGGCGACCCCTTCCAATGCCCTAATGAATATTCGTGTAAGGATGGCATCGTCATGGGGCAGATGGTCAGTTGTAACCTCGAAGTAAGTGATGTATCAACTTGCGGAGGTCTTTCCATCATACGAATTGATGTGGAATGGTTTATACTTTGGTGGGAAGGGAACATCTCTCCATGCAGCGGGATACGATTGTCGTATCCTGAGGTCTTGGCAGTTTTCTCGGGCATAGAACATGGCCCGGAGCTCCTGGACCTCTTTTCTTGCCTCTTTGGCCTCGTATGCAGCGGTAGGAGCCGTCATTTCAGGAAGATTATTGCCCAGGTTTGGTGTCGCTGAGTTCGAGTCTGCATTGACCGCGGGACCCAAGTTTGTTTGGCCCAGCGTCCCTCCTTTCAGATTAGGGAGAGCTGCTTTGATCTCATCCACCGATTTAACCAAAATGCGCAGTATGGCATCCAAAGTGTCGATGCGTTGGCGATCACTGGGACCATTTTGTTCGTCGTTTGTCATGAATGTCGTCCTCACATGAGTAGAAGTGGAAGGGACGGTGGATGACGTGCCCTCCGAATCATACCCTTGTACCGAGAAGTCATCGGGGTATATGGGAATATTCTTCTCTGGTTCGGACTTAGAAGAAATAGTACCCCTAGCTTCAGAGCTTGCTTCATCTTGAGAGTCGTGAACGTCCTTGGGGACATCGGCACTCGCCAAATCTGATAGAAGAGTTATTTCCCCGGGCTCGTCTCCTTGGAACATCGGATTATCGTGGATGTTCGAAGGAGTGCTACCCCCAGTTCCAGCGACCCCTAGTAATATGGATGATGAATCTCCCACTGCAGCAAATTTCGTCTTTGAACGGGTACCTTGGAAAACTCCGGTGGTGGACAACCGTTTAGACGATAATTTCTTAGTCACAGTGGTCAAAATCTTTGGGATGGGAATGTTTGTCTTCTTCCCTTTCCCGTCGGCGGGAATTTTCTGAGTCGAGTTGCAAGAGACCACGGGAGTCGCCTCATCCCCTGAGCTCGGCTGTTGTAATCTTTAGAAGATGGACTATCGGTCTTCTCGTACCGTCGCGTTGTTGCAACAGCAGTTGACAATGATTTGGGTGCAATGATGTCCATGGGAGGACTCTTTGCACATCGAGGCCTTTTCTCTTTCCTTGCATTTGTGGAGGATAACCTCACGTAAGTCAGATGGGTCTGGAACGACCATGTTTGCTCCCTTGATTTTGGGAGACTTTTGGGAACTACTCTGTCCGTTTATCGCCGGGGGCTGGACTCGAGTGGTTCTGTACAACTTTCCGTCGAAGGCCCGTATAATAGTATGTGGAGCACTCGGATGGTCAGAGGTCGGGACAACGGACTGAGCTCGCCAAGCTCGTGCTGTCTTAGACTTCTTAACTCTAGTGCGTGAGGGCACATAGTAGGAAGAGTCTAAGTGATGTTGCAGAGAGTCAGAGAGATCAGGACCATAGGAGAGGCGATCGAAGACTGAGCTTGGGCCGCGTGGAGCAGACAACATGCGGCTGGAATCAACAGTCTTCATGCGGCTGGCAATCGTAGCCGCATGGGCTTTCTTCATGCGGTTGGAAGTCTCGGCCGTATAAGTATTCCTCATACGGCTGGGAAGCTTGGCCACATGAGTATTCTGCATCTGACTGGCAGTTTCGGCCGCATGATCATCGTGCATGCGGCTGGCAATCTCGGCCGCATGAATGTTCGTCTTCTTCCTGGAGCACATAGAATCATTCTTTGCCCCTACAAGTCCAGCATCGTAGTGCTTTCCTCTGCCGAACTTGGGGACAGCAGAGTCCTCTATGGCTTGTAGTGGGGCCGCATGAGAGTTGCCTTCGCCGTCTTGGGTAGCAGAGAGTACTCCGTCCAGAGCTTAGGGAGGAGCAAATGATTTTGGCCTCCACTCCCTGCGAGCCTTCTTTGTGCGGGTTCGCTTCTGGACCAGGCCAGCGCTCCCGTCGGAGAGCAATTCTTCAAACGCCTGTTGGTCGAAGAGGACGACCATCTTCTGTTGTGTGGAGCCAAGTTTGGCTGCATCCGATTGCGTCACCAACATCTCAGCCGTGGAGAAGTTTGTCCCTAGCAGAGTCGCCATCGTGTTTGCCATTGATTGTGAAAGTACAGAACAATTATATTGTAGGACTAAACTTAGACTCACAATACAAACTCGCTTGTACAAGGAAAGCCTAGGGACAAAAACTTAGGTACAACAATCTAAGTAGAATTGTTTATTTTTTTTCTGGGGTGTGACGGTAGAGGCTCGGGAAAGCGACGACAGCTCTGCCTTACTCCTTGGACGATCGGATGTAGCCTTGGCTCTGGTGAAGAAATGCTGTTGGACGTATGGGGAGACTCCTCTGCGCCTTCGGTTGCTGGCTCTCTGGATGTCTCGGTAGTGCTCTCTCCTTTTTTTGGCTCTCTCTGTCCTTCTCTCCTCTGCTGCTTCTGCAATAAGAGAATGTCCTCTTCCGTAAGGGAATGACACCTTGCTATTTATAGGAGTAGGGTCATCATTAGGGTTTGCAAATGATTGCCTCCTTCAGATGTCGGCGGTTCAGGACCAATGAATCTGGGCCGTTCATCTTAAATATAATAATATTTGAGCAATTAATGTGAATGCATCAAATCTCTGTGGGCAATAAATGTTGATCGCCATGAATATTCGTGATTTGTGATAGCCTGCCACGTGTCCCATTTGCTTGATTTGATTTGATCTGGGCCATTATGATAATCGCAACAAATCTAATTTTGTTGGGATTTGTGGGCACCCATAATTGCAGGAAAGATAAGTCTGCCACGTGTCTCAATTGTAGTGAAGAGCACCACGTGTCTCAACTGGACTGTCCTGGCCGAGCCACATATGGGGGAGGATCTTCTCAGCCACATGAGGATGAGCAGCCGCATGAGGATGGGCAGCCACAGGGGGTGGGCAGCCGCATGCAAATAGGCAGCCGCATGCAGATGGGCAGCCGTATGGCACTGGGCAACCGTATGGGGATAGGTAGCCGCATGTAGATGGGCAGCCTCATGGATTGGCCTCGGGACTTGGTAGATTTTGCCAGCTGTAAGGGGATTTTATCCTCTTTCCTAGGATCACGCCATTATGTTAGAGTCATTATTACGTCTTTATGTCAGAGCTGTCACAGCTGTCATTTGTCAGAGTAGCCGTCAGGGCATTAAATGCAGCCGAATGTAGAGAACGACTGTTAAAGGCCACATGGCTTCTTTCTGAGCCGTATGGATCTATCCGAGCCGCATGTACCCCTGAGCCGTATGGACTTCTAAGCCGTATGGGGATCCTGAGCCGCATGGGGATCCTTCTGTCGGAGCCGCATAGGTCTTTCTTTATTCTTTTCCATGCTTCTACATAGTCGACCTATCGTTCCTCAGTAGCGAGCGAGTCTACGATAGATAGGGTGGTAGTCAACTTCCAATCATGTTCTCCCCGCCCAATGCCAACTTATAACTGCTAAGTCTTCTAGCATGCAACTCTATTAGAAGTTATTTTCTAACGTACGTCCTCACGTATCGGTGGCCAATCAATTACGCAAGTCCGAGACCTGTGTGTGACTCGTGACTCATGTAGCACATGTTTCAAGGCCACTGAATGCATCGCAATATAGGGTAGTCTTCTTAACTTTAAGTCGATGTATAATATTAAAGTAATAGAAATAAAACTAAACAGTTAATTGCATAAAACATATCAAGGTACAAAAATGACAATAAGTAAGAAAATAAAACTAAATCATCATGCTAAATGAGAGAAAATAAGCAGAATATAATAGCAAGGTATCTTGTCTGAGGGTGGTGCGAGATGTAGCAAAATCCAACAGTCAGAATCGTCAACACGAAAGTCAAAATTCACAAAGAGCTCCGAATGCTGAAACAAACATCATGAACGTGTTTGGTATAAAAGATATGTCTAGGAAACACATGTCCAAAAGTCCAATTCTGGAACAGGGACAAAATCAAAATTTCGGGTCAAAACGATATCCGCCATTTGACCCGTTTTATACTGAAATGCGTGCCAATACCTATGATCTCTAAAGTCGTCAAACTACATGTCTACAAATCGAGTTTGAAGAGATGAACCCAACGGTATGTCCAACTTTGGATTCCGATGAGCCGTGCCAAATTCACTCGTTAGAGTGGGTCCCGGGCCTGCCAAATAAGGTTCCGATCGACCTTCTCAGAATTAGAGCAAACAGGGCATACAGGACCAGAAAAATGATACGGTCCTGTTGGTGTAAGTTTCGTCTTGATATGATGAACGTACACAAAGTTATGGCCAAGTTTGCAAAATGTCGATACGGGGGTATCTCGATGGATACACACTGATTTCGTCGAGCACACGCAACAAAATCGAGTTCCGTCAGTTCCCATACGTCAGCAACATCCATACGCGTCTTTCGCTGTATATAGTGCATGACCATGTCATCCGGTTTGTCGGGACGCACGTCGTATCAGGGAGATTTCTAAAAAAATTTTGTTTTTGAATACCAGCTTTTCTTAAATTTTAAAATCAAATAACTGCCTACATAATGGATGAAAAATACATCTACAAAAAGGGTTCTTCTCTTCTATATGTTGTCTAAAAGATCGTTCAATAAGAATCTCCAAACTGTCTGTGAGTTGGCAATGGCTTGCCTTCCAAATTAGGGTCGAAGAAGAGTTCTACTTTTATTTATGAACCGATTTTCATCAAAGTTTGTATCAATTTTATGGGAAATTTAGTTATCTATGTGCAAATCCATCTACCAATGTTTTAAGAGGGTTATATAGGCTCTCTATCGAATCAAACAGAATTGAAAACGATCGAGCGTATGTAAAAAATACTCACGATGAAAGGGTATACATGCTGCGTTTGACAGAACAGAGACTCCCCTGTTCTCTGCTGTACAGGCGGCCCTAGCGGTGCTCCGGCGAGCTTTTGGTGGCGCATGCGGGCCAGGCAAGTTCGTAGGAAGTCGAGGGAGCTCTCGAGTCAAAGGATTTGGGTGGGGCGCAGTAGGGAGAGAAAATTTCAAGGAAAAAACCTATCGCACTCTACGTATACATAATCGGCTATTTGAAATTTATTTAGGTCGAATTCTAACTGGATTTGGCTTAGATTGCTAGCATTTTTGAGAAGAATTATACAAGTTTGAGGATTGAGTGAAATTTTCCCCTCAAGATTTGGTTCTACCAAACCTTTCCTTGCCGCTGTGCTCCATGCGTGGGGGGGGGGTCGGGTCTTTGTGGCTACTGTTTACGGGTGAACAGTAGCTCATAAGTTTTTGTTTTTGTATTTTTGTTTTTTTTAACCTTTTCTTTTGTACTGATATATAGGAAAATCTATATATATACTTATATACATATATCGTAATATATTTACAAGTATGACTCAAATTGTTTTATACGAATTTCTAAAAATCTACAATATGAATTATAGTAGTATAAAAATTATTGTTGTAAAAAATCTCATTAACAAGCCATGTACCAAATGCTACATCTTATGTTTAATAATAATTTAAAATACAATTTCAATAAAAAACCTTAAAAAAATTTGAAATAAAATCTCTAAATATCCAAGAATCGATTTCTTATAAAATTTGCTTTTTTACATATCATGTTTAAAATATGGTAAACACATATGGCTTATACCAAGTTAAGGTAATTAGTGAAAAATAAAAGCTAATAATGTTATAAAATCAAATATGTATATAAAAATATAGGGGGTTTACAAAATATACTCTCAAGTTTGTATTTTTACAACTGTATATCCTCAATTAGTTGAATTTATACATTGCAATCATGCCTTTACCACTATACCTGATTTCCATTTGGAAGAGTTAAACGGAACCTAAGGGAAACCACCATGAGGTAGAGCCCTGGGGTTGTAGCATGTGTCCTGACTCATGGGAACCATGTCCAATATGTCTCTGACTTACCTGCTGAGTTGTGTCAGCACTATAGCAGTACTGATATGCTGGGCTGATCTAATCCTTATGAATATCTAGGTAATTCAAATAGAAAGATAGGATTAATACATCAATTTTCTTGACTGTCTCTATTTTCCTGGAGTGTGGTATGTGGTGTAACTGTATAGTTTTAGCAAGGATGCCTGGGGCTTTAGCTATATTAACAGACTAGTAATTTAATTGGATTCCTAAGACTGAGTATGGATCACGTATTCTCTGATTTTTGTGTAAACTATAGAAACCCAAGTTTTAGTCCCGAGTTAGAGACTGTTTAGTGTTTAGGGCTGTCTTAGTTCAGTGACTGTTGGTAGTGTCACCTCCGTTTCCCGTATTTCGTATTAATACTCGTAATCGGATTCTGGCATGTATTTTTATTTTCTCGACTTGTAGAATTTGAGTTTTCTCGTATTTTGGGTTTCGGCTCGGCTCGGTTTTAGTTGGTTTGGTTTGAGTTGGTTTGATTTTAAACCCCGTGGAACACTTTAACCTATGCTTCACCCTCATTCCACCACAACCCACCCTCATTAATATCTCCACCAATATTCTTTCTCCTCATTACTCTTTCATTTAATTTCTCTATCTTCTTCTTCCTTCTTCCTCCACCAAGACCCAACACCATAGGCAAGAGCACCTTGCCACCAAATAAGCACCACATTTTATTTATCCATTTGCTAGATTAGGCCATAGAGAACAACATTAGAACTTGGCATGTTATGATTTGGAGTCTCCATTGTTCTAGATCTAAGTTTTAATTATTTTCAGATTTTTTTGGTTTTGATCTATTAAACTTTGATTTTTGCTTGTTTCGATGCTTCCATGTGGAAGAGAATTCAATTTTACACAAGTTAGAACTTTGAAAATCTAGATTTGGTCTTGATTTGGTTAAGATATGAAGATTGGAATTTTTGGTGTTCTTGAGAGTTCCTCTCGGTTTGGAGAAGAAGACCCCCCTTCGGCCTGCGCTCTTTAGCGCAGGGCTGACTTGTGCTCAGCCCCCTAGGCTGAACTGCGCAACCACCTTCTCGGCCTGCGCTCTTTAGCGCAGGGCTGACCCACGCTCGGCCGCCTGGGCTGAACCGCGCACCCTTCCTTGGCGCACTGAACCCCTGCTTAGTTCGCACCCTGCGCACTTCGCTTCGGCGCAACCCGACCCAGCACAAGTCGATTCCCGTGCCATCCAACTTAGCGCACTTGACCCCTGCGCAGTTTGCACCCTACGTACTTCGCTTCGGCGCAACCCGAACTAGCACAAGTCGATTCCCGCGCCACCTAACTTAGCGCACTTGACCCCCTGCGCACTTGACCCCCTGTGAACTTCGCTTCGGCGCAACCCGACCCAGCGCAAGCCGACCTCTGCGCAGCTCACCCCTGCGCAGTTTGCTCCCAGCTCACTTGGCTTCCGCGCAACCTGACCCTAGCGCAGTCCATTCCCTTGCGCAACCAGATCTCATGCGCAGTCTATTTGGCCATAGAGATTTGATTTTATTTCTTTAAGCTTGGCTTCTCTTTTGTGGATTTGGGTTTTGAAATCTTGTTCCACACAACACGACTATCTTGACCCAACACGACCTGACACGATTTTCAGTATTTGCTATGACTAGTATGATTTTCGTGATTTCTGTGATTATGATCCTAGTACTTCTGATCTTCTTGGTAGTTACCCGATGGGGTGCACCCTTGACTTGTAACCTGATAACTTGATAGTGGCCCACCGTGGCGCACTCCTGACTTGACTTGACTTGATAACCTTATAACTTAACTTAACTTGACTTGTCCCTGACACCGTGGGTGTTCATTCTTGTTGCTTGTGCAAACCTACTAGTCTTGTCTTGCATCATGTCTAGGACGTGACTCCCTGGGTACCACGGCCAGGGATTCGCACTAATATGGATTAGGCTAATGATTAGATCAAGCTAGAACGTGGAGAATTTCCAGTCACAAGCAATCTCGTTATCTGGGCGCTTTAATGGACTTGTAGCTTGCCGACGAGTAGAGCACATTTCCAGCACACTGTCATGTGTTGCACCCTCTAAGTCACCTAAGGGTATATCGTCTCCTGGGCGATGTACCCAACCATACTATCAACCCGCGGAAGGATAACTGGATAGTCTGCAGGGCTTGGGACTGAGAAATTCTCACTTGCATCTTGTTAGTAATTAGGCTTGTGATAACCCTAGTTAGTTAAAGTAGTAAGCCGTAGTAACTGCTTGGCCGCTTGTGAATGGATGGTGTCCAGCCCTGTCTAAGTCTCGTCTAGTCCGTGTACCTGGTACTCCTATAATGATTGTTTTACTTACCTTAACCATAAATGGGTAGAGATAAGTGCTATTCAGGCGAAAGGTTACAACCCCGGTCCTTGTTTGGTTTATGGGTTGTAATCTGGCTCCCGGAATGATTCTATGTCCCTAGTCGTTTATTGTCCTGTTGTACTATTTATTACTTGTACTTTCTTCCATTTTCTTATGTTCTGATATGCTGGTTTTGTTCTTATTTTGTGGCCTCCTTTGTGGCACTTGCTCTTTCTGGGGTTTGGCCCAGCTGGTTTTGTGTGGCCAGATTTCGGAGCAACACCCGAGGATCTACCGAACCTCCAGCCTGATGGTGGCGACTAGAAGGAACCCGGGCTACGAGTGGGTTTTCTATTTTGTTTCGCTCACTCTATTGTAAAATTATTCTTTGAGGCGTTTATTCGACGAGCACCTGTTAGCTCGATGCACATTTACTTACTGTCTGCCTACGGGCTGTAAATATGATTAACAAATCCTAGGGTTGATCATGTATGACTAAACTCTTGCTAGTCCTCGCATTTTGTACGACTAGCTTCATGATCAACTGAATATATAATATTTGGGACGCCTTTTATTGTATATTTGGTTATCTAACATCTTGGAACTATATTACTTACTTGAGATTGAGATAATAGGCTTGACCTTAAGAGACCGTTGGCTTGTAGTAAACCCTCATATCTAGACAGCCGTGACCGTATACCGAGGTGGATTCCATTTCAACATACGTAGCTGGCTATGTACGCCCCCGCTTTCCAGTATTCTTGTTCTGGGCGTGATATGGTTTAAGTGGTGGCCCATACAGGTCTTGGTATTCAAGAAATGTGAGGGTTTACCTAATAGATGTCTCAATCAGTATTCGCCCTTGATCTCTGCTCTTATTTTCAAATTCCTGAGAATCTTGACCTGATCACATGCTTGTATCGTTGATCTGTCCTGGTCCTTCCTTATTGTTTCTTATGTCATTTTTTTCAGTGGCATTGTTCATGAACCTGCCGATCAGCAAGGCGGAGCAACTCCCGTGGACCAGCAGTGACCTGGAGATCAAGCCCAGCACTCCGGAGTAGCCTCCAGAGTTGTGCCTACTGGAGGGGAGTCACCAGTTCATCCCGTTCAGCCTGCCGAGCCGGATGATGGCACCTTAGTAGGTCTCATCAGGACCTTGATAGCTTCCCAGGATCGCAGAGGAGACGCCTTGCACCAGGCTGTGGCAGTTGCTTTGACCAGAGGCGATCATCCAGGGAACAGCGCGGCCAACAGCTTCAAGCGCTTGAACCCTCCATTCTTCGACGGCAGCGAAGATGCGATTGCCGCGGACGCTTGGCTTCAGGATACCGAGGTGGTTCTGGAAGCAGCTAGGACACCAGAGAATGAGAAGGTGGCGGTGGTACGCCTGCAGTTGTTAGACTTGGCTCGCAGTTGGTGGGCAGCGCAAGCCATGGGATTAGTGGCACCCATTGCTTGGGCGGTATTCAGAGAGAGATTCCAGACGAAGTATTTTGATGCTGTGGCTCGGTACGACCTACAGACGAGATTTACCAACTTGAAGCAAGGAGGTAGAACAGTCGACAATTATGCATTTGAGTTTTCTAGACTCAGTAAGTTTGCCCCCACCTTGGTGGCAACCGAGTTTGATAGGGCCCAACGGTTCCAGCAAGGACTGCATTTGGAGATCTTATTGGCAGTCGAGCAGTTCGAGCACTAGACGTTCGATGCAGTATTGAGAGCAGCTAGGACGCATGAGTATACCACCCAGAGGATCGTGGATAGGACCGGAGGTAGGAAGCGGTCCCACAGTCAGATGCACCAATCATCAGCTCTAGCCCCGGCAGCTAGAAGTTTGACTATTAGAACTCCTAGGCGGGCGGCCTCAGTGACGTCGGTTCAGCATTCAACCCCGACGTACCCGCAGCAGCAGAAGCAGAAGCAGACTTTCACGATGGTATGTTCTCATTGCGGGAAGCCAGGCCATGTAGTGGCGGATTGTCGTAGGGCACAAGGATTGTGCCTGGCTTGTGGAGCGGCAGATCACAAGATAGGAGCCTGCCCGAATAGGGGTAGTTCATCCTCTTCCAACCTAACCAGTCCATCGGTTAGGGGACCAGCACCTATGCAGCAGCAGCAGTACCCGAGGCCATTGTTGCCTCAGGCCCAGGCGTTTCATCAGTAGAACCAGCAGCAGTATACCCAAGCCCAAGTACAGAACAGGCAGAGAGGATTCCAGCAGAGGGGACCCGTATCCAGAGGACAAGGTCAGGCCATGATGATCACTATGGAAGAAGAAGTTGTACCAGGTGAGGTAGTGGCAGGTACTATTCTCGTCAACTCCTTTCCAGCATCGGTATTATTTGATTCTGGTGCATCGCATTCATTCATGTCTGCACGATTCGCGACACGGATAGGATTGGAGCCAGAGTCATTATCAGTAAGGCTCAATATACTTACTGGTAATGGTCTTGTGGGAGTAGATCGAGTGTTTTCCTCGTGTCGGATCGTAGTTAGCGGTAGAGAGTTCACCGCTAGATTTATAGGGTTCCCTATGGCAGACTATGATGTAGTCTTAGGCATGGATTGGTTGAGGAACCAATATGCTAGGATAGACTGCCATATTAGCAGGGTTGTTTTCAGCATTCCAGGCGAGCCAGAGTTCTTATTTTCCAGAGGCGCAGTGGAGCCATCTTCTCCAGTATTGCGGATGGCAGTAGCAGCAGTGCCGTTGCCCCGGATAGTTGAAAAGTTTCCAGATGTCTTCCCAGAGGAACTTCCAGGGATGCCGCCACAGCGGGAGATCGAGTTCACTATAGACTTGATCCCCGGAACAGCACCCGTATCAGAGCGAGTCTACAGAATGGCGCCTTCAGAGATAGAGATTTTGTACAAGATGATTGAAGAACTCAGGACCAAGAGATTTATCCGTGCAAGTGGATTGCCTTGGGGAGCCCCGATGCTTCTTGTGAAAAAGAAGGATGGTACATCCAGGTTATGTGTAAATTATCGTACCTTAAACTCAGTGACAATCAAGAACAGATACCCTCTCCCGAGGATAGATGACTTGTTTGATCAACTCAGAGGGGCTTCAGTTTTCTCGAAGATAGACTTGCGGTCAGGATACCACCAGATCAGAGTCAGAGAGCAGGACATCCCGAAGACAGCTTTTCGATCTAGGTATTGGCATTGGGAGTTCCTTGTTATGCCATTCGGAGCGACCAATGCGCCGGCAGTATTTATGGACCTCATGAATCGCATTTTCATGCCTTACTTGGATCAGTTTGTGATCGTATTCCTAGATGATATCCTGGTCTACAGCAAGAGCGAAGCAGAGCATGAGCAGCATCTCAAAATCGTCCTTCAGACGCTTAGGGAGCATCAGTTGTACGCCAAGTTCAGTAAATACGAGTTCTGGCTCGATCGTATTTCGTACTTGGGTTACATCATTACTCGAGGAGGAGTAGAAGTAGATCCCCAGAAGATTATGGCTATTGAGTCATGGCCAGTACCTAGTTCAGCGGCAGAGGTTCGCAGCTTCCTTGGATTGGCCGGCTACTACCAGCTATTCGTTTCAGATTTTGTAAGGATTTCAGCGCCGATGACCCAGTTGACCCGCAAGGATGTGCAGTTTGCTTGGACAGCAGAGTGTTAGGAATCATTTGAGAAGTTGAAGTGAGGTTTGATAACGGCTCCTATTCTCACACTTCTAGATGGGACCGGAGGATTTACGGTTTATTGCGACGCTTCAGGCAGAGGATTGGGGTGTGTCTTGATGCAGCATGGGAAGGTAATATCTTATGCATCACGTCAACTTCGTGATCATGAGAAGAATTACCCGACCCATGACTTGGAATTGGCAGCAGTAGTATTTGCACTCAAGTTGTGGAGGCACTACTTGTACGGAGATAGAGTGGAGGTATTTACTGATCACAAGAGCCTGAAGTATGTTTTCACCCAGAAGGACCTTAATATGCGGCAGAGAAGATGGCTTGAGCTATTGGGGGACTATGATGTGGACTTGCAGTATCACCCAGGGAAGGCCAACGTTGTAGCAGATGCGTTGAGCCGGAGAGCCGGAGTTTATTTCCTGACGACGCAACCAGAGTTATGGGCAGATCTTCTGAAGACGGGAATTGAAGTGGTTCTTCCAACCAACGTGGCATTGATGGCTAGTCTACAGGTTCAATCCAGCATAGTTGAGAGGATCTGGATAGCGCAGTCTACAGATTCCAAGATTCAGCGACTCAGAGCAGAGTGTGAGGCAAGAAGAAGGCCAGAATTGCGCATTCATAAAGATGGTACACTTCGGCACAGCACTCGTCTTTGTGTACCCAATGGAGATATCAGACATGAGTGTAGAAGCATAGAAAATATCAGAATAACGGTCTATGCGGCTCGGAGCGAGAAGAACCCCATGCGGCTCATACAGGGGCAGTCCCATGCGGTTCAGAGAGACTCTCAGTCTCATGCGGCTCGGGGCAGGAGAATCCATGCGGCTTACATAGGGACAGTCTCATGCGGTTCAAAGAGTCTCCCAGCCTCATGCGGCTCGGAAGTACATGCAGCTCACAAACGACCAACAGAGATATGCAGCTCGATCAACACCACGTTTCCCCATGGGATCCCTTCACACAGGTGGCCATCGAGTAATGGTCTTATTTAATGCTCTGCCATGATTTGACAGCTGACGGCTCTGACATAAAGTGCCATGATGGTCCTGTCATAATGACAGAGTCTTTGGAAACAGAAGAAAATCTCTGATACGATCCGAGATTGCCACGTGGCAGACTCCCATGCGGCTCAATCGAAGAACAGCTTCATGCGGCTGACAGGAATCATCTTCCTGCGGCTCACCACGAAACCATCCCATATGGTTCGCAAGTACTATACCTATGCGGCTCGCTGAGACACTGTCTTATGCGGTTCATGGATATTATGCGGCTCTGGCAGGGTCCACCATTAAGACACGTGGTAGAGATTCAATTGCCCCCATGAATTGACAGCTGGTAGCAGGGTGATTATGGGATGCGTGGTATTAAATCAATCAGAGATTTACCAGATCACAATAACCATATTTAACGTTATCCTCATAATTAATGAGATCAGGTCATATCATTCATGATCAAGCCAATGGGACACGTGGTGAGAGATCCAAGCTTGACACAACCAATCATGAAGATTTAAAGCAATCAGCATTAATCATTCACAGGATTCAATACTATCCACATTAATGGCCCAGATCCTTCACGTTTATGACCAATGGTTCAGATTGATTAATCATCAGGCCGCCGCCACTTTGAGAATGGGCAATTATCCAAACCCTAATGATGCCCCCACTCTTATAAATAGCAAGGTGCCATTCCCTTGCGAAGAGACAGACAGAGAGCTTCCCCCTAATAATCAGAGAGAAAATCTACAGAGAGAGAGAGAGAGAAGCCAGAAGAGCAACAAGAGGAGAGCAAGAAGGGTATTTCTTCGTCAACGCCAAGCATCTCGTCACAAGAGCCAAGGCTGCATACCGATCGTCCAAGGAGTAAGGAAGAGCGGCCGTCGCTTTCCCGAGCCTCTATCGTCACCCCCCAGAATCTAAAATAAACAATTGTACTTAGTCTGCTGTACCTAGGTTTTCGTCCCTAGGGTTTCTTTGTACAAGCGAGTTTGTAACGTGAAGTAAAAGTCCAGTCCTCCGATAATTGTTCTGCTTTTTTATATTTCATGGCAAACACGATGGCGACTCTGCTGGGGACAAACTTCTCCACGGCTGAGGAGTTGGTGACGCAGTCGGATGCAGCCAAACTTGGCTCCACGCAACAAAAGATGGTCGTCCACTTCGACCAACAGGCATTTGAAGAGATGCTCTCCGAAGGAAGCGCTGGCCCGGTCTAGAAGCGCACCCGCACGACGAAGGCTCGCAAAGAGTGGAGGCCAAAATCATTTGCTCCTCCCCAAGCCCTCGATGGGATACCCTCTGTTGCTCAAGACGGCGAGAAGGACTCTCCTGCGGCCCCACTTTAGACCATAGACAACTCTGCTGTCCCCAAGTCCGGCAGAAGAAAACACTATGATGCTGGACTTGCAGGGGCAGAGAGAAACTCTTTGCGATCCGAGCCGCGTAATGGTATTAGCCGCAGGGAGAAAGCTCATGCGGCTACATCCGCCAGCCGCATGAAGAAAACTCATACGGCCACATCTGTCAGCCGCATAGTTTATGCGGCTACATTTGCCGACCGCATGGATGAGACTCATACGGTCGCTGAAGTCAATCGCTTGCAGAAAACCCATACGGCCACAGTTGCCAACCGCATGCGGCCAGCCTGCATGGTCGTGACTCCCAATCGCACAAGAACAACTCATCCGACAGCAGAAGACAAGCGCATGCAGATAGCCTGTACGGTTTCCAATCCTAGCCGTATAGCGTCCGTTCCATGCTCCTCTCGATCAGTCTTCGACCGTCTCTCATACGGTCCTGACCCTGATGGTTCTCTGGATGATAAGCCAGACTCTGTGGTATTCAACTTAGACTCTTTCTATTACGTACCCGCAAGTGCAAAAAAGAAGAAGTCTAGGGCTGCGCGGGCTCATCAAGCCCAGTCAGCTACCCCAACCTCTGACTATCGGGGCATCCCGTTGACTATCACGCGGGCCTCTGATGGAAAGTTGTATAGAACCGCTCGAGTCCAGCCTCCGGCAGCAAAAGGACAAAGTGGTTCCTCTGACCTGCGTGAGGCGATCCTCCACAAGCGCAAGGAAAGAGAAGGGACTTCGGTGTGTAAAGAGTCCTCGCTTGGACGTCACAGCACCTAAATCATCGTCAACTGCTGTTGCAACAATACGGCAGTGACGGAAGACCGGCCGTCAGTCTTCCAGAGATTATAGCATCCGAGCTCAGAGGACGAGGCACCTCCTGTTATCTCCTGCAATTCCACTCAGAAAGTCCCCGCCGAAGGGAGAGGGAAGAAGACAAGCATCTCCAGCGACAATATATCAACCACTACAGCTAAGAAACTGTCGTTTAAACGGTTGTCCTCTACCGGAGTATTCCAACACACCCGTTCAAAGACGAAATCTGCTGCAATGGGAGATTCATCATCCACATCGCTGGAGGTCGTAGGAACTGGGGGTAGCACTCCTCCGAACATCCACAACAATCCGATGTTTCAAAGAGACGAGCCCGGGGAAACAACTCTCCCATCAGGTACAACAGACGCTGATGTTCCCGAGGACATCCAGGACTCTCAAGACGAAGCAAGCTCTGAGGCTGGGGGTTCTGTTCCCTCCGAGTCCGAACCCGAAGAGAACATTCCCACCTACCCCGATGACTTCTCGGTGCATGGGTATGACTCAGAGGACACATCCTCCACCGTTCCTTCTATCACTACTCATGTAAGGACGGTGTTCATGACGGACAGCAATCAAGGTGGTTCCTGTGATCGCCAACGCATCGACACTTTAGAGGCCATACTGCACGCCTTGGTCAAGTCTGTAGACGAGATCAAAGCGGCTCTTCCTACTCTGCAGGGAGTGACACCTGGCCAAACAAGCACGGGTCCCGTAATCAATATAGATTCAAATTCAGCGGCGCCGAACCCGGGCAATAATCCTCCCGAAATAACGGCCCCTACCGCGACAGATGATGCCCGAGAAGTAAGAAGAGAGGTTCAGGAGCTCCGAGCCATGTTCCATGCCCGAGAAAATGCTCAAGACGTCAGAATGCGGCAACCATACCCTGCTGAATGGAGGGATGTTCCATTCCCACCAAGATATAAGCCGTTTAATATCAACCCATATGATGGCAAGACTTCATCAAGTCGGTACATCACTTACTTCGAGGTCACCACCGACCACCTGCCCCATGATGACGCTATCCTCACATGATTATTCATTGGGGTATTGGAAGGAGTCGCCTTCGACTGGTACCGTAACCTGCCAGACAGCTGCATCCACTCTTTCGCTGGCTTCAAGCGCTTGTTCTTGGAGAGATTCTACGAGGTAGGATAGGACGTCACGATGTCTACCCTCATGGACGTCGTCCAAGGAGAGAAAGAGTTGACGAGGAATTAGATTGAGCAGTTTCGTCAAACCGCAATGAAGCTACCGTCTGGTAATCCGGATTCTTTCTTGATTGAAATTTGCCAAAAGAGATTGCTCCCAATAATTAGTCTCTGGATGGGCGAAAGTCAATTCAAGAACTGGAAGGCATTTATCATCAGTGCCACAAGTGCCGAAGAACGGTTGAGAAAGGCTCGCCAACTGGGGTTGCACATTTTAGAGTGAGAGAACAAGGGTAAGCGTCCCAACACCAACAACGACAATGGGAGTAGCCCCTCCAACAATCGGGACAACAGAGGCAAGCAAGCCATGGTGGCCGATACAGCCCAGAAGCCTGAGTCACAACCAGCAGACAAACAATGGTCTCAAATCACTTATTCTTTCGAAGACGGCCACGTCAAGCCTATCTTGGACATGCTCATAAAAGGAGACAGAATTCAGCTTCCTCCACCGAGACGGGAGCCTCGGCCGGCAGATCTGGAGAATCCAAAGTTTTGCCATTACCACCGCTACGTCCACCATGCTATACACGACTGCTACCAACTGAAACGATACATCCAAAACCTCATCGATTTGAACGCTCTGGCCATCGATTTCGAGGAGGTAACCGTAGCAGCCAACATGGTGTCCGTACAATTCGACAGCTTACCTACAACGGAGACTCAAGACGGTGTCATACCCATCCCTCTGGCGACGATAGAAATTACTAATCTTCCGCCTGCTCGTGATCAAGCTGCTGGTCTAGTACCCCTCACCACATTGCGAGGAGAAATCATGTGGGTCCATCCGGACCTGGTCCACGAGGTGACTCAGTCCACACCGCCTCCCACTCACAAGAAGAGAAGTGGAAAAGTCAGATCCTGCCATACCATCTCGGCAGATGTGGAAGAAGTTA
Organism: Iris pallida; assembly: GCA_029216955.1. Taxonomy (NCBI): domain Eukaryota; kingdom Viridiplantae; phylum Streptophyta; class Magnoliopsida; order Asparagales; family Iridaceae; genus Iris; species Iris pallida. The sequence goes on along the minus strand of JANAVB010010795.1, from coordinate 2,502,064 downwards.
CGGCCGTCGTTACTCGATCTGGAGCACAATCCCAACCTGTGGTTGATAACTCGACTGATGATCATCCTCCAGCTACCGCTGACGCTCCAGGACCCCCTCAGCCTCAGACGACCGACAAGCCTAGGCCGAAGGAGACTCGCTTCGACAAATCCCTTCGGAAAGAGACACCTCAGGGGCTGGAGAGGCCCTACAACTTCGATATACTAGCGCAATTGGCCAATACACCTTATATGAACTCCTAAGGCTCTCGAAGGATGTCCGCGTAGCCTTGAGCGACGCACTCCAAAACGCCGACGCATACTTGGCTTAGGTCAACCTCACGGGAGATAATCAACCTACAGATCTCCAAGATAGTGCGTGTACAGAAGCGATGCCCAATATCGTCTTTTCCCCGCAAGACATGCTCATCAAAACCAACCTGCACGATCGCCCGTTATACTACACCGAATACATCGGCGACGTAAAAGTGGACCGGATGCACATTAATCCTGGGTCGTCCATAAGCATCATTTCGAAGGATCTGCAACATCATCTTCGTATTCCGATGCATCGCCTGACGCCTACAAGCACCGCCATCAGCGGTTTCAATTCGGACAGGGGCTACCCAATCGGGAAGATTCGCTTGAAGTGTCAGATTGGCGATCTCCAGTCGAAAGTAACCTGTTATGTCATAGATATAGACACTTCTTACAACATCCTCCTGGGGCGCCCTTGGATACAAGATTATATGATCGTGCCTTCCACACTGCACCAATGCTTCAAGTATGTCGACAAACACGGCTTCGTGAAGACAGAATTTGCCGACATCGATCCCTTCAAAGGGGTCGAATCCTACTACTCAGACTCCTGCATGTACGAAAAGTCGAAGAGGCACCTTGGTAAAGGAGATGTGCAAACTCGTACCGAGACAGCCACAGGATCAGAAGAACCTCTGACGATCCACCTCCAAGCTCGCAAATCTGGCAAGTCCGTGCCCCTTACCGCCACTCTGCGTAAGGACGCAATCAGCCTCTCGGCACAAGAAGAGCAAATGATAATCCGGCTGCCGAGGTTGGGCCAAGTGCCGAGACCTACAACGGGGCTACTAACAATCAGGCTGCCAAAAATCGGTCAGCTACAAAAGAAGAAGCTCAATCCCTCGGACAAACCAATGACGATACGCCTTCCCAAGAAGAGTCGTCACCCCGATGCAAGGCCTGGGACTTCTAGCGAACCAACCACTCCTCGCGCTGCATCAAATACCAAGCTGGGGGTTGCTAGTCTGCCGACAACCCCACGCTCTGCTCCACCAGTCGAACCTCTAACGATCAAGTTGACCAGGTCGTCCTCTCAGTCTTCGTTTATACAGGGGGTAGCCGAAGAGGAACCGGAGCTAGCCAAGTATGTGGCTGCCCACACTGATGTTCCTTCCGCAGATGATGTAATCCCCCTAGAAAAGATACCTTATTTTATCAATAAAGGGCTATCTTTGAACTACATCGAGCTCAATAAGCTTTGTACGATGTACGCTATAGAACATGGTATAGGCACCCACCTACACACAGGTGACAGATGTGCACACCACAATTCAGCTTATTCCAGCAGAAGACGCTTACCGCATAATCGAGGAAGGGGATCACCCAATCATCTTCGGCCGAAAAGACGATCCGCGTTCCTTCACCATAAAAGAAGTCGATCTTGGGTCCGACACCGGGATACTGCCTCTGTATATTTATAGTCTCCAGGCCAAATATCTCATGCAAAAACAGGAATATGATCTGGAGACTACACCAGGCTTGAACTACGGCACCAGACGGCGACTACCTTTAAAGCTTCCAGTTCCTGCTGGCAAGCCACGGGACTACTATAGCAAAACTCGATGTGGACTAGGGTATGTAACTTCCACGACGACACCTGAAAGTTCGGATGAAGAGTGTGACTGGCAGTCACATTCAACCGGATCACCAACCTTCGACTCAGACACCAGTATTGGAGACATATTCAGACAGGTCCTGTCAGCCAATATGGTATTCGCTGACGCTTATAAAGAAGACGAAGACATTCCTAAAATCCTCGAACTAGAACCGTGGGCCCAACAGCTGGATGCACAATGGGAAAAACGGTTCGAGCAGAGAGAACCTCCTACCGAATATGAGGTTATACAGGTCGACCTCGGCAGCGAATCCTCTCCAAAGCCAATCTTTGTCAGTAAAAGCTTAACAGACGGAGAACGAGAATCACTGCTGGAACTTATCAGAGAATATATTGATGTGTTCGCATGGAGTTATGAAGACATGAACTTATCAGAGAATCCTCTTCACAAGCTCAACATACGGCCAGATGCAAAGCCAGTCAAACAACAACAACGACGCTTCCGCCCAGGTGTCATGGATGCGATCGAAGCCGAAGTCAACAAACTAATAGCCAGCGGCTTCATTCGTGAGGAGCAACATCCTGACTGGGTCGCCAACATAGTTCCGGTCCTCAAAAAGAATAGAAAAATCCGAATCTGCATCGACTTCCGCAATCTGAATGAGGAATGCCCGAAAGACGAATTCCCCCTCCCTATCACAGATATCATGATTGACAACACATGCGGCTTCGAACGTATGTCGTTCATGGATGGATTCTCGGGGTACAACCAAATCAAGATGTCTCCTGACGACGAAAAGCACACATCATTCCGAACACCGATTGGCACATACTGTTACACAGTCATGCCTTTCGGTTTAAAGAATGCTGGTGCCACGTATCAACGAGCCATGAGTATCATCTACAGAGAACACCTGTGCAAGACGGTAGAATGCTATGTCGATGACATCGCCGTCAAGAGTCGCTGTAAGGAAGATCATTTGCAGGACCTGAGGACGGTATTCGACCTGATGCGAGCCCACAATCTGAAAATGAACCCTACGAAATCTTTCTTGGGCGTATCCAGCAGAAAGTTCTTGGGATTCATTATCACTGCTCAGGGCATTCATGTAGACCCTGAGAAAACGAAGGCAATCATGGAGATGGGTCCTCCGAGAAATCTTCACGAATTCAGAGGACTCCAAGGGAGGCTAGCTTACATCAGGAGGTTCATTTCTAACCTCTCTGGGCGATGCCGACCGTTCACGCACCTCATGAAGAAAGGAGTCTCATTCGTATGGGACGAGGAATGTCAGCATGCCTTCGACAGCATCAAAGAATATTTGTCAAATCCTCCAGTCTTGGTGGCTCCGGTTGCTGGAAAACCATTCCTGCTCTACGTACGAGCAATAGAACACTCCCTTGGTGCCCTGTTGGTACAAATCAACGATGCGGGTCACGAACAAGCCATATACTACCTCAGCCGAATGATGGTTGGACCGGAGCACCGATACACTGCGGTAGAGAAGGAATGCCTCGCCTTGGTGTTCGCTATTCAGAAGACGCGGCATTATGTCACAGGGCAAACCATACATGTGATCTCACGAGTCAACCCTCTCAGAGTCCTCATGACTAAGCCAGGGGTACTCAGCTCTCGCCTCGCTACGTGGGCAATATTGCTGTCCCCCTATCATATGGTCTTCATCCTGCAGAAGGCTGTCAAAGGTCAAGCCCTGGCAGACTTCTTGGCAGCCCACCCAGGATCGGAGTCATCCAGAATAAATAAAGAGATCTCAGATGAGGTCGCCGACTCAAATACAACCACTCACGATAACATATGGCGAATGTTCTTCGATGGCGCTTCAAGAACAGGACCCAAGGGCAACATCGTCGTTGGAGTCGGAGTGGTATTGATTTCCCCTACCGGGCTGGTGATCAATCGTACCTACTATCTCACGGAACCCTGCTCTAACAATGTGGCCGAGTACAATACGTTAGTCATCAGTCTCCAACTTACAAAAGAGGTAGGGGTAGAATATCTTGAAGCATAAGGCGATTCACAATTAATCGTCAATCAGATTCGGGGATCATACAAAGTCCGTCATGAAGACATGATCCCCTATCACCAAATAGCGATCAACATCATCTCATCATTCGAGGGATTCTTCATCGAGCACGTCCCCAGACTCTAAAATATTGAAGCCGATGCCCTAGCAGGCCTTGCCGCTTCCTTAGCAGTGCCGAACCACGCTCATCATTCGGTTGACGTGATAGGCCACGAACTGGTCTGCCCCAAGAACAACGTTCAATTCGTGGCAAGCTATTCTGCCCAGACGGTCGACGAAGCACCAGACTGGAGACAGCCGTTCATCGACTTCGTCGTCTACGACATCCTCCCAGAGAATCCAAAGGAAGCCACCTCCATCAGACGGCGTTCTCTCAGATTCTTCTACGATACAGAGACGAAAATGCTGTATCGACGATCCTACGATAGGTTGTTGCTCTGGTGCTTGTCAAACGTAGAAGCCAAAGAAGCCGTGCGGGAAGCTCATGACGGTGTCTGTGGGGCCCATCAGCCTGGCCCAAAATTGCAAGACCGTCTTCACCGAATGGGCTATTACTGGCCTACGATGGTGGCCGATGCGATAGACTATGCCGGGAAATGCAAAGCCTGCCAAGTCCATGCGGACTTCATTCACCAACCATCTGAATTTCTACATCCGACAGTGGCGTCCTGGCCATTTGAAGCATGGGGAATGGATATCATCGGTCCAATTGCTCCGCCTTCCTTCCGAGGACACCGATTCATACTAGCCATTACAGATTATTTCTCCAAATGGGCGGAAGCTGTCCCGCTTGCAGAAGTAAAGACGTCAAACGTGATCAGCTTCCTAAAGCATCACGTCATATATCGCTTTGGACTGCCACGAAGGATCATATACGACAATGGTCCGCAATTTGCAAGTCACACCTTCTACCGGTTCTGTGATAAGCACCGCATCCAGAATATTGCTTCAATGCCATACAATCCGGCAGCAAATGGGTTGGCCGAAGCATTCAACAAAACAATCATCAAGCTGCTCAAGAAGTTCGTATCATCCAACAAATGCGACTGGAACGAAAAGCTTGGTGAATGCTTATGGGCGTACCGTACCACAGTCCGAACAGCCACCGGAAATACACTATTTTCTTTGGTGTACGGGAGTGAGGCAGTCCTCCCATTAGAGACTCAGATCCCCTCACTCCGCGTTGTCCTCACACATCAGTTAACAGTGGACGAAAACCACCGTCGTCGGCTACAGGAGTTGGAGGCCTTGGATGAGAAGCGCCTCTTGGCTTAGCAACGAATCGAGTTATACCAAGCGCGCATCTCTGGAGCCTTCAATAAGAACGTCAAAGTTAGAACATTCCAAGTGGGCGATCTCGTTCTGGCGGTCCGAAGGCCGATGGTTATGACGCATAAAACCGCCGGTAAATTCCAACCAAAATAGGAAGGCCCGTTTATCATCGAGGCTGTATCCTCCAACGGTGTATACCGCCTCGCAAAGCAAAACAGAGACTTGCTCATGTTGCCCGTCAACGGCAAGTTTCTGAAGAAATATTATGTCTAAACGATATTCTCTCCAGATCATCGAGTCATGTACCCGTTGGTACCGCTGAACTCACATCCGCAACATTTCAGATTATCGAGTTATGTACCCGTTGGTACCGCTGAATTCATATTCGCAAAATTTTAGATTATCGAGTCATGTACCCGTTGGTACCGCTGAATTCATATTCGCAACATTTCAGATTATCGAGTCATGTACTCACCGATACCGCTGAACTCATATCCACAAAATTCTGGATTGTTGAGTCATGTGCCCTCTCGCACCGGTGAACTCACGTCCTCCTACCATATTCCCTTCAGATTATCGAGTCATGTACCCGCTGGAACCGCTAAACTCACACCCACATGTACTTCGGAGTACTGAGTCATGTACCCGCTGGTACCGCTGAACTCACACTTTCACAATGTTCCAAATTATCGAGTTATGTACCCGCTGGTGCCTCTGAACTCACATTCCGGTGACACTTTCAGATGGCAAGTCATGTATGATCATACCTCTGAACTTTCTTTTTGGAAGAGATCCGCCCTTATGATCCACTACCTGCACTCCCAGTGCACAAAAAGGGTAATCGATCCACAAATTTCCGAAACGGCCATGTCCTCATTACCTCTGAGTCGTTTTTACTTCCACCAAAAACAAACCGCCCCCTCGTATAGAACTTCCACGTCCTCCTACCTCTGAGCCATTCTATGTACCCCCTCTTCATTGAGCCCACTCCTGCCATGTCCTCATTACCTCTGAGTGGGAAGGCTCCGTCGAAGAAACCTTCATGCTTGCCATGTCCCCATTACCTCTGAGTAAGTATGTCGGTTCCCTTTCAACCTATTATCTGTACCCACAACCGGAGTACGACAAGGATAATAGGTCCAAATGTCCTCTGTTAACCACAAACGTCCTCTGTTGACCACAAATGTCTTCTGTTGACCATAAATGTCCTCTGTTGACCACAAACGTCCTCTGTTGACCACAAATGTCCTCTGTTGACCACAAATGTCCTCAGTCGACCACAGATGCTGTACTGGATCTCCAGTACACGCCCATCCCTTCCCTATCATGCCTAAGAGCCTAGTTACTCCTTGGCACTCTTCTGAATACCAAAAACTTCTATAGCTGTCTTATCGCAAAGTTGTTTTAGGTATTCCTCTCCAAAACTTGTTACTCGTACCTAAAACTAAGGTACGCCCAGGGCAACAGGTCCACAAATAATCCCCCAGCAGATCTAAATCCACGAACACCACAAGTACAAGAAAGAGAAGATGAGTTGAAACATGCTCATTTATTCAAAATTCAAAGTGCTACATCACTTGGGATCTCATACCTTACAAAATGAAGACAAAAAGAAAAAAAGAAGAAAAAGAGACAGCAAAAGAAGACAGAAGACTTATCACTGCTCTGGGGTACATAACGCCATGAGACGGTCCGTCAGCAAGGCAACCGACCGCTCAAGCCTCTGTTTAGCTCGACGCTCCGCCTCCTGGCTCAGCACCGCCGCGTCCTCCAGATTTGCATGAGCTTTCCAGTTGTCCTCGAATTTCTTGAAAGCCCGCTCCAGGTTGACAGAAGATCGGGAAACCCTCTCGGCCTCTTGATCGATTGACTCCTGTTCCGTACGAGCAGCCCCCAGCTCTGATTCTAAGAAGGCCAACTTCTTTTGAAGTACGAGAATCCGCTCCTTCGTGTCAACTATTCCAAGAGAAGCAGACTCTTCCCGAGCCCTACAAGCCTGACTTCGACGACCCAGCCTGTCACACGAAGCGGAGAACTTGTCAAGGTCCCCCTGCACAACTGGCCCGGCAGTATCTCGAGCAAGCTTGATCTATCCCGAGCAGCAATAAGGAAGCCCCGCTCCCGTTCAATCGCAGCAGGCAAGCCCGCCTGTAGTATCGCCAGCAATTGGGTCACAAGCTGATCAGCCTCTGCCAACTTAGGCTCCAGGAGTGCAGCCAACCCCACCCCGCTAGGAAGAGACTTCAAAGTTGCAACCTGACCCCGAGCGCACCGCAGAGACAGAGTAAAAGGGGTCCCCCGTTCTACAGCAGCATCTACGCCCCTCTTTAAGTGGTAATAGAAGCTGTCGACCAAATCCTGCGTCACCTCGTCCAGAGCCTCCGAAGAAGCCAACGTCAACGGGAGTATAGCTGGCAACACGGAAGAAGACGCAACAGAATCTGCCGCCCCTGCCACAAGGGAAACAAACTCCGCACGGAAGGACGCATGAACAACGGCCAACTCCTCTTCAGCAGCCCGTAAAACTTGAATGCTCGGCAGGGTCGAGAGGTCAATCTCCGGAGCCGTATAAGCAGCAGAGGATGAGGCAGAGACCATCGCCAGCCCCATTCCCATCTGCCCGGAGCTGGCGGGAGGCCTCTCGACATGAGACGGCGTAGGAGAAGAAACGCTTCTTTCCTCCAGATCGTGGCAGGCCGAGCCTTCCCCAAGAACATCCACGGTGGGAAGTAAAGGGTCAGGACATGTAGGGCCAAGACAACCATGAATCGATTTGACCCGGAGGATATGTTGATAGAGCAAATAAGCCCCCTCACTAGTCAATATTTAGCTTATCTTACCAGTAGAAGAGTGTAGAGGCTGAGGTTCGCCTACAGCTACCGCAGCCTCTTCACCAGCAGCCTCCGAGTTGAATATGATAGGCTCCTCCGCCCCAGCACCCTCGGGAGGGGATACGACGAGATCGGTGTCGCCTTGCGGAAATTCAGCAACCTCGGAGACAGGCCCGAGGGAACTCTCGTCATTCCGGACTGGGGCCTCAGCAACTTGGGAGTCCTCAGCCGCCGCTGGGAGAGCCCCCGCTGAAAGGATCGCGGAGCACATGCCACTAATCAAAGCAGCAAGGGCCGGATCAACCTCAGGGGCGGCAGACGGTTCATGAGAGGCCGGTTCATCAGACACCTACAAAGAAAAATGATTAAGTCGTATCCTAAGAGAAAGAAAACCACAACAAGGAGACGGCTCCGACTTGGTCTTACCTCCGGAACATCGTCTGCATCTTCATCCCCCTCGGTAATAAGTAACCTACGAGATCTAACGGCAGCTCTTTTCACAGAAAAGGTCGCCCTGTCGTCAGAAGACTCACGTCTGGCTCATTTACGTGAGGTGCCAGGCACAGCAGACGGCTGTCCTTCCCTCATTACTTCTCTTGTGTAGCAAGCAACGGATCCTCCGTCAATTCGTCTGGTGTGGCAAGCGGTTGATCCGCTACTTCTTCACCCCCAAAAGAAAGAGAGTTTTCGCTATCATGGTCGTCATCCTACTCGGCCGCCTGGGAAGGTTCTGATTTAGGGAGGGGAGTCTGGAGCGCTAGCTGCTTTCTAGCCTTAGCACCCTTGGGCTTTTCTTGTAAACCGGTACCCACGATGAAACTGGTGCTCGGATCGAAATTGACGGGAGGCTTGTTCGCCATAACATGATACAAGGCGGCCACATACAAGATTTCCCTCGACGCCTTAGTATTAGGGACTGAGAAGCTGGCTCGAGTATGATAGGCGTCATAATAATTCCACGCCCTGGCACCATCAAGAACGCTACCTTCAAAGCCCAAGCAAGGGCTGGGACAGTCGAGGAATAACTGACTATAGCAAAATTGGCGGGAAAACCTACTGGGCAGGTAGGGCTCCAAGTACACGTTATTACGGTAACGATAAACCAGATGCACGGGGCGAATGTTGCGCAACCAGGTTAGCATCTTCGAAGACAGAAAATGAGGAGGTCCGGTACCATCAAGGTGCACATCCCTCACTTCCTCATCAGAAAAATAGGGGATAGATACAAAAAAGCTACACCCATCCACTCTCGCCAGTGCCCTCCGACAAGCTGGTATAGTACTGTGTTACCAAGGTTGGTGACGGCATTTGAAAAGAAAGGCATCTTCATCTGTAGCATCTTCCGCTGTTCCAGATCCCATCAAAGATTTGTAGTGCATCAACAACCACCCCATCAAATAGTGGTAAGGTAGCTCGATGCGTTCAAAGTCCAGCGTCTTCTTGCGGGCAATGACCTTGGACGAGAATGCTCGAAGACCATGATGTATGCTACATACCATGGCCGAGAGAAGAGCCAGTCTAACTCCAAATACCAGTTTAACGGCAGGGAGAATGAAGTGGCGGATGATCCTCTCGATAGAACCTGCCCCCCTCCCCCCCGAAACTACACAATTCCGTAGCCATATTATCAAAAATCCAGCCAGGAGCACTTTTTCAGACATCTGCCTGGTACCGTAGGAAAAATAGCTAAGAGAGTCAGTTTGACTTCCGAATATGTCGCTACTAGACCGCGACTTCTTGACGCCCAACATCAGGTCCTTTATCTCCCCCTGGGTTTGAGGGGTTCGAGGAATAACCTCGCCAGAAGGGCCAACTTTGAAAAGATAATTGACCCAGGATGTGGTGTGGGGGGCGTTCCCTTCTGAGCTATCCTCATTTTTTATAGCCATCTGGTGGCAAGTACTATGATGGCACAGCAACTCCTGGTACACCACGACAAAACCTAGGAGTCGTCGGTCCAGGTCCTCGAGCTCCTCGTTCGATGGGGTGTACACCTCGAAAGGCTCGTCCCCCCACGAAAGCTTGGAGACAGTATGTATCTCATGGAGAGCGAGCCCTAACTCCCTTCCGGGTGCGAAGAACGTCCCTGTTCGCCGGTTATACATCTCCAGAAGTGCCATAAACAATGGCTTATTGATAGGAAGCCCGTGACAGGTGCCTCGGATGGCATGATAGAGGCCTACCTCCCGCAGGAACGTCCTATAAGTCTGTAGAACCCAAGTGGTCAAGCGGGCCCACGAAGGGGTGGGATTTATCCAGTTCAGCAATGCCAATCTGCCAACTGGATAAGATTTTTTACGAACAAGCCGATTCAAGAAAGTATCAGCTTAAGTGAATGTGAAGTTGGGACCGTAGATGTTCATGAAAGTGCCTGGGGCCAGTCCCATCATGTACCGGCTGACGGAATCCTTACCCGCGTGCGCTGACCCAATGTTCGGATTATAATGGATGTTGCCCATCAACATTCCCGATTGGGTAGGAGTTATGGTCTCCACCATCGTCCTGGACAACAATACCATATTGAACCACGACAGGGGATAATGATGCTCCATGAGAGGAATATGGATCGCCATCCCATCCAAAGTAAAATCCCAGTTCTCGGAGATCTCTAATACTCGAGGATTCTTTATGATTAAGGCGTCCCCGAAGAGGAATGAGGGCTTCAGGTATGATCCATCCAACTTTCCAGAATTAATCATGGAACGGAGGTAATGGATGGTCTAATTCTCGATGGCGTTCAACCTCCCCGAAGGCTCATTAGTCGGAAATTAATTCAGCATGGACCTAACTAAGTCATCAAGACACACGCCCAAGGCAAATTGATTCGAGCCGACGAGAAGTTCGTCCGCAGGATTTACAGGTAGATTCACTGGAGGAAAGACAAAAGAAAAAAGATTAGAAGATAGTCAAAATAAGAAGCATTGGAAAGATCATTTGAGTCTATGCGGCTCGGACCGACACAGCCTTATGTAGCTCAGAAACAGATAAGACCATGCGGTTCTGTTCATCATAGCCTCATGCGGCTCAGAAAAAGATAAGTCCATGCGGCTCTGTTTAATCATAGCCTCATGCGGCTCAGATTTAGGTGAGACCATGCGGTTCAAAGACCACACAGATCCATGCGGCCTTGAACAGATAGACTCATGCGGTTCAGGTTAAGCACGCCTATGAGCCAGACTCATATGAGCTGATGCAGCTACAAACAAGCGAGCTTATGCGGTTCAAAAGTGAGCGACGCTTATGAGGCCCAAATCAAAAACATACATGCGGCTCAGATCGAGTATGACAAGCTCATGCGGCCCCATGGGGCGAAATGCTTATGCGGTCACATCGACGAGTCTCATACATGCGGCTTGTGCATAAAATATGCAACAGAGCTATGGCAGCAGTTAGGGTTTTCAGGCGACCCCTTACCAGCAATAGGCGGGTGAACGTCGGGATAGATAGAGGGAACAGCGGCCGGTGGAGGAGTGACCACGTTCGTCGCCGCAGTCGCCGCAGAAGCAACTGCCTTGCCCTTCGCAGCCTTAGACGCAGCAGCCTTCTTGGGAGCCATTGTCGATCGTTGAGGGGAGAAGACGAAAAGGAAGTCGGCAACAAGGAGTTTCGAGCAAAGAAAGAAGGTAAAGAAACCTTCAAAGAATAAATTACTCCTATTTATAGGCGAAGGAGGCTCGTAAAACAACAAACACCTCGATCCACATGATGTCTAAAAGAATAAAGACAAAATGCTTCGGTCAAAGCAAAACTGACCCTTAGGATCCTTCCCCAAAAGGCGGCGAATCAAGGGCATTTAATGTAGAAGATTTACACACGTGGTTGGGACACATGGCAACAAGTCTATACGGCCTAACAGCTCATACGGCCAGATAAATCCATACGGTCGAACCATCTATGCGGCTAGCAAAGGCCATACTTCTTATTTAAAGTATTTCAATTTTGCAAATTGAAAACTTTGAAGGGGGTCTTGTAGAAGCATAGAAAATATCAGAATAATGGTCTATGCGGCTCGGAGCAAGAAGAACCCCATACGGCTCATACAGGGGCAGTCCCATACGGTTCAGAGAGACTCTCAGTCTCATACGGCTCGGGGCAGGAGAATCCATGCGGCTTATATAGGGATAGTCCCATACGGTTCAAAGAGTCTTCCAGCCTCATGCGGCTCAGAAGTACATGCGGCTCACAAACAACCAACAGAGATATGCGGCTCGATCAACACCATGTGTCCCCATGGGATCCCTTCACACAGCTGGCCATCGAGTAATGGTTTTATTTAATGCTCTGCCATGATTTGACAACTGACGGTTCTGACATAAAGTTCCATGATGGTCCTGTCATAATGACAGACTCTTCGGGAACAGAAGAAAATCTCTGATACGATCCGAGATTGCCACGTGGCAGACTTCTATGCGGCTCAATCGAAGAACAGCTTCATGCGGCTGACAGGAATCATCTTCCTGCGGCTCACCACGAAACCATCCCATACGGCTCGCAAGTACTATACCTATGCGGCTCGCTAAGACATTGTCTTATACGGTTCATGGATATTATGCGGCTCTGGCAGGGTCCACCATTAAGACACATGGCAGAGATTCAATTGCCCCCATGACTTGACAGCTGGTAGCAGGGTGATTATGGGATACGTGGTATTAAATCAATCAGAGATTTACCAGATCCCAATAACCATATTTAACGTTATCCTCATAATTAATGAGATCAGGTCATATCATTCATGATCAAGCCAATGGGACACGTGGTGAGAGATCCAAGCTTGACACAACCAATCATGAAGATTTAAAGTAATCAGCATTAATCATTCACAGGATTCAATACTATCCACATTAATGGCCCAGATCCTTCACGTTTAAGACCAATGGTTCAGATTGATTAATCATCAGGCCGCCGCCACTTTGAGAATGGGCAATTATCCAAACCCTAATGATGCCCCCACTCTTATAAATAGCAAGGTACCATTTCTTTGTGAAGAGACAGACAGAGAGCTTTCTCCTAATAATCAGAGAGAAAATCTATAGAGAGAGAGAGAAGCAAGAAGAGCAACAAGAGGAGAGCAAGAAGGGCATTTTTTCGTCAATGCCAAACATCTCACCACAGGAGTCAAGGCTGCATACCGATCGTCCAAGGAGTAAGGCAGAGCGGCCGTCGCTTTCCCGAGCCTCTATCGTCACCACCCAGAATCTAAAATAAACAATTGTACTTAGTCTGCTGTACCTAGGTTTTTGTCCCTAGGCTTTCTTTATACAAGCGAGTTTGTAACGTGAAGTAAAAGTCCAGTCCTCCGATAATTGTTCTGCTCTTTTATATTTCATGGCAAACAAGGAGGTCATGGCCGAAGCTCTCAGTTCACAGTATTCTATTTATCACGGTGGCACGAAGATGTACCATGATATTCGTCAGCATTTCTGGTGGAATGGCATGAAGAAGAAGATAGCCCTGTTTGTCTCTCGGTGTTTGGTTTGCCAGCAGGTTAAAACTGAACATCAGAGGCCCGCTGGACTTCTTCAGCCCTTGCCGATTCCAGAATGGAAGTGGGAGCATGTGACCATGGATTTTGTGACTGGATTTCCCAGATCCCCAACTGGTCGAGATGCTATTTGGGTTATAGTTGACCGGCTCACGAAGGTGGCTCATTTTCTCATATTTAGAGTTGGGCAGTCTACGGGCCAGTTGGCAGAGATGTACCTCAGACAGATTGTCAGGCTTCATGGTATACCAGTCAGTATCACCTCGGACCGAGATTCGAGATTTACATCACACTTTTGACGTAGCCTGCAAGAGAGTTTGGAAACTCACCTTCAGTTTAGCTCAGCTTATCATCCGCAGACAGATGGTCAGTCGGAGCGTACAATCCAGACTCTTGAAGATATGTTGAGGTCTTGTACCCTTGACATCGGTGGTTCATGGGAGGATCACCTGCACCTGGTAGAATTCTCGTACAACAATAGTTTCGAGGCTAGTATTCAGATGGCTCCGTTCGAGGCACTGTATGGCAGGAAGTGCAGATTCCCGCTAGCATAGGATGATGTTAGAGAGAGGCAGATGCTCGGTCCAGAAATGATTGCCCAGACAGTTGAAGTAGTCAGAAAAGTCAGGGATCATCTTTGAGTTGCCCAAGATCGCCAGCGACATTGGGCCGATGCCCATCGGCGTCCCTTAGAGTTTGCTATCGGCGACCATGTATTCCTTAGGATCTCGCCTAACCGCGGCGTCATTCGCTTTGGCGTACGGGAAAAGCTTAGTCCTAGGTATATAGGGCCGTTCGATGTCCTGGAGCGAGTAGGAGATGTATTCTATCGTCTCGCTCTTCCGCCGTCGCTATGTGAGGTGCATGATGTATTCTATGTGTCCCAATTACGATGGTATATCCCGGACCCGAGACATATCTTAGACCATTCAGAATTGGTTGTTGGTTCCAACCTTTCGTATGAGGAGAGGCCCGTGTCTATATTGGACCGGAGAGAAAAGATACTCAAGAACAAGACTATTAATTTGGTCCGTATTGCTTGGGGTCATGACTCTCTAGGTGAGTCGACGTGGGAGCGTGAGAATGATATACGATCGCGATATCCCTATCTGTTTGACTTGTAAGGTATAATGTCTTCCTTATGCCTTATGCTTTTCATTTCTTGATTGCATGTATGATTGTATGATTGAGTTGCTTAGTGTAGTTGTTGGTACTTAGTGTAGCTTGTCGTGGCAATCTCTAGCTCCTTGATTAAATTCTGAGGACGAAATTCTTTTAAGGTGGGTAGAGTTGTCACCCCCGTTTCCCGTATTTCGTATTAATACTCGTAATTGGATTCTGGCATATATTTTTATTTTCTCGACTTATGGAATTTTGAGTTTTATTGTATTTTGGGTTTCGACTCGACTCAGTTTTAATTGGTTTGGTTTGAGTTGGTTTGATTTTAAACCCCATAGAACACTTTAACCTATGCTTCACCCTCATTCCACCACAACCCACCCTCATTAATATCTCCACCAACATTTTCTCTCCTCATTACTCTTTCATTTAATTTCTCCATCTTGTTCTTCCTTCTTCCTCCACCAACACCCAACACCATAGGCAAGTGCACCTTGCCACCAAATAAGCACCACATTTTATTTGTCCATTTGCTAGATTAGGCCATGGAGAACAATATTAAAACTTGGCATATTGTGATTTGGAGTCTCCATTGTTCTAGATCTAAGTTTTAATTATTTTTTGATTTTCTTAGTTTTGATCTATTAATCATTTATTTTTGCTTGTTTCGATGCTTCCATGTGGAAGAGAATTCAATTTTACACAAGTTAGAACTTTGAAAATCTAGATTTGGTCTTAATTTGGTTAAGATATGAAGATTATAATTTTTGGTGTTCTTGAGAGTTCCTCTCGGTTTGGAGAAGAAGACCCCCCTTCGGCCTGCGCTCTTTAGTGCAGGGCTGACTTGTGCTCAGCCCCCTGGGCTGAACTGCACAACCACCTTCTCGACCTGCGCTCTTTATCGTAGGGCTGACCCGCGCTCGGCCCCCTGGGCTGAACCGCGCACCCTTCCTTGGCGCACTGAACCCCTGCACAGTTTGTACCCTGCGCACTTTGCTTCGGCGCAACCCGACCCAGCACAAGTCGATTCCCGTGCCACCCAACTTAGCGTACTTGACCCCTACGCAGTTCGTAACCTGCGCACTTCGCTTCGGCATAACCCGACCCAGCACAAGTCGATTCCCGCACCACCCAACTTAGCGCACTTGACCCCCTGCACACTTGACCCCCTGTGCACTTCGCTTCGGCGCATCCCGACCCAGCGCAAGCCGACCTCTGCGCAGCTCACCCCTGCGCAGTTTGCTCCCAGCTCACTTGGCTTCCGTGCAACTTGGCCCTAGCGCAGTCCATTCCCTTGCACAACCAGATCTCTTGCGCAGTCTATTTGGCCATAGAGATTTGGTTTTATTTCTTTAAGCTTGGCTTCTCTTTTATGGATTTGGGTTTTGAAATCTTGTTCCACACAATACGACTATCTTGACCCAACACGACCTGACACGATTTTCAGTGTTTGCTATGACTAGTATGATTTTCATGATTTCTGTGATTATGATCTTAGTACTTCTGATCTTCTTGGTAGTGACCCGATGGGGTGCACTCTTGACTTGTAACCTGATAACTTGATAGTGGCCCGCCGTGGCGCACTCCTGACTTGACTTGACTTGATAACCTGATAACTTAACTTAACTTGACTTGCCCCTGACACCGTGGGTGTTCTTTCTTGTTGCTTGTGCAAACCTACTTGTCTTGTCTTGCATCATGTCTAGGACGTGACTCCCTGGGTACCACGGCCAGTGTTCGTACTAATATGGATTAGGCTAATGATTAGATCAAGCTAGAACATGGAGAATTTCCAGTCATAAGCAATCTCGTTATCTGGGCGCTTTAATGGACTTGTAGCTTGCCGACAAGTAGAGCACATTTCTAGCACACTGTCATGTGTTGCACCCTCTAAGTCACCTAAGGGTATATCGTCTCCTGGGCGATGTACCCAACCATACTCTCAACCCGCGGAAGGATAACTGGATAGTCTGTAGGGCTTGGGACTGGAAAATTCTCACTTGCATCTTATTAGTAATTAGGCTTGTGATAACCCTAGTTAGTTAAAGTAGTAAGCCGTAGTAACTGCTTGGCCGCTTGTGAATGGATGGTGTCCAGCCCTGTCTAAGTCTCGTCTAGTCCCTGTACATGGTACTCCTGTACATGATTGTTTTACTTACCTTAACCATAAATGGGTAGAGACAAGTGCTATTCAGGCGAAAGGTTACAACTCCGGTCCTTGTTTGGTTTACGGGTTGTAATCTGGCTCCCGGAATGATTCCATGTCCCTAATCATTTATTGTCCTGTTGTACTCTTTATTACTTGTACTTTCTTCCATTTTCTTATGTTCTGATATGCTGGTTTTGTTCTTATTTTGTGGCCTCCTTTGTGGCACTTGCTCTTTCTGGGGTTTGACCCAGCTGGTTTTGTGTGGCCAAATTTTGGAGCAGTACCCGAGGATCTACCGAACCTCCAGCCCGATGGTGGCGACTAGAAGGAACCCAGGCTACGAGTGGGTTTTCTATTTTGTTTCGCTCACTACATTGTAAAATTATTCTTTTGAGGCGTTTAGCTGACGAGCACCTGTTAGCTCGATGCATATTTACTTACTGTCTGCCTACGGGCTGTAAACATGATTAACAAATCCTAGGGTTGATCATGTATGACTAAACTCTTGCTAGTCCTCGTATTTTGTACGACTAGCTTCATGATCAACTGAATATGTAATATTTGGGACGCCTTTTATTATATATTTGGTTATCTTACATCTTGGAACTATATTACTTGCTTGAGATTGAGACAATAGGCTTGACCTTAAGAGACCGTTGGCTTTTAGTAACAGCCGTGATCGTATACCGAGGTGGATTCCATTTTAATATACGTAGCTGGCTATGTACGCCCCCGCTCTCCAGTATTCTGGTTCTGGGGCGTGACAGGTAGCAGTCCTGTTAGAAGACTGATACTTTAGGGCACTTCTAAACTTGTCAGTAATATGGCAGTGGGGGTTATATGCTAATATATAGGCTTGAGTTGGCAACCAGACCTTAGCCACATATGTTGATATATCTATAACTACCAAATTCTGAGGACTGTAATGATCAGATTAGCATATAGGTAGGTTGAGTATAGCAGGAAGTATTTTCCCTTTATTTCTAAAAACTAATGAAGCCTTGACTTTTCTATTTTTAGTTGGGAGAATTGTTATTACTTAAAGAAGGGTTAAACTGGGATTAGAGAAGCCTTACCAGTATTTAGTTCTTTACCTTTTAAAAACATCCATTACTTGTAATAGCTAATATTTGTAGTACATGTCAGTATATTCTAGAGTATAGTTAATATTATGATAACCTATAAGAGCAGTCATGTTTAGGAAATATTGGGTGGGATAAATACTTGAGCTTTTAACTAGGTGTGCAATGGTTAGTGAGCTTAGCTATAAGGATTAACCATAAACATATTCTATAAATCTAGGAAATAGTTAATAACTTATATTTGTGTTAAATAAAATTTTAGTTGTTAACTGTTAACTTGATAAATATTATAATTCATAACATGAGAATTTCCAGCTTTACTACCCACACTTGATCACCCTGAGCAAGGGAAGTATACTCCTCGGACTTGCCTATTACTTCATGTCTTGTGCTTTTCTATATTCATGCTTGTACCTTCTTGTTGATACGATATTTCACGAGATTGTCTTGTATCTTGTTCCCTGAGTTTACTTGTGTCTGGGAGGGGAAATACTACAGATGTGTGATCAAACTGGAGTTACAATTCATGTGGATAGCTTAGGTCCCGCATCGTGCACGCGGGACCGAAGCCTTACTATTTAATGTTCCATGTTCTACCCAAGCCGATCACACACTCCGGATGTATTTCGATATATTGCACATGTCAGGTTTATTGTATATTTAATGTTCAGGTTTCATTTCATGTTCTCTGTATTCCCTGTATTTACTTTTCAGTATTCATGTTCTTATTTCTCGTACTTTGTTCCTGTATCCAGTTCCATATCATGATGTTCATGTTTATTTCCTTGGATATACTTAGCTCCTCTCCTGACTAGGATATGTTGCAGGTGAGATGGAGGCTATCTATGACACTTATTACGGGCAGGAGCCTAGGGGTACCTACGAGCTAGCTGGTGTTGCTCTGGACATAGAGGCTGAGGAAGCCTAGTACTTTCCCTTGAAGTTTCATTTAGACTTTGTATTAGAGATTTCAATTTATATTTCATTTGCTGGAAAATATAATAACTCTTAGACATGTACTTTCATTCTGGAATTCGATATTATAGATGCTATGGTTTATATTTATTCATATCTGGACTTTTAGTTTTCCTAGAGATTGGTACATCTTACTTTATCGTGTCTAATGACGAAGGCTGGGCGTGTCCGACTCGTGTCCTATTATTCGGCAGCGGGTTGTGACAATGTCGTATGGAGGCATCACTCTCCGGGTGAGTTAACCTGAAAGAGGGAGGATAACATGTGAGAGTGGTACCCTTATCTCTTCGAGCCTTGAGGTATTGATCTTTATTTGCTCTGATTGTATTCCTACGATAGTTTCGTCTTTTTAATTTCGAAGACAAAATTATTTTAAGGGGGTAGGCTTGTCATTACACTTTTCCAGATATGGATGATTTTATTATTTCGTAATATAATATGTGTATATTTATTTATTAATATTGTGTTAGTTATTATTGGTTAGTTGCTAGCATATTAGTTAGACTTGTGTTAGTGAAACAGTTAGACGAGACACTATGGGAAAGCCCAACAATTAACATGACATGATTCATGGGCCAACTCATTGGACTTGTCCGAATTAGACTCATTTAGTCATGCCATATAATTAAATAGCGATTAGACTGTTTACTAAAATAGGTTTAGAAGCTTTCATGCATTAATTAGCCTTCATGACAAGCTTTTAAGGGCATGTTCGTCACTTTGGATTTGGCATAACCCTAGCATAAGTGGCCGGCCATGTAGATATGAAGTCTTCATCCTCTCACTTCATTCATTATGTCCATTCCTCTCATTTTGGTGTTTTCCCCCAATTTGAGCCATTCCTCCACAAATTTATCTCAAATTTCACTCAATCTCTCATCCATCCCTCTAATTTTCTTCACCTGATGGAGCCTAGGAGTTTGGAGACTAGGAGCACTAGAAAAGGAGTCTATTTGCTATGAGCTTCGTGTCTGGATCGTGTCTGTTTGGCTTTTAATTGGAAAATCATCTCTCAATAGGTATATATCTCATTTTCCTCTCTAATTAGACTCTATTTATGCTAATTGACCTGTAAAACCCCTAAATTTGTACTATATTTTTTATAAATTTGGTACTGATTATTTTTTAATATTTGTATTTAAACGTCGTGTAGTTGCATTGTACGTCGTGTGTGAAATTTCGTTTTTCGTAATTGCTCGACGAGTGCGAATATGTGCGAGCGTAGATATTTTAGAAAAACATTTTTTTTTATTTTTATAGTTTCAAAATAATATATATAATAATTATTTTAGCTATCGTACTAAAATTTCTAAGATTATTATTTTATTTATTTTAAATATACAAAGGCTTTCGTTTATAACAATTATTAATAATAAATAATATTTTTAATGCATATATATATATTTCATAAATATTTTATTAGTTTATTTTAAATAATAATGTAATTTTCAAAACTATTATTATAAGTATTTTAGAAAATATATTTTGAAAATTTTTGTGGCAATTTAAATCTTGATTGATTTTATGGATTCATTTAAATAGTTAAAATAATATCTATGTTTGAAAATTGATTTATCTTATTTGATTTCAAAAAAAATGAATTTAATTAGATTTAAATTGGATTTGTATTAGGATTTTATTGATTTTAAATTAAGTTGCAAATTATCTATTTTTGGGTTTAAACTAATCCTAATCCTTATCCAACTGGTATTTCCACATCCTATAAATAGGCAGGTACTCCTCCATAAATTCTTTTCATCCACAAATTCTTCACAACAAAAAATAAGTGCATCGTGTCCGTGACCAACATCTTATTCCATATTTACATGGTACATGGCATCTCCTTCTTGTCGGACATACCCCGACACCAGCAAATCCCTAACCTAGCTAACCCTAACCCCATCCCCGCATGCTGCTCGAACCCGGCTACATCTCCTTCGACTTCCCCAATCCTAGACCATGTTTCGTCCGGAGTCGCGCCGTAGCTCTCCACCACAACAGACCCCCACGCACATCACCGCTCACCTCGATCCCCTGCTTATCGCGAGCGCAGCCCCAAGTCCGCCACCGGACAACCGCCACCACACCCGACTCCTCCGGCCAACCCAACCCAGTCCGGCCGACCACTCCTCTCCTCCCGTCAACCCAAAACCTCGCCGTCCCTCATCCTCAACACCGCAACAAAACCCTTTTTCCGTCCAACCCCATCTACACCAGAACCCGGCCGAACTCGAACCGCCAATACCTACCATCCCGCCGCAGCCTCCACAGGCTCCAGCCTCGCCAACAAATCCTGACCCAGTAACTGGCCGTGGCCGACCAAATCAACACAAAACAACTACCATCACTCACCTAGTTCTCGCTGAGCCTTCGCAGTAGTGGTCAGATCTCCGCCGTAAACCTTCGTCGAGCAGCCACGAGCAGAGATTCCTGCAGCAGCCGTCAACACCTTGCACCCAGGGTCGCGCTGTATGAATTTGGCGCCGTCTTTAACCTGAGAGCCACCGCGCCCCTCGGCGCGCTCCGTCCACCGATGAAGACTTGGACCTTCCTCCGTCTCCGCCGAGTCGTCGTCGCACAGCCTAGCGAGCTCCCCTTTCCCTTTTCCTCTCTGCCTACCGCCGCCTCCCTCTGGTGCCGCGACCGCCGTCGACTCCCGGGCCAACCGCACCCATCGTCCCAGTGTTCGGCGCCGCAGCCGCTCACCCCATCCTTCTCCGATCCTCACCGATCTTCCTCCTCCACGTGCGCCGTGGCTAGCCGAGCTCCGCCGAAACCCTCGCCGGAAACCCCCTCCGCGCTCCCCTCTTCCCCATCCTCCTTCTTCCTCCTCCTTTCCTTTTTGGGAAGCTCTCTGTTATGAGAACAGAGAAGTAGGTTAGGTTCCTTTTTTTTCTCTCTCCTTATTTTGTTTTACTTATTTATTTTTATTTATTACTATAGTTTTTTATTATGATTATTAGATTTCAGGATTCCTATTTTTTTACATATGTAAATTCTAGTATGAAAAAAATAAATAAATTATTTTACGGATACAAAATATTATAAATAAATTATTGTAGTAGTTTCTAATTATTTTCTGGAACTTTCGAATATGAAACCCTTAAAAGTATTTTAGTAAAATATAGATTTCAAATTTACAATACTATTTAATTACTTTGAGAAAACTTAGGGTTTGCCATAAAAAGATTTCTGGAACTTTACAAATAGTTAATTATATTATCTTAACTAAATAAATCCTACTTTTTTTTGTACTACGAATAAGTTTTCTAAAATTATATGCATATGTATCATTTCTTTTGATTATCCACCTGTTCATACCAATCCTATTATTCTCCATCCCTCATCAACTCGAGACTTTCCTTATGTCAAACCCAACTAATTTGACCCTTCTGGACCCAATGGGACTGTCCGTGCTACCATCAGAGGTCACCTTGTGTAGTTGTTGCACCGAAGTCGCAATTCGTGCCACATTGATCATTGCAGTACACCAGGCATCCTACCAGGCAAGACACCTTGCATTTTACTGTTTATTTATTTTAGCTCATATTTCATGCATTATTCATTATTTTCTTTATGCAAAATAAATTGTGATACATGGTATAACCTGTTAGAACTTACTGTTCAGTTATATTTTCTGCTATGTATTATTTTTCTTACACATTAAACCTAGATTTAAGGGACCACCTTGTGTGTTGCATTCATTCGCCTTTGACACATTGTACCACGAAGTTGTGTGTCGCATGTAGAACACGAACATACGTGACTGGCTGGCCACCGGTACGTATAAGCCGTGCGATAGGAATAACCGCTAATAGAGGTTGCATGCTTAGTTTGACTTAGCGGTTATAGAGGTTTACTGTTGTGGATACAACAGAGTAGGCATTGGACGGGGAGGACAATTCTTTAGCTTATGGGGTTCGATGCACTTTTCCTTTTGTAACCCGTGAGCCCCGCCGGAGACGCGGGTCAGATTGCCCATGATTACTGATGGCCACTGACGTTCTGCGGAACGTTATGCTCTTACTGATTGGACCTCTGGTGCCCTAAGGGGGGACCATGTCGATCCTATTTAGCCAGGGCCCTTGCGTAGGAAGGATTGTTCTTAACTACATTTCATTTAGAACGGTTAGACACTTTTATCTGTTAGGTACGAGTACTTTTTGTTTGGGTACTTGTATCTGACCGTGGCTTGGAACAATAACTTGTCGTGGATTAGTTCGTCACATCTTGTCCTAGTTTGGTTGTAGGTGTGACTTACTACTTCGATGAGAAGGTATTGAACCTTGTTGGGGTCCGGATACCATATTGGATTAATAGCATGGAAAGATATGTCACCATGAATTAGTTTACCATCTCCTGTCCTTGTTTGGTTGGGGGATGGTAACCTTGTTCAATAGGTGTGTATTGGACCATATTATAATTCAATTGACTTATTTATTTGAGCAATATTTATTCAGTTTATATGGCATGATATTATGTGTCTTGTTACGTCCCTCTGATGACCTGGTTATCTCTCCAGGTGTGTGCTCTTGTCTTTCGCAGGTGTTCTAACTGTGGCCATAATCATCTCTATTTCATCGAGGATGATTGCGCTTGGATCGTCTTCGCTTCGCTCGCCAAAATCTTTCTTTTGTTATGTATTTCTTTCATAGTTGGTAGTAGATTTGTCTCCGCCCAACTATATGTACCAAATGACAATTTCATAGTTGATTATATGGTATCTTCTATTCTTTTATTTTGTGTGGATGAGATTAGTTATGGTTCTACTGTATTTTACAGCTTATGTATTCATACGAGATTTCCATATATTGGAGTGTACTTCGTATGTATACAGCTGGCATATCTACGTTCCTAGTCCTACGTATTTTGGGACTGGGTGTTACATGACCCTTAGGAATTCACTCATGGACTAGGACTACACATAGGAAGAAGTCTGAGACTAATTACCCTCCATGTGAAAGTTAAATTAGGTTTTGTGCCAATTTTTGAGAAATTCTGAAATGGTGCACTAAGTGTTTGTCATTGGGTTTTCTAGATCTATTTAGGCTATATTTGGTTGTGTATGTCTAGATCCATGTCCATAATTGGACAAGAGTAGGCCGTATCATGATACGGTAGGACACAGGATCATTTTGGGGGGGTTTTCCTCTGACACTTTTGGCACACACGTCCAACTATGCATGACACTTGACAATAGCATCAAATTGCTCTAATTATGTTCATTTATATATTTTAGACTTGCTCATGTGATTTGGTAGAATTCGGACAAGGTTTGGTATAGATATCCTGGCCGTATCACAAGCGTATCGTAGGATAGTATACAAGGGTCATGCACACTAACTATTTGTGTTTGTGCATATATGTGTCTGTCTTTTGGATACGCATGTGTATGTGCACTCACGAGACATGGATGTATCCTTGTGTGTGTGTGTATATATATAAATATTACACTCATCACAAGATTTCTAGAGAGCACGCTGAAACCCTTGCCAGCTCCACCTCCTTCCCCATCAAACACCCGCCTTTCCACTATCTCGGATGCCCCATCGTGTATGGAAAATCCAATTCTGGCATTTTCGAGGAGCTGATCAACCGCATCAAGAAGAAACTAGAAGGATGGCATAACGTCATGCTATCTCCGGGCGGCAAGATGATCCTTATCAAGCACGTCCTCACATCGATTCCAATATACACCCTAGCTGGCTGCTCTCCTCACAAGAAAGTCGTCAATTCGATCGAGAGCATATTCAGCAATTTTTTTGGGGGGCACAGTGATGGCAATAACAAACACCATTGGGCTAGCTGGGATACCATGGCGCGGCCAACAGATGATGGGGGTCTGGGATTCACCAAACTTTTCTACATCGTTAAAGCCTTCTGTATGAAACTGTGGTGGAAGATCCACACCACGCAGAACTTATGGACCAGATTCATGAAGGCAAGATACTTCAAGCACATTCATCCGACGATGGCCATTTACAACAGCAGATCTTCCGCTGCGTGGCGCCGTACACTTAAAGGCCGCTCTCTTACAGAACCGGTCTTGAGGCTGATATTGGGTAACGGCGAATCATCAGCTTTCCTCGATCGATGGGCGGGAGACTCCTTAATCCCGATTCTCTCCGAAGCCTACAGGTACTGCAAGATCTTGGACATGTGGGACCCCATCGAGAATGACTGGGACTGCCCTAATATAAGGGACTGGACTGGCCCAGAGGCGATCGAGATCATCCGTCACGGTGGGGTGACGATCGGCCCCAACAAAGATGAGTTCCGGTGGCAGGAGGATGCCTCAGGATGCTTCTCGATCAGATTGGCTAGGAACTTGGTTCGTGGCCCTGCAACACCTTGCCCTAGCATTGCTCGGTTCTGGCAAACATGCATCCCCAAGAAGTGTTCCTTCATCATTTGGAGAGCGTATCGTAAGATCCTCACCACCGCCGACAACCTCTCCGCGCTCGGCTATAGCCTTGCATCCGCATGCGCATGTTGCACCAACCGTCAACTAGAGACTGTGGACCACATCTTCTGCCCCGATGATCTTCCGACGATGGTATGGACTTTTCCCTCCCAACGCTGCAGGATTTCGTTTGGGGTCGGGGGCTTCGCGGAGCGTGTGGGATTTGGGGAGCGACATCCCATGGCCACCAGATCGTGGCCGCGGCCGCAACGCGGGTGTTATGGAAGAACCGCAACAAGGCGAGATACGAGGGTCGTCAGTTCTCCGCAGACCTTCTCATCAAGGAGACCATCATACAGTGTTGCAAGAGGAGATCTCTCTGCCACCACGTTCAGACAGTATTCTGGAACTCCCTCTTTTCCCCGGTCTAGCAGTGTCGGGATCCTTTCCTTCCCCTCCCTTCTTTTGTTAGTATATGTGTATAGGCTTCCGGATTTTGCGCCTTCTGGTATACTTGTATAGCTTCGGCTTTTCAGCCTTATGGAATAAAATAGGGGGTTTTGCCAATATATATATATATATATATATATATATATATATATATATATATATATATATTTTATATATATATATATAATAAAAAAAGTTGGTGGTGAAACTTTTGAATTCCTAAAATACCCTCAAGTATTTTATAAACATGATGTTATTATGTCAACTTGTATGTCATTTATATTTAAGAGTCAAAACAATAAAGTTTGTATGCTATAAAGTTTTCTTTTTCTATATGACTCTTCATGTTCCAATGGTAATTAATCTTTATGTCCTTACCATTTTCCAAAGGTTATTATTTTCAGTAAAAAATTATAAAAAGAACAAAATTCATATTTTGAATCTATTGGCATTGTAAAAGGAAAGAATACACACAAAAGTAATCACCTGAAAAAGACGGAAAGATGACAACTGACCTTATGATATTTTTATTAAAATACGTGCAAAAGCACGTACATGTAGACTAGTACATGACAGCTGACCTTATGATATTTTAATTAAAATATGAGGCCACCAAGAGTGTCCGCCTCTACATTCTGTAGCCGAAGCATATGTTCTATAAAGAACCCGGTGAAAGTGGAGATGACGTCAAGGGCAGACTTATGGTAGGGAAGCATGTCTTCATGACGGACCTCGTACTTCCCTCGAACCTGGTTGACTATAAGTTTGGAGTCACCAATGGACTCGAGGTAGTCAATCCTCAGTTGTTTTGCCAACTTTAGTTCAATGATGAGAGTACTGTACTCTACCATATTATTAGAGCATGGCTCTGTGAGGGAATAAGCATGTTGAATGACCAAGTGGTCTGAGAAGATCAAGACTACCCCCACTCCTACGATAATTTGACATTTATAGCCTATCCTTAAAGCATCGTCAAAGAACATTCGCCAGGCGGGGTCCCCTCCCGCGGTATTGGATTCCAACACCTCATCAAGAGTGCCATCATAAAGCTTTGATGTTTTTGATATAGGATGTGCGGCTAGAAAGTCGGCTAATGTATGACCTTTGATAGCTTTTTGTGGAACGAATACCATGTCGTATGGTGATAGCAGTATTGCCCACGTAACTAGTCGAGAGTTTAGTGCTCCTAATTTCGTCATGAGGGCCCCGAGTGGATTAACTCGGGAGATAACGTAGATTGTCTGACCAGCTACATAATGACGAGTCTTCTGAATAGCGAAGACTAGAGCCAGCCATTCCTTCTCGACTAAATTGTACTAATGTTTAGCACCAACTATTGTCCTGCTCAGATAGTAGATGGCTTGCTCATGGCCTGTATCATTTTGCTGAGCTAGCAGGGTGCCAAGAGAATGGTCCATCGCACGGACGTATAGCATGACAGGTTTACCCACGAGTTCGTGAGGTGTACCTCGATGTTGTAGAACGCTTGCTGATATTCTTTGCTCCAGACATAGGAAACTCCCTTCTTCATAAGCTTGGTGAAGGGTTGGCATCATCAAGATAGGTTTGGTATGAATCTTTTGCCTCAAGGTTCTCTCAGATTCCTTAGAGGGCGCATATTAAGTATGGCTTTGGTCTTTTCCGGGTCGATATGGATATCATTAGCAGTGATAGTGAAGCCTAAGAACTTACTGCTAGAAATTATGAGGAAGGATTTAGCTAGGTTTATCTTAAGTTGATATGCTCGCATGAGATCTAAGACTGTCCTTAGATCCTACAAATGATCACCCCGAAAGTGACTTTTAATCGTGATGTCATCAACATAACATTCGACTGTTTTGTGAAGATATTTACGAAAGATGGTGCTCATAGGTCGTTGGTATGTTGCACCTACATTTCTCAAACTGAAGGGGCATCACCGTATAATAGTAGATTCCTTTAGTGGTTCGGAATGAGGTGTGTTTCTCATCGTCCGGCCCAAATATCCATCCATAAAAGACATGCTTTCAAAACCACATTTGTTGTCAATCATCATGTCAGTGATCGGAGGGAAACTCATCCTTCAGAAAAGTAGAATAGAGATCCCCGAAGTATATGCAGACTTGAATTTTTATGTTTTTTTTGGTGACAGAAACAATATCGGCTTCCCAATCTAGTTGTTGATCCTCGCGAATAAACTCACTTGCTTTGAGTTTATCCACTTCTTTTTCAATGACATCCATGACATTAGGACGAAAGTGTTATTGCTGCTGCTTAACTGGCTTAGCATTGGGCAAGTTATTAAGTTTGTATATTTGAACTTACGGATCCAACCCCGACATGCCTTCTTAGTTCCAGGCGAAGATATCAATATATTCCTTGATGAGTTGTACTAAGGATTCATAATCTTTCCCTGATAGACTTTTGTTTATGAAGATGAGCTTAAGCAAGGATTCTTTCCCCAAGTCAATTTGTTCGACTTCATCTTTGGTGGGAGGCTCTCGTTGCTCGAAAAGCAATTTTTACTGAAATCCTAGGCGCTGAGCCCAAGGTTCTTCCTTGAAGAACTCCAATTTTTTATCATTGTCTTCTTCTGGAGGGTATGCAGATGTCATGTTGGCGATCAACACTTTCCTAAAGATTGGACCGATACTGGTATAGGAATCCCAAGTAGAGGATTCAGACGAGTGAGAATGCACTCCAACCTCGATTTTTGAATTTTTTGAGGTCATTGGGGGTGTTACGTAGCCCACCCCATGGCGGGTGCGGTGGTAGTAGTCCTAAGACTTCCCCTTTGGAGTGAAAAGTCATAGGGGAAGGGGTCGACCCTTGTCGTAGTTTAAGCCCTTGCCTCTATTCAAGTTGTACCTAATCTTTTGGATGAGGTATTTTGCTTGACGGGTATAAAGGTAGATTTGTATTTTGCCGTTATCGGCTTCGGTTCAACTGGAGAAATGTCTTGATGACATTCCACTTTACCAAAGATTATAGCCTTTTTATCCTTTTTCCTAGATGGAACCACAAAGCAGGCTCCCCGAGCTGGGGCGATCCGATTTACAGTATTGATGGTTGTTACTTGTGTCTGTAAACATGGCATTCCAATGTCCAAGATGATAGTAGTTTAAATATAGCATTTTAATGATAAAGTATGCAATCTTATCCCAAGGGATTACATCATCCAATGAAGGTGCCTCAGTATGGAAAGATATGTAGTCCCCTAGTTCTTTATCTGTTAGAACTGGAATAGTCACAGAAGAAAGTATCGGGGCTTTTCGCCGTAGTTTGGCTACCAGAGTGGCTAAAGTCCTAGCAGCTGAGGAACCTTATGGTCTCGGAGGAGGTTATGAGGACCAGCTAGGTAACCTGTAATGCCTGTGGTTCATATTACGTATTTCTGGAATACGTGTACGTATTTATTCTTGTATTGCATGATTTTCTTGCTTAATTTCCTCCCTGGGCTTGGTTTATTCTTGGTTTGGGTTGGCTTGGTTCGGTTTAGGATTGCTCTTGGTTCATCATGAACCAAGGGGTGAACCCCCTACCTACCACCACCGCTACCATTTATTAACCCTTCTCCTTTCTCTCTCTTCATTTATCATCTTCTCCACCATTACTTCCTTACCTACCAGAGAGAGGGAGAGAGAGGTCTAGGCAAGTGCAACTTGCTTCATGGAGGAACTCCAATTTTATTGCTTCATTCTCTTCCTTACTGCATTCTAAAGCACTTTAGTACTTGACATTTTTAATTTCCATGGCTAGATTCTTGTAGATCTAAGTTTATTTTATTTTCGGATTTTTTGGGTTTTGATCTACTTAATCTTGTTATTTTCGAGTTTTGATGGTTCTATGTTGTAGAGCATTTCGTTCTACCCCATTTTGACCTATGAAAGTTCAGATTTGGGCTCCGGATGATAGAGTTATGCAGCTTGGAAGTCATGGCTTATGGTGTACTTCTTCTCGGAAATTTGGAGAAGAAGCACAGTCCCGAGCCGCATGGTGTACTTGACCGCATGAACATTCATGCGGCAAGTCAGTTTCAACCGCATGCACTATTGCCTTGACTTGACCGTGTGACAAGTTCATGCGGCAAGTATTCCCGGCCGCATGGGACCCAGTCAGTTCAGCCGCATAGGGCTGAGGACCTTATCCTTGCCACATCAGCTTATATTGGCCGCATGAGTTGGACCCAGCTGCATGTGCACAGCCTTGTCGAGCCGTATGAACCAGACTCACTCGTTGGTCGCATGAGTCCTATATCCGCCAGCCGCATGAGATCCTGAACCTTATAAGCCGCATGAACTCCCCCCCCCCCGTCAGCCGCATAAGCAATCACCTTGACCCAGCCGCATGGGGCTCGACTTGGTTGAGCCGTATGGACTTATTTCCGCCAGCCGCAGGAGTACCCTTTCCCTCCTGGCCGCATGTGTCTTGCCTTTCTCTTGGCCGTATGAGTTTGATTTATTCCAGCCGCATGAGAATCCCTCTCCTGCGAGCCGTATGGGTCCTTTGTTCCTCCGACCCGCATGAATCTCTCCCCAGCCGCATGAACCCGACTCCTTCTCCAGCCACATGAGATCCATCCTGGCCGCATGTGCCTTGCTGCATGGCTCTTCTATAGCCCTGTATATTGATATTTTATTAGATATTTTACGTCCATTTTATATCCTTACGCCTTTTGTCCTGAACTTGAAAATCATGAATTCATTTGATATGTTTGAAATTGATAATTGAGCATGACGTGATAGTGACCCGTAGCGGTGCACTCCTGACATAATAACCTGACATGACCTGATAGTAGCCCGTCGTGGCCCACTTCTGACTAGTACACTTGATATGATAAACTTGACATGATTATCTCGAATAGCTGTTGCGACGGCTACCTGACATGACATAACCTGTATAAATAACATGGACACCGTGGGCGATTGTGCTTGTACAAATAATCTAGTCCTGTCTTGCATCATGTCTAGGAGGGGACTCCTGAGTACCATGGTCAGGAGTACCCACTGAAATGGACTAAGGCTAAATAACTAGATTAATACATTAGTCATAAAGAGATCTCCCAGCTACAGGTAATCCCGTTACCTGGGCATGCCTTGGGATCTGTAGCCTGCCGTCGAGTAGGGCACATTTCCAGCACACTGTCATGTGTTGCACTGTTCAAGCTACCTAAGGGTACATGCGTTTCCTGGACGATGTACCTACCTGAATTCAATCCTAATCTTTCAACCCGGGTAACCTGGATGGTCTGCAGGGCTTGTGGCTGTGGAATAATCTCACTGCATATTGTTAGTAATTAGGCTTGTGACAACCCTAGTTAGTTAAAGTATCAAGCCGTTGCTTGGCCGTGAAACGATTGGATGGAGTCTAACCAGTCTAGTCTTGTCCTGATCCTGTTCCAGATTACTGCATGACCAGAATGCTTGTAATTATTTTACCGATAAATGGTGAGAATTCCAAGTTCTGTTCAGACGAAGGGTTACAATCCCGATCCTTGTTTGGTTTACGGGTTGTAACCTGGTTATCTGAATAGTTCCATGGTTATCTCGTCGTATATCATCCTGATGTATTTTCTTTATTTCCAGTTCTTACTTATTTATACTCTTGTGTTGATTGCTGGTTTTAGTTCCTAAGTGAAGCTTCCTTTGTGGCACTTGCTCTTTTTGGGGTCTGACCCAGCTGGTTTTGTGTGGCCAGATTTTGGAGCAGCTCCGGAGGATCTACCGACCTTCCAGCCAGATGGTGGCCACTTGACGGAACCCTGGCAATGAGTGGGTTTATTTTGATCTCCCACTTTATTGTAAAAATATTCTTTTGAGGCGTTTAGCCGACGAGCACATGTTTAGCTCGATTGCACTTATTTACTGTCTGCCTACGGGCTGTAACATGATTAACAGATCCTAGGGTTGATCATGTATGACTAAACTCTTGCTAGTCCTGACATTTTGTAACGACTAGCTTCATGATCAGTAGAATATGTAATGTTTGGGACGCCTTACTATTGTATATTTAATGATCATACATCTTGTAACTTTTACTTACTTGCTTGTGATTGAGACAATAGGCTGTTCATGACCTTAAGAGGCTGTTGGCTTGTAGATAAACCCTCATGTATCCTAGACAGCCGTGACCGTATAGCGAGGTGGGTTGTACTTCTATATACGTAGCTGGCTATGTCTGCCCCCGCTCTCCAGTATTCTGGTTCTGGGGCGTGACATAACTTGACCCTGATGGGTTCATGGGCCCTTTCATGGAAGCTTGACTACCATAGGTGTCGAATCCTTTTTGTAAAGTTTAGCCACGAAAAAAGCTGACATTTGTGGAGGTTTCCCTTTGAGTCGGACTCTCAATGGTTCTTCAGTTGCCGCTTCAGCTTTCGCTTCATCATCAGCATTATTGTCATCATCATCATATAGAAGAATCAATATAGTATGTATTGATTCCTCTGAAGGGATCAACGTCAGCGAACTCCATTTTGACGACGCTGTTGCAGGCTATGCACTGATGGAGGGTGGACGTCACAATCATGTACTCATGTATCCATGGGAATACCAATAAGACGTTGTAGGATATGTTAGCATCATGACATAACAGGTCACCTTCTGTCTGGAGATCACCTATCTGGCATTTCAAGCAGATTTTGCCCAAGGGACTGCTTTTACCGATGTTGAAACCACTAATTGTAGTGTTGGACGCAGATAAATGGTACATCGGTATCCCCAAGGTATAGAGTAGAGTCCGAGGGATGATGTTAAGAGGAACCAGGATCGATATGTATCTGGTCTACTTTGATAGCACCAACATTCCTTGTGTAATACAATGGTGTTGTGCATATTATTCTTTAACAACATATCCTATTGAGAGAACATAATTGTGGACACACACAAAAAAAAAATGTTGTCTTTTCTTATTGGCGCAAGGCACCACAAATCGAGAACGCATGAGAGATCCTGCGCTGAGGATCCCCGAGTACAAAAAGAATTCTGGGGAATGGGACGATGGAGATCGAGCGACCGTTGCTCCTTTACTCCGTTGATACTCCGATTACAAAAGTGGGAGAAAACCTAAGAAAATTGCTAACTCTCGGCTCACTGCCAAGAAGTGCAGCAATTTGGCTCTTGAAAATGCTTTCCGTTCTGTCCTTTGAAGAGGTATGAGACCCTTTTTTAAGTCATTTTCGTGCTGGAATGATGTTATACGCCCACATAAAAAAATACACTAATTTTCATGTGGGCTCATAGTCCTGCTTTGGGCGCATAGAGTGTAGGCGCGTGCAAACTACATGATCGTAGGTTGATCATGGGGTTGACGTGGCCGCATGCACCGGTGCACGACTGCTCGTGGAGACTGACGTGGCTGTATGCTTCGATGCACGATTGATCGTGGGTTTGATAGAGTCGGGGGCTATTCTGACTTGGGCGCATAGCTTGAAACAGGGCTATGCGCCCCCTGCTGGAGGGGTCCAGAGTGAGCGCATAGGCACATAGCTTGCTCTGGTGGCTTGGGTGCATAGCAGGCTTTGGTGACTTCGGCGCATAGTATGCTCTGGTTACTTGG
Organism: Iris pallida; assembly: GCA_029216955.1. Lineage (NCBI taxonomy): Eukaryota > Viridiplantae > Streptophyta > Magnoliopsida > Asparagales > Iridaceae > Iris > Iris pallida. Next base: position 2,468,869 of record JANAVB010010795.1, on the reverse strand, counting down.
GCGTGTAGCATGCTCTAGTCACATGGGCGCATATGACTTCTCTGGCTTGGGCGCATATGACTTCTCTGGCTTGGGTGCATAGTTGTCAAGACTGCTAAAATTTTTATGCTTTTATAAGACCCCCTTCAAAGTTTTCGATACTTGAACGAGTTCGAAATACTTTGAAAGAAGCATGGACCGTCTTCTTGTGATGCAGTGGGCGCATAGCATAGCTCTCCCTTTAGGTGCATAGAGTTTGGCTAGACTGTCAAAGAGATGGTTGTTGAGATCTTCCTCAAAAATCTGAACTAACAGATTCATCAGGGTGGAATTTGAAGAGGTCCATCCTCCATGCGTTGTCCATGTCAGTAAGTGGCAATCGCATAATGTGCAAGAGACTTAGTCTTCATGTGAGCGCATAAGTCGTGCTGGGCGCATAGTACACAGTGGAGTAGTAGGCGTATAGTGTTTGGCCCATGCCTATAAATAGGCTTTTGAAGAGAGAGAATATTCATCATTCCCTTTTCCTTCAAAACTTTCATAAAGACTTTTCATCTCTTCTCTGTACGGACCATGTCTCCCAAGACCGCCAAGAGATTTGCGAAGGGCGAGGGGGCTGCACCGAGTTGCTCTCCTCCTCCGACAGTATCCTCGGTAGTCCAAGACCCGATTCTGGGAGAGGCTACGCCTCAAAACAAAGTCTTGAGCGTTAATTTGCGACGCTCAGACTTTTCCTCTGCCTAGGTGCATGTGCCTAAGGCAACCTGTTTCTGTGAGCATTCATATGCGCCCACACTAGCATGCACCCATACTGTGGTGTGTTATGCGCCCACATGCTGCTACATGTTATGCACCCACATGCTGTTGCATGTTATGCGCCCATATGCTGCTGCATGTTATGCGCCCACATGCTGATGCATGTTATGCGCCCACATGCTGCTGCATGTTATGCGCCTACATGCTATTTTCGGCGCATAGCCCTTTGGGCGCATAGTATTCCTCCAGTACATAGTTTTTTCTACATATTCTGAGTCTGACTTTCTCTTCCATCTTTGCAGTTAACATGTTTATCCCGGAACTTGGTAGAATCCCTTTCGGCTCTGCTTGCCAAGTCCTCGGCACAAGCCTCATAACCAAATGGTCAGCAATTTTCAGGCCAAGATCAGTCATAACCAGCCTATGGAACGGACGATCGCCATACTTGAATAGGACAAGACCTTCCTGAAGCAGATGATTAACGACGAGAAGCACTTGCTTGGAGGGGCACGTCATTTCAAGAAGTCATACTTCCTGTTCGGTGATAGTGTGGTATTTGACGATGACGAGATGATATGTCTAGAAGACCCTCTGGTAGTTAAGTTAAATAACCAAAGAATATGGTTGCCATCGATGAAGCGCCAATACTCACTGTCATCGTTTGCTGATCTGGCTGTGCAGAGGCAGATGAAATAGGACTTGACCCCTGAACTGTATTGGGTTGTTTCTAGCAGGATCCAATTCAACTCTGGTGACCAAAAAAAGGACACTTTCTAGTGTGTCAAGGGCTCTACGTCCTACTGCATGATGGGGCTGCACCCTAGAGTCATAATGAACGATGTCCCGACTGATCTTCACCCTTACGCTGTTGAGAATCTCTCCAACTTGATGCTGTCAAACAAGGAGTCGTATCCAGGAGGAAAGCTGCGGATGGAAGGTTGGAGATATTCTGTCCCATTCTGGAGCAAACTTAATGGATGGGTGCTCTTGACTTACGAGGCCACCCTAAAAGCTGCCGGTCTTTTTTATGCCGTTAGAGCCATCCAATATGGCATTAAGGTTAACTGGCCAATGTTTGTCTCCTTGGCGGAGTTATACAACCATCACACGTGTACCTTCTTCACTCTGGGTGGGGAGATGGGCTTGGCTCTTCACGAGATGCAGGCTATATCCAAACTTCCCTGGAGGACAGAGCCATACGCAGAATACGTCCCCTGTGATGCGAAGCTCCTAGATTTGGAAAGGGAGAACTTCGAGATGATGGAGGTGTACAAAGAGTTACTCTATCACCTTTTTATTTGTCACCAGATCACGAAGAAGGGTAAGACTGAGGGGTCCCTTCCCTATATGAGGGCCAGGACAAACTACATCTTCACCAGAGAAGAACGGGACGGCCCAGTCTCTTTCTCGTCTCGCACGCCATCGATAAAATCTGAGATAGAGCAGTTGATGGCAGATCATGGGGCTATAAACGCCAAAGATAGTGATGATCCTGATGGGAACTTCCCAGTTTATTATTTCTTCAGGCAGGCCGAGTTGAAGCTGTCAGAAAAGGCGGTGCTAGCCGCTTTCCTGATGACATGGCTTCGTGATTGTGTAGTCCCTGGAGGTTCAGGGTCTATTGAGAGAATAAGCTGGGGTATGATACTTCCGGCTGTAATGCTGGCCTTTGGATACCAACTTGCTCTGCTTCCAGCGATGGTCTGCACCATCCAACGGGGTTTGTGACACTTCTTCGTAAACGCGATGACTCCCGATGGCAGAAAGGATTTTGGTAGGACTGAGTCCTTTCATTATCTGATGGGATGGCTGGTGCTGCATTGTCCCAGATTGATAAATACCGGGCTGATGGCAGATCTTTGGCGGGGGATACCTTTCTTCTAAGATTCAAAGATGCGGATTGGACCGTTACAGGGGTGCTTGTTTGTAGGAAGGCTTTGAGTTTTCTGCAGAACTATAAATTCTTCAAAGTGTCTCCTCTGTCTGGTAGTGGCCGTGCAGGAGACACCCTAGTAGATGAGGGAGCACTCACTACTAGCCTTCCTATTAGGGCATTTTGTTGGCTCCAATCCATCAAGCCTTCCCATCTGGTGTTCAGGAATAGGAACCATACTTTCCTGGAACCTTATTTGCCGAGTCGTTTTGTACGATAATTCAGCTACAGCCAGCTTCTCTTGGGCAATCCCAGCCCTCACCTACAGTCGATAGGGAGTCTGATCGATGGGGCACGTGCAAGGGGCTACTATAACGCTGGATGTACGGGGATAGTTTTTACCCTGCCAAAAGATAAGCCTGACACCCCACATGCTCTTTGCTGCTGCCAAGTTCTATATTCTGGTCAATACCCTTCATTCTCGGTATGACCGTGAGTAGAGTTTATATCAGGGACTAGGTTTGCCCCTACTCTTGCTTATATAGGAAGAGTGCACGCAATGGGGGGTTACAGAAAGGAAGGCGTCGCACCCACAGTTGAGCCGGCTGTAGCACCAGAGCAGAGAGTTGTTCTTGAGGAGCCTATTGTTGCATCGCCTCGGAGAGAGGATACTGAAGAACATCTTCCTGACATTCCCATAAGAGCAAAGCTTCCATCGAGCTGGTTCTATGGCCCAAAAGGAAGAAGGTTGTTGTTTCCTGAGGGAGAAAGAAGGTTGCGGACATGAGTGCCGGCTCGCCTCCTCCTAGAAGATCTTCTCGGCAGACGGCATCATGGGCCGTTACCATTCGAGAGGTAGATCCCCTCCTAGACTCTGTAGCCATTTTGGTCAAACCATTAGGAGTTTTCTCACCATTGTATTTGTCCCTTTGCGCAGGACGTTGAAGTCACAACTGTGGCAGGTGCTTCTTCATCTGAAGAGGTGGACATAACAACAGTGTCCCCTACTCGTCCTCAACCGATGGATGAGAGCGGATCTTGTTCTGTTGTAAGGCTTGAACGACGGGATGATCAGGGCGAAGGCCCAGACCATGACGGCAATCAAAAGATCAGTCCCTCCTATGACATTTCTTTGGGGGATATGTCTGTGATAGGAGCTATGATGAAGGACTTGGATGAAAATCAAGTCCAATTTGCCCATCCTCCCGCGAGTACGTTATCTTTGCGCCTCTCTTCGGATGAGATTTTTCGACGTCAATTGTGCGTCCTCATCATGAGGCTGACCGCGATTGTACATTCCCTTGTAGACAAGGAGAAGAAATCACTCGTAAAGATAACCCAAGGCATTGGAGGAAAAATAGAGGTTGTTCCCGACTGCTCTAAATTTGCTGGTACGGAGGGATCCGTTAGTGAGCCGGCATCGGCTGTAGAAGGAAAGGTTGAACAGCCTACTGAGGGGGCTGTTGCTAAATCTGCTCCCGGTCCAGCTGGGATGTGGAAGATACCCGGCCTGATGCTGCTCAAGGCCTTGATATTGTTCTTCTTGAACAGCCTGGGCCTGCTCTCGATTTCACTGAAGCCAAGACCGATGACTTAGCCCAAATTGGCTTAGAGCATGCTGAAGGTACGAAATTACAACTCTTTTGTATTCCCTCTTTTTTTTGGTTACTGATGCATATATTATTTTCTTGTCAGGTTCGACTTCTTGTCAGGCATCTCTTCCTGGAGCGGAAGAATCTTATCAAGCTTCCTCCCAGAAGACCTCCATTGAATACGACGAGATAGCCCAGAAAGTCGTCAAAGCTTTATATTCTGTCGTAAAAGTAAAGCATCCTGGAGTCCTGAATCGGAACGCCGCCTTTGGCCCTGTGAAGGCTGTTGCTGAATGCCAAGTGGCGGCCCTTGAGAGCATCGCTGGCTATGAAGAGCGGACTAATGCTCTAAGGAAGGTTCTGAATGATCTGGAGGGTCAGGTGGCCAGATTCTGGGATGCCAAACAACGGAGCCTGACGTCGCTGTTCCGTGTAGAAGACGAGGCTTTGATCGTGGCTCTCGCGGAGGAGGAGGCTACCTTCCAGGCAAGGAAGGATGCCCTCGTTCAAGAGATTAGTGAATGGCTGATCATTATGGGTAGTTCAACGCTGCGAGTGAGGCACGTGCTGCTTCGAAGAATAAGCTCGCTACACAGATTACTGAAAAATATAATCACATTACGCAGATCCAAAGTAAGATTGCTCAACTGGAGGCCAGCTTGAGGAGATCAACATTTAAACAGGAGGACTATTTGGCTCAGGCTGCCATAACCGCCATAACTTTCGACCACTTAAAAGAACAGCTGGTGAAGTTAGAGGGAGACCACATGAATCTGATCCCCTTCTAAGATGAAGCTGCACGTCAAGAAGAGGCGCGCTGCCGTGCTACCGCGAATCCGAAGCCAAAATTGTAACTCTAAGGGATAATATCAATCGATTGTGTATCCCTTAGATTTTTGTTTGTAACTGCTTCTTTTATAGCCGTCAAGACTTGTATCTTTTTTTCGCCTTCTGATAGACGTTTTAATAAAGAATCTTTTGGCTTTCAAATTCATGAATGAAGTTTTGTGAAATATCAGAACTAGAGGTAATGTGGACATAGTAAGGATATTTCTGGTGGATTCCGCTGGCGAATTTGATGTGGACCTATTATCCGTTTTATATTCAGGGTTCTTGAATATAGATAATAAGTTGAAGAAAGCTGCTAATAGAGGTAATATGGACGTAATAGCAGAGGACGTTCTATATCTGACCAGAGGTAATATGGACGTGGAAGGATATATAACATTAGGTAGGAGTGGATAATTTAGAGGTAATATGGACGTGATTATCCTTGATGAATGCTTTGCTCAGAGTTTATATGGACGTGGCAAAATGCTTCTTAATCATTCTACTGGGGAAATAACTATCGGAAAACAGTTCAGAGGTAATGGGAACGCGACTTGTTTTCGTCAAACCGAGTTTGGGCAGAGTCAAAAATAGAAATGATTCCATTAGTAAAATATTTCAGAGGACCTATTATCTATAGCGTATTCAAGACTCTTGAAATACGAATAATAGTTAGATAATTTTTTGAATCACATAAACATTACACTATACATTTACATGACTGAAAATATGTGAACACTGTTTACAAAAGGTTACACATAATATTTCTTCAGGAACTTGCCATTGATAGGCATCATGAGCAAGTCACCATCAGGCTTGGTTAGTCGATACGCACCGTTAGAATACACTGATTCTATAACAAAAGGACCTTCCCATTTAGGCTGGAATTTTCCTTTTGTCTTGTGCATCATGACCAATAGTCTTCTCACTACTAAGACTAGATCACCATCTTGGAAGATTCTTTCCTTCACCTTTTTATTAAAGGCTCTGGAAAGGCGTGCTTGGTATAGCTCAATGCGCTGCTAAGCTAACAAGCATTTTTCGTCTAGTGCTTTGAGCTCCTGTATTCACAGACGGTAGCTTTCTTCGGCAGTCAACTTACTGGCTAAGGTTACTCGAAGAGAAGGAATCAAGATTTCTAGGGAAAGAACTACTTCGCTCCCATAAACCAGAGAGAATGGCATACAGCCTGTTGCAGTCCGTACTGTTGTACAATAGGCCCAGAGACATTCGCCGAGCTTCTCATTCCAATCGTGCTTGTTTGAAGACACGAACTTCTTGAGAAGTTTAATGATGGTTTTATTGAAGGCTTCTACTAACCTATTAGCCATTGGATTGTAGGCAATAGAGGCTACATTCTGGATTTGATTCTTATCGCATAACCGATAGAATGCATGGCTCGCGAATTATGGACCATTATCATGGATGATCCTACGGGGTAGGCCGAAGCGATAGATAACGTGATGTTTGATGAAACTGATCACGTTTAATGTCTTCACTTCGGTGAGAGGTATAGCTTCTGCCCATTTAGAGAAGTAATCTGTTATAGCTAGTATGAACCGATGTCCCTGGAAGATTGTAGGCTGATTGGGCCTATAACGTCCATACCCCAGGCTTCAAAAGGCCAAGATGCTGCCGTCGGGTGTAGAAACTCCGAAGGTTGATGAATGAAGTCAGCATGGAACTGACAAGCCCTATATTTTTTGCACATTCAACAGCATCTGCTATCATCGTGGGCCAATAATAACCCATTCATCTGAGGCGATCTTGTAATTTGGGGCCTGGTTGATGTACACCACAAACTCCATCGTGAGTCTCCAAGGGTGCATGTTTGGCTTCTGTGTCTGATAAACATCGTAACAGTAGCCCGTCGTAAGAGCTTTGGCATAGCATTTTGGTAAATATATCATAGTAAAATCTGAGGGATCGCCTTTGGACAGATACTACTTCTTTTGTGAGGATTCCGTAGACAGCATATTCTATGAAAGGAAATTTCTAGTCTTTAATGTCGACGTTTGTTTTCGTTGTGTAATTGTGATGATTATGCAAGGCATCTTTCAGACAGAATAGTTCTTGACCAGACACTGTGATCGACTGCTGAGTATTGGTAGAGATGGTCAGGGAAGCAGTGAGATCGTCTAAAGCATCTGCTTCTATATTCTGTAGTCGAAGCACGTGCTCGATGAAGAATCCAACAAAAGTAGAAGCCAATTCGATTGTCGCTTTTTGATATGGGATGAGATCTTCATGACGAACTTCATAATCCCCTCGGACTTGACTAACTATTAGCTTTGAATCACCGTAAGATTCTAGATAGTCAACTCCTAGTTGTTTTGCCAATTGAAGGCCGATCAATAGGGCATTATATTCGGCCATGTTGTTGGTGCAGGGTTCCACGAGAGAATATGCACGATGTATAACTAGTTGGTCGGGTGACACAAGCACGATGCCTACTCTGGCCACAATATTTCCTTCAGGTCATGTTTTTGATGCACCGTCAAAGAACATTCTCCAAATGGGAATTTCTTCATCAAGCACGTTTAGCTACTCGGGAATTTTGTCGTAGAGTTTGGAAGATTCTGGCACCGGATGAGCTGCCAGAAAATCAGCTAACGCTTGGCCTTTTACTGCATTCTAAGGGACGAACAACATATCATATGGAGTCAACTGCATTACCCATGTAGCTAAACGGAAATTAAGAGAACCCAGTTTAGTCATGAGTACTCTGAGAGGATTGACTTTAGATATGATGTAGATAATCTGCCCAGACACATATTGGCGTGTCTTCGGATAGCAAATACCAGTACAAGACATTCCTTTTCCACAGGTGTGTATCGGTGCTCGGCACCCACAATTGTGCGGCTGAGGTAGTAGATTGCATGTTCATGGCCGCCTTCATTCTTCTGAGCTAATAGGGCGCCAAGGGAATGGTCCATAGCGCGGAGATATAGTAAGAAGGGCTTCCCCATTATTGGAGCCACCAATACTAGGGAGCTTGTAAGATACTTCTTGATGTCGTCAAATACGCGTTGACATTGTTCAGTCCAGACGAAATATACGCCTTTCTTCCCGAGCTGAGTAAACGGTTGACACCTTCTAGAAAGGTTCAAAATGAATTGTCTGATATAGGCTAGCCTTCCTTGATGTCCGCGTAGCTCTTTGAGATTCCTTAGGGGATGCATATCGAGGATAGCTTTCACTTTTTCTGGGTCAAGATATATACCCTTTGAAGTGATAACGAAACCAGGGAACTTGTCGCTGGAGACTCCCAGAAAAGACATGGTTGGATTCATCTTGAGTTGGTGTGCACGCATTAGTTCGAACACCGTTCTCAAGTCTTGGAGGTGGTTGCCCTTGAGACGACTTTTAACTGCGATATCGTCTATGTAGCAATCCACTATTTTGTGCAAACGATCACAAAAAATTGTGTTCATAGCTCGCTGGTATGTCTCCCCTTCATTTTTCAATCCGAAGGGCATCACCGTATAGCAGTATACCCCCAACGGTGTTCGAAAAGATGTGTGCTTCTCATCGTCGACCAACAACTTAATCTGGTTTTAGACTGAGAACCCATCAATGAAGGACATCCGCTCGAAGCCGCAAGTATTGTCGATCATTACGTCGGTGATCGGTAGAAGGAACTCATCTTTCGGGCATGCAGAGTTGAAATCACGGTAATCGATACAGACTCGAACTTTACCATTCTTTTTCATGACTGGAACAATGTTAGCGACCTAGTCAGGGTGTCGTTCTTTGTGAATGAATCCACTTGCAATAAGCGTCTTGACTTCATTCTCGATGGCCTCTATGATATCTGGTTGGAATCATCGTTGCTGCTGCTTTACTGGCTTAGCTTTAGACAAAATATTTAGACGGTGTATAGCAACTTTAGGGTCCAAGCCTGGCATGTCTTCATAGTTCTATACAAAAATGTCAATGTATTCTCTTATAAGCTGTATAAGAGATTGTCGTTCATCGCCAGACAGACTTTTGCTGATGAAGATTAGTTTAAGAGATGATTCATCTCCTAAATTGACTTGGACGACTTCGTCTTCAGTAGGTGGTTTACGTTGTTCGAAACGTAACTCCCATCTAGTATCCATCTTTTGAGCCCATTGTTCAAGCTCGATCGATTGGACATTGTCTATAATTTGGTCAACTAACACCATATTGACGGACAAAGTTGCTTTGAACATGTCACCAATGCTGGAGTCTGAATCCCAGAGGCAGGAATCAGAAGAATGAGAAAAAAGATCTGCTTCAACGTCTGATCTTTCAGGGGTTATTGGAGGAGTGACATAACCCAAACCAATACCGTTTAGTTGATAATAGTTCTCGGGTTTACCGGGAGGAGCAAAGTGACATATTGGCAACCGTCGTCCCCGACCATAGTTTAGCCCTTGGTCGCTTTTTATTTTATATCCCATGTTCTGGATGATATTCTTGGCCTGCCAACTGTATCAAAAAAGTTGTATTTTCCCAGAGTCATAGTTGGCTTCAGTGTTGTGATTGGGAGAAGTAGAGTCCAGAACGAATTTTCTTTCACCAATTATTTGACCGAAGATGATTAGTTCTCCACCCTTCTTTCTAGCTGGAATGATAAAGTAGTGGATATCTTCTGGCCAGACTTTTTCTCGCAGATGAGGCGAGGTGACCAGCATACAGAGGTGTGGTCCTATGCCGTGCTCTAGAGCGTACTTCGTATCTATATACTTTTACAGATTAGTAGACATTGGAGTAATTCAAAGATAAACCATTACTTAGAAAATACGGAAGTTCTTCTTCAGGGATAATATCATCCACCGAAGGTACATTATTATGAGTATTGATATACTCATTGAGAGGATCATTGTCTGGAACAGAAGCTACAGACTTGGCCAAGTTTGCCACATAGGGTAACTCTTCAGGATTGGGAGGACGAACTTCAGAAGGTTCCATCCGAGGTGTCTTGCAGAGAGTAATGGTTAATGGTTTGACCTTATCAGTATTCTTCTTTTTAACCCAGATTGTGAGAGGCTTTGGAGTACTTTTTAGAATAGTACGTCCTTTGACTCGGATAATTAGGGAACCATCACTGGAGGATGAACTCACTTCAGCTTCATCGTCAGCTTCGTTGTCGTCATCCTTGGAGGGCTGAGATTGGTAAAGTACCGAATCTTCGTAGTAGGCTTCAATGTCATTAAAAGGATCGACATCGGCAAACTCCGTCTTCACGATGCCATCGCTGTTGACGTACTTGAAGCACTGGTGAAGTGTGGAAGGAACGAACATGTTCTCGTATATCCACGGACGTCCAAACAAGACTATGTAGGATACATTGAAGTCGATTACATAGCAAGAAACCTCTGTTCGGAGATCACCAATCATGCACTTGAGACAGATCTTACCTAGCAGGTGGCTTCTCAGCATTGAAAGCCATGATAGTTGTATTAGTTACAAATAGCTTGTGTAGAGGGATTTCTAGAATTTGGAGTAAACTTCTAGGAATAATGCTGAGGGAGGAACCAGGATCGATATGCATCCGATCCACCTTAATCGCCCCAATATACCCTGTATAGTACAGAGGTCTATCATGACGATTATTTTTGAGTAGCATGTCCTCTTGTGAAAAGGTGATGTTTGGCACCACTTCTATAGTACTGTGGCAGTGAGGACAGGAGATAGGTTCTTCAGCGGGGGCTTTGACTTCAGCGAGATAAGAGTCGGCATGTAGTAATGCCTTACTTAAGGCCTTCCGTGTTTCTTTGGAGAGTCGCAATAGATCGAACAGAGACAACCTGGCTAGTGTATTTGCCAGCTGTACCAGTATGTCAAAGTTGTAAGGCCGATCCATGCCTTCGAGAGTTGGCTCCTTCAGAGACTTGTCAAATCGCGTCTCCTACTGCTTGGCTTTGTCGGTAGTTGAAGGCATAGACAGACCGGCTTCTAAACTTATGGGGGCAGCAGGAGCTTGAGAAGGTACTGCGTCTTCTTGCACAGGGTCATAGGTCCGTAGATAAGCCTTCCTAGATCGCGTCTCCCCAGATAGAACTTCGTAAATGGAAGAAGACACCATATGACATGATTTATATTTCTTGCCCCTCTTTACTTTGGGAGATACCACCCCCTGTGTCATTTCTTGCACAAGGTCCGGATGGACCCACATGATCTCACCACATTCATTCGTGAGTGGCACCAAGGTTGAGTTGCGAGCTATCGGTAGGTTGACGACTTCTATTATTGCCTTGGGGATTGGGACTACACCGTCTTGGACTTCTGTGGGAGGAAAGTCACCAAATTGAAGAAAGATCATGTTAAAAGATACGATATTGTCTTCAGCTTCGAGGTTGATCACTTGGCTGTCTATAAGCTGTTGTATCTTCTTCTTCAGGAAGATACAATCCTTGGTAGAGTGGTGCACGTACTGATGATAAAGACAGTACTTAGGATTGTTGAGTTGTTTTGCCTCTGCAGGACGTCGTGGTGGAGGCAATGTCACTTTATTACCCTTCGTCAATGTATGAAAAATGGTAATAACATCGTCCTCGTCAAAGGAGAAAGTCTCCTTAGGCTTGTCAGGAGCGCCCTGAGAATTGGAAGCTCCCTTGGAAGTGTCAACCTTCAAGACTTCTTTCCCTTTACCCTCCACGGACAGGGATAGTTTGAGGGTGCTTACCTTTGTCTTCAGATTTGGGTGTTTTCAACCCCAGTAATTCCAGATTAGGGACATCGTTTTTAGAAGCATCAGCAGCCCCAATGAAAGCGGGCCATATATCATACTTATGTATACCCAAACAGAACTTCATTGTAGGAAGGAACTTATGTCGATAAGTATCCATAAGTTTTGAGTCTGGTATACCGAAGGGCATCTTCAATGCTAGTCGCCTGAAGCATTTGATGAAAGCAATAACAGTCAGTCCTCCTTTGCTTGGTCTCGATGAGGGTGGATATACTAACATGCATGCCACTCTCATAAAACCTGTTGAGGAATAACCTCTCCAAGTATTTAAAGAAATTGATACAACCGTTAGCCAGACTGCAGAACCATTCAAAAGCTACCCCCTACAAGGTGCTAATAAACAGCTTTGACAAGAACAGATCGTCCCTGGATAAGTGTAGAGTCTGCGTGTTGAAGTATGTCATGTGTTGACGAGGAGAAGTCATCACGTCAGATGAATTTAGCGTCAGTGGCTTGTAGTTAGGAGGGCAAGTAGCGTTCTCCCATTCAGGTGGGTAGGGTTGAGATATCCCCATCTTCTGAAGCTTGTCTTTGTGTGAGATGGTACCGAGACGGGCAACAAGAGAATTAATTTCATCCTGTTGATTGAGCAGGTGTTGAAAAACGGCTGATGTACGGTTGTCAGGCGTCATTGGTGAAGGACCACCCCCAACATTTGTAAGATTTGGAAGAGGCGCAACGGAGTGATACTCCTTCTGTAGTGAAGGAGGGTTGTTGCTATAAGCCGGACTAACGTGTGCCGAGACGTTTTGTGGGGGTAGAGGAATAGCCCAGCAGCTTGGACCGCCATAATACTGGTAAGCATATCAGTGATCTTGGCAAATGCTATTTCAAGGCCCTCTAGCCGTTTGTTGGTCTGATTACTGGCTTCTTCAGGTCTCTCTCCATCCGCCATGTATGTAGATAACATGCAAGGATGAACACAGGAAACAGTACAACTTCTACTAATATTGTCTGTCTCTGAGTTGAAAAGTCCCTCGTCTTCAGGTAGGGGAGGTAGATAGTCACCGTCAGACTCGGAGAGATCATCGTCATCTAGAAGGCTACCCCCGGTGTGAAGGTCATCTGCATTAAATTCTGAGGGAATACTACCCCCAGCTGAAGGACCATCCCCTCCAGCTTAAGAGTCTTCATCGTTTATCTGGAATCTCGTCCTTGACCGGGTACCCATATAGACTCCTTCAGATGTGACAGCTTGCTGGCTATCTGTTGGCAGACTTTTTCTTCTTCTGTTTGCAGAACTGAGAGAGAAAGTTGGGTTCACAGTCCATCTTCTTTGATTGGGGCTCCCGCAAGGGGGACCCCATGAAGCCATGTTGGATGAAGCACACAGCGACTTTTCATTGTCAGAGTGATGCAGTCGTCGAAACACGGACTGCCTCTGAGGCACTTTCGTTGCTTTAGAGAAGCAACAGTTGATGACAATGCTGGTGCACGGATGTACACCATAAATTGTTGTATCCTCCCTCACTTTACGCTTATGATTTATCATGTCACGTAAGTCAGCGGAAGGGAATTTTGCCTTAAAACCCATGTCACATGTATTGCCGAGCTTGGCATATGGGTTTATAAGGAGAGTTGATGCATTCGGTCTTAGTTCACGTGCAGGGGCAACCCCCATACCTAAGTTCTGTGATGACCTTGAAGACAGCCCCGTGCTATACGCGTTGGGGCCTATCTTTTTGTTGTGGGCGCATAGACCCTGGAGTCTGCCTTTGGGCGCATGCTTTCCAGAAGTCTTTGCAGCATGCCTAAGCCTCCTTGACGTGGGCGCATAGTATGGGTCAGTAGAGCTCGGGCGCATAGCCTTAGGCGCATGACCCTGGGTACATAATCTGTCGAAGACAGAAGTCTTCTAGCCAGAGTTATGCGCCCATACACCCTCTTGGGCGCATAGCTTTGGGCGCATGCTTGGTGAAGCAGCACTGTTTTCTTCCAGCTTCGCCTCCTTCGTTTGTCAAACTCGCTGAGATTGCCCAGATTGTCAAACACTTTGATTTTTGGCATCGTAGTATTTTCTTTTACGAAGTCTCGAGCGTTGAACACTCTGTTGTTGGTTGCACAAGAGAGAAGTCACTGGGCTAGTAGAGCCCGGAATAAAATAAGCCTTCTTCATTTGTAGAGCTTTTGTGGCAGAGCCATGCGCCCACAAAGGAGCTCTATATGCCCACGTGGCAGAGTCTTTCGGTTGCATATCTTCTATGACACCGACAGGATATGCACCACGAGCCTTTGGAAGTTAAGTCTTGCGAGACTTGTTTGGCTTCACTGATTTTGAGGGAGTAGAGCCGTCCCTTGAGAGCATCTCTTCGAACTCCTGCTGATCGAACTTCACGATCAACATCTTCTGAGTGCTCCCCACTTTGTCGGTATCGGATTATCTCACCGCCTTCTCGTCAGAGGAAAAGGTAGTCCCTAGTAGAGTCGCCATTTTTGTGGACACACACAAAAAAGAAGAAGAAACGATGTCTTTTCTTTTTGGTGCAAGGCACCACAAATCGAGTACGCCTGAGAGATCCTATACTGAGGATCCCCGAGTACAAAAAGAATTCTGGGGAATGGGATGATGGAGATCGAGCGGCAGTTGCTTCTTTACTCTGTTGACACTTCGATTACAAAAGTGGGAGAAAACCTAATAAAGTTGCTAACTCTCGGCTCACTGGCAAGAAGTACAGCAATTTGGCTCTTAAAAATGCTCTCTCTTATGTCCTTTGAAGAGGTATGAGACCCCTTTTTATAGTTTTTTCTGTGCTGGAATGATGTTATGCGCCCACACGAGAAAAAGTTACTAATTTTCATATGGGCGCATAGTCCTGCTTTGGGTGCACAGAGTGTAGGCGTGTGCAGACTGCACAATCGTGGGTTGATCGTGGGGGTGACGTGGCCGTATGCTCTTGTGCACGACTGCTCGTAGAGACTGCCGTGGCTGTATGCATCGGTGCACGATTGATCGTAGGTTTGACCGAGTTGGGGGCTGTTCTGACTTGGGCGCATAGCCTGAAACAGGGCTATGTGCCCCCTATAGGAGGGGACCAGAGTGGGCGCATGGGCGCATAGCTTGCTCTGGTGGCTTGGGCGCATAGCATGCTCTGGTAACTTAGGCGCATAGTATGCTCTGGTGACTTAGGCGCATAGCATGCTCTTGTCACAAGGTCACAAATGACTTCTCTGGCTTAGGCGCATATGACTTCTTTGCCTTGGGCACATGGTTGTCAAGACTGCTAAAATTTTCATGCTTCTACAATAATATTGGGGATGGTCTATCCCACATTATAACAGTATGGACATGTGGCTGGGTCCTCTTCAGGCTACTTGACTTGGCTCATGAAAGAATCAATGTATTGCAATGCCTCACATAAAGCATCCAGGGTATCTATAGAGAGTTAGAGAAGCTTAAAAAAAGACAAACGGGCTAGGGGTTTGGCAAACTGTGCCAATATGTTAAAGTTTTGGTGCTGGATCGACCCCGAAGTGCCATCCTTTTTTAGAGGCTTGTCAAAACGAGCCTCTTTCTGCTTTTGTTTGTCCATTACTAGAGTTTATGATGGACCTTCTTCTAGAGCAGCAGAAGCGACAACGGAAGGTGCCTCCTCGGCCGACTCATCCTCATGTTGGGTGTTTCTCCTCAACCTTGTCACATCTGCCAAGGCTTTTTATGGGGAGGCGGTGATCACGTGACAGGACTTAGACTCCTTGCTTCACTATGTCAGTAGAGTGTGCTGCCGATTTGTAGAAGCATAAAAAATACAAGACTATGTACCCCATATGAAGAAGACAAAAGAAGCTCTGTGCCCACATAACCAAAGGAGGCTATGCACCCACATAACCAAAGGGAGGCTATGCGCCCACATGATCGAAGAGGGGCTATGCGCCCACATTGTTTTCATAAAGATCAAACATGCACTCAAATGTGGGCACATAAACTTGCTCCCACACTATGCGCCCAAGACAGCAGATCCCTACGACTCAGTCAACATCCACGATCAGTCGTGCACCGAGGCATGCGGCCACGTCAGTCTTCAAGAGCAATCGTGCACCGAATCATACGGCCATGTCAACCCCACGATCTACCCACGATCATCCAGTGTCCATGCGCCTGCACCCAAGGAGCCCAAAGGGGTGTTATACGCCTACAGTGAAATCAGTGTTTTTTCTACCTGTGGTCGCATAACAGTCGTTTCAGTACAAAACGACTATAAATAGGGGTCTCATACCTCTTCAAAAACACACAGAACGGAGAACATTTCAAGAGCCAAATTGTTGCCCTTCTTGCCAGTGAGCCGAGAGTTAGCAATTTTCTTAGTTTTTCTTCCACTTTTGTAAATGGGAGTGTCAACGGAGTAAGGAGCAACTGCCGCCTCGATCTTCATCATCCCATTCCCTAAAATTCTTTTTGTGCTCGGGGATCCTCAGTACAGGATCTCTCAGGCGTACTCGATTTGTGGTACCTTGTGCCAATAAAAAAATAGCATTTCTTCTTCTTTTTTGGGTGTGTCCACAAAAATGGCGACTCTGCTGGGGACTACCTTTTCCTCTGACGAGAAGGTGGTGACGCAATCTGATACCGATAAAGCGGGGAGCACTCAGAAGATGTTAATCGTGAAGTTCGATCAGTAGGTGTTCGAAGAGATGCTCTCGAGGGACTGCTCTACTTCCTCAAAATCAGTAAAGTAAAACAAGTCTCGCAAGACTTGGCTTCCGAAGGCTCGTGCTGCATATCCTGCCAGTGTTGTGGAAGATATGCAACCGAAGGGGAACTCCGTCATGGGGGCGCATAATCCTTCCACAGGATCTCCTAACGCAAAAAGGGCACATACCATTCCGGGCTCTACTAGCCCAGCGACTTACCTCTTGTGCAATCAGCAACAGAGTGTTCAACACTCGAGACTTGGCAAAGGAAAATACTACGATGCCAAAAATTGAAGTGTTCGTTGCTCTGGACAAACTCAGCGAGGCTCGCAAACGAAGAAGGTAAAACTGGGAGAAAACATCACTATTTTCCAAAGCATGCGCCCAAAGCTATACGCCCAAGGCAGCATGTGGGCGCATAACTCTGGCCAGAGGTCTTCTATCTTCGACAGGTTATGCGCCCAGGGCCATGCACCTAGAGCTATATGCCTAGGCTCTGATGACCCGTTCTATGCACCCACATCCAGGAGGGCTAGGCATGCTGCCAGGACTTCAGGAAAGCATGCGCGCAAGGGCATGCTCCAGGGTCTATTCGCCCACAGCAAAAAGACAGACCCCACCGCGTATAGCACGGGGCTGTCTTCAAGGTCATCACGAAACTTTGGTGTGGGCGTTGCCCCTGCACATGAACTAAGTTCGGATGCACCAACTCCCCTTACAAATCCATATGCAAAGCTCGACGATGCATGTGACATGGGTTTTAAGTCAAAACTCCCTTCCATCGATTTACGTGACATATTAAATCATAAGCATAAAGCGAGGGAGGATACTATAATTCATGGCATACATCCGTGCACCAGTATTGTCATCAACTGTTGCTGCTCCAAATTAATGAAGGTGCCTCCGAGGCAATCCATGTTCGACGACTACAGCACTCTGATGATGAAAAGCCACTATATGTTTCATCCAACATGGCTTCATAGGGTCCCCCTTATGGGAGCCCCAATAAAGAAGGTGGAACACTAACCCAACTTTTTTTCTCAGTTCTGTGAACAGAAGAAGAAGAAGTCTGCAAACAAACACTCTGCGAGTTGTTACATCTGGAGGAGTCTATATGGGTACTCGGTCAAGGACGAGTTTCTGTATAGATGACGAGGACTCCAATGTTGGAGGTGATGATCCTTCAGCTTGGGGTAGTATTCCCTCAGAATCTGAAGCAGATGACCTTCAGATCGGGGGTAGCCTTCCAAATGACGGGGGTAGCCTTCCAGATGACGATGATCTCTTCGAGTTCGACGGTGATTATCTACCTCCCCTGCCTGAAGACGAGGGTCTTTTGAACTCAAAGACAGACATTATCAGCACCAGTTGTACTCTACTCTCCTCTATTCATTCTCGCATGTTATCTGCGTACATAGCGGATGGAGAGAGACCTGAAGAAGCCAGTGATCAGACCAACAAGCGGCTAGTGAGTCTTAAAATGACATTTGCCAAGATTACTGATATGCTTACCAGTATCATGGCAGTCCAAACTACTAGGGCTGTTCCTCCACCTCAATCGAACGTCTCAGCACACGCTAGTCTGGTTCATAGCAACAACCCTCCTTCACTATAAAATGAGTATCATTCCATTGCACCTCCTCTAAATCCTGTAAATACTGGGGGTGGTCCTTCACCAACGACGCTTGACAACCGTACAAAAGTCGTTTCTCAATATCTGCTCAATCAGCAGGATGCAACTGATTTCTTATTGCCCATCTTGATACCATCTCACAGAAAGACGAGCTTCAGAAGATGGGAATATCTCAACCTTATCCTCCTGAATGGGAGAATGCTACTTGCCCTCCTAATTACAAGCCACTGACGCTAAATTCATTTGACGGGATGACTTCTCCTCGCCAACACATGACATACTTCAACATGCAGACTCTGCAATTACCAAGGGGCGATCCGTTCTTGTCAAAGCTATTTATCAGCACCTTGCAGTGGTAGCTTTCGAATGGTTCTGTAGTCTGCCTGACGGTTGCATTAATTCTTTTAAAGACTTGGAGAGGTTATTCCTCAACATGTTTTATGAGAGTGTCAAGCATGTTAGTAAGTCTACCCTCAACAAGACCAAGCAAAGGATGAGTGAGTCCGTCATTGCTTTTATCAAACGCTTCAGGCAACTAGCATTAAAGATGCCCTTCGGTATACCAGACTCAGAGCTTATGGATACTTGTCGACATAACTTCCTTCCTATAGTGAAGTTCTGTCTGGGTATACATAAGTATGATACATGGCCCGCTTCCATCGAGGATGCTGATGCTGCTGAAAATGATGTCCCTAATCTGGAATTACTGGGTTGAAGACACCCAAATCTGAAGACAAAAGCAAGAACCCCCAAACTATCCCTGTCCGTAGAGGTAAAGGGAAAGAAGTCTTGAAGGTCGACACTTCCAAGGGAGCTTCAAATTCTTATGGCGCTCCAGACAAACCCAAGGAGACTTTCTTCTTTAACGAAGATGATGTTATTGCCATTTTTTACCCATTGATGAAGGCTAATAAACTGACATTGCCTCCACCACGACGTCCTACATAGGCGAACCAACACAACGATCCCAAGTATTGTCTTTATCATCAGTACGTGCACCATCTTACCAAGGATTGCATCGTCTTGAAGAAGAAGATACAAAAGCTTATCGAAAGCCAAGTTATCAACCACGAAGCTGAAGACAAGGTCGTATCTTCTAACGTGATCTCTCTTCAAGTTGGTGACTTTCCTCCCACAGAAGTCATAGACAGCGTAGTCCTAATCCCCAAGGCAGTAATGAAAGTCGTCAACCTGCCACCAGCTCGCGACTCAACATCAACGTTGGTGCCACTCATGACAAAACATGGTGGGATCATGTGGGCCATCCAGACCTTCTGCAAGAAATGACGCAGGGGGTGGTGCCTTCCAAAGCAAAGAGGGATAAGAAATACAAATCATGCCATATGGTGTCTTCTCCCATTTATGAAGTTTTATCTGGCAAGACGCGATCTGGGAAGACTTACCTACGGACTTATAACCCCACACAAGAAGACGAAGTACCTTCTCAAGCTCCTGCTACCCCCACAAGTTCAAAAGCTAGTCCATCTAAGTCCTTAAGTACCGACAAAGCTAAGAAGAAGGAGACGCAATTTGACAAGTCTCTAAAGGCACCAACTCCTGAAGGCATGGATCGGCCTTACAACTTCATACTGGCATAGCGGGCCAATACACCTGCCAGGTTGTCTTTGTTCGATCTACTGCGACTCTCCAAAGAAACACGAAAAGCTTTAAGTGAGGCATTACTACATGCCGACTCTTATCTCGCTAAAGTCAAAGCCCCTGTTGAAGATCCCGTCTCTTGTCCTTACTATCATAGCACTATGGAAGTGGTGCCTAACATCACCTTTTTACAAAACGACATGCTACTCAAAAATAATCTTCATGATAGACCTCTGTACTATACAGGATATATTGGGGCGATTAAGGTGGACCGGATGCATATCGATCCAGGGTCCTCTCTAAGCATAATCCCTAGAAATTTACTCCAAATTCTAGGGATCCCTCTGTACAAGTTGTTTGCAACTAATACAACTATCATGGCTTTTAAAGCTGGGAGAAGCCACCCGCGGGACAAGATTCGTCTTAAGTGCCAAATTGGTGATCTCCGAACAGAGGTTTATTGCTATTTAATCGACGCCAATGTTTTCTACAATGTCTTGTTGGGACGTTCGTGGATACACGAGAACATGATCATTCCTTCTACCCTTCACCAGTGCTTCAAGTACGTCAACGGTGATGGCATCTTGAAGACGAAGTTTGACGATGTCGATCCTTTTAAGGGCATTGAAGCCTACTATGGAGATTCGGTACTTTACCAATCTCGGCCCTCCAAGGATGACGACAACGAAGTTGACGATGAAGCTGAAGTAAGTTCATCCGCCACTGACGGTCCTCTGGTTATCCAAGTCAAAGGACGTACTACTCCAAAAAGTACTCCAAAGCCTCTCACAATCCAGTTCAAAAAGAATAAACCTGATATTGTCAAACCATTGACTATCACTCTCTGCAAAACAACTCGGGAGGAACCTGCTAAAGTTCGTCCTCCCAATCCTGACGAGTTACCCTATGTGGTGGACTTAATCAAGTCTGTGACTCCTGTTCCAGACAATGATCCTCTCAATGAGTATATCAATACTCAAAATAATCAACCTTCAGTGGATGACGTTATCCCTAGAGAAGAAATTGCATATTTTCTAAGTAAAGGTTTATCTTTGAATTACTCCGATGTCTACCAATCTCTAAACCAGTACCTAGATACATTGTACGCCCTAGAGCATGGCATAGGACCACATCTCTGCATGCCGGTCACGACCCCTCGTCTAAAGGAAAAAGTCTGGCCAGAAGATATCTACTACTTCATCGTTCCATCTAGAAAGTGAAGAACAAATAGGCAACTCTAGAGGGGGGTGAATAGAGTTTATGACAATAATGTCCAGTTAAAAATTAAACTCTTTCACCGACAGTAAATAATTAGAGTAAATGCGGAAATAATAAAGAGCGAGAAAGCATACGCAAACACAGCCGATTTTAACCTGATTTCCCTCGTGGAGGACTAGTCCAGGCCTGAGAACTCTAGCTCAGGATTAAATCCACTATTTGTAAAATAGTAGTTACACCCCGTGCCTTTTCTTCAGAAGAGCACGTCAACTTCTTACAGAGATCGCAGTGGCGATGCTTGGAATTTTCCAAGCGACTTCTTGAACTCTTGTACAAACTTCTAACTGAAAAGTACTAAGCACTTTGAGGCTTAGGGAGCTTATGGCTAGTAGATGAGAAGGGTATGGCTTGTATAAGGCTTTAGAGAGAAGAGAAGAGAAGATTAGATGATTCAAAATGAGAGAATTCAAGGCCTATTTATAGGTTTCTAGGTAGACAGAATTCAACCAGAATTCTGGGTCAAATTCAAAATTTTAGCTGTTAGACAACTAGCATCCAGCCAACCCTAAAAATTAGGGTCCTGGATTTTAGGGGACTAAATTCGGCCCGAACTCTGTGTGGAGGCAGAGTTCGGCCCGAACTTTGTCTCCAGGAGACAGAACTGGTCCAATGGGCTAATGGGCTACTTTGATGCTTTTGATTTGTGGTATAGGCATAGGTTATGTCCCAAATTGCTCAGTACGACTCAGTTTACATATGTCTAGACTCAAGAAAAGTATAAAATACAGACTCAAAACTTTGAGCACTGCAGGTACGAGCCGTCGTCCGTCTTGTACTGAGTTCAGTCTTCATGTGTCGTATTGAGATATTACAAGTATCATATTGTGAATTGTATCAATATTTGGTTGACTGTAATTTTTGTGTCAACAATCTCGCCCATATTGATAATTGACAAAATGATACTTGTATATTCAATATTCATACCTGGACACATTAAAGAGTAGTGGCGTAGCTCCCCCGTAATCAGTGCAGAGCTAGCAATAGCTCCCCCGTAAACATTGCTCGGTTCCTGTTGTCCTGATAAATACATTCTTTCCCAAAGCACAGATACACAATGCAGAAAATATGATATGATGATATGAATATGAAGATAGCAAATATTTTTCCCCCTTTTGGCATTTATCAAACAACCAGAAATAATAACTGGCAAGCACCCCAAAAAATAATAGAAGAAACTATATTTAAACAGATAAACTGCATAAATTATCTCAAGAGTCACACATAATAGAGAATTCTAATACAACCACAGTGCAGAAAAACAACTACATCAACTAAAAATCCAAAATACAGAAATACATAAACTAAGATCCTTAACAGCAGCAGTAAGTAGAAATCCACAACCATCACGGAGCTCGTGAAGGCCCAGCATCGTCCGATGGATCAGTGAATGAACGACGAGGGTCCACAAAAGTCGTATCCGGATCCAGGTAGCGGATAACCCAAGGGTCATCGATACGGTATCCATCGTGAGCCGGGTCCCGTTTCATATGAATAGGCATAGAAGGATGCCGGGACATAGAGTACTGAATATCGTACAGTGAGTTGCTGATGGCACTCATCTGCAGGGTGGTACGGTAGTCAAGTTGAGTCCAGCGATCATCCTCTAAAGTGAATCAATCGTGAAGTATAGTCTGTAGTGACTCAAGAGTAGCAGGAGGAGGAGGCGTTCCTGTCCAAGAGCAGGTGCGTCAGGCTCATCGTCAGAGTGATCAGACGCAGCAGGTGAGCCAACTGCAGGCTAGAGCCGCCGTGCCTTAGATAGGAAGGCAGGGCACGTAGGAATTGGCACTCATCAAGTGGGATACGAAAGGCACGAAAGACCATAGGAAGATAAAGAGCATAAATCAAGGATCTTGGCTTCTTCCTAGCATTAATCATCCAGTCCATCATGGTACGTGGAAGATTAAAAGGAACATGAAAATGTAGGTGATACAAAGCAGAGATTTCAAAGTATGTAACCTCATCAGTCGATCCCGCTTTGGGCAGAATCGTATTAAAGACAATGCGATGAAGTTCATAGAAGTAAGGATTGAGAAACTTGGCAAGAAGCTTGCGTGGACGTGCGTTAGGGGTACACAAGTCGTCCTTAAAGCTTTCTAGGGATGACCCATCGGGGAATTGAAGCTTGCGACCTTCGACAAGTTTCTCCCATGAGTTTGGCTCCAGAATTTCATGGTATTCGGCCAAGTCAAAATCATCAAAAGAAATATCAATGCCAGCAACATGTAAATATAGATGTGTATCATCATGAGTAAGATTACAATAAAACATTTGGATGGCATTGAGATAAATAACAAAATTAGTAGTAACAAGTTCCTCAAGACATAGATCATGAAATAGTGGATGATATTGTAAAAAGATGGTAAAATTTATAGGATGACCCGCGTACACGGGACGTGATCGAAAATCACTAAACCACTCATTGGAAGCATCTAGTGATGCAAATATTCTGTCATCGTACGTGTTGGGGTCGAGTGGATGAGGTGGATTGAACAACGGGTGAATGGGTTGTTGGTTAGGTTGTTCAATGGGTTGTTCAACACGAGGAGGAGAATTCGAAGAGGACGTACCCTCGGTTCGAAGTCTCTTTCCTCGGTTAAACAACTTGGGAGCCATGAAAAATAAAGAAAATTGAGGAAATTGAGATGGAGAAAAGTGTGAAAATATACCTCAATTGGTTTATGAAAGATGGAAGAGAATAGTGCAAGAATCCTTTTCTTTGAGTTTTGAGAAGAAAGATGCACTAGGATGGAAGAACTAGGGTTAGGGTTTGAAGAGGAGGTGTTTTGAAAAGTTTGGAAGGTGGCAATGGAGGAGAGAGAGAGGGAGAACCCGGTTATAGTTGTAAAGGTTCGAATGGTCGGAGAAATTTTGGACCATTGGATCAAAATTTGATCAGCGGCTGAGCCCGCTTACAATTCTGGAAGGACCAGACCGAATTCGGCCCGAACTCTGGGTTAGGCAGAGTTCGGCCCGAATTCTGGGTTCTGTGGCCAGAACAGAAATCAGGATAAACAATAAAGTTTGAAAAATTAGTGAGACTAAAAGGAGTAAAATAATGTATGGATGCATATAAAAAAATTAGAAGTTCAAAGAGAATAGCAACAAGTGAAAGCTAAAAAATGAAGCTTGAAAATTTAAATTTAGCATGTGATAAATAAAAGTATACCATGTAATAAACAAGGAATTATGCCACAATTCAATATTTTGAAGATGCTATAGGGTAGCTGCAGGGGCCAGATCCCAGCTAGCGGTAGTCCTGAGGATTAGTGCACCGTATCGCTTAGGCTTTTACGCCTTGTTGTCAGAAGGACCCTTTCGACTTGTACCCATAGCAAGTTCATCATAAAGAATAAAGACATAAACGATATTTACGCAGGTTACTTTAATGAATAACAGCTTCATCCAAAATTTCTAGTTCACGACAAAGAAAGTTGAAACGCTCTTCGGATAGTGGTTTTGTAAAGAAATCTGCTAGCTGATGATCAGTGTCAATAAATTCTAAGTTAATAGTGCCATTTTGCTGGTGATCACGCAAAAAGTGGTAATGTATTTCAATGTGTTTCGTGCGTGAGTGACATATAGGGTTCTTAGTGAGATTGGTGGCACTAGTGTTATCACAGAATATAGGAATGTGCATATATGAAAGGTTATAGTCTTCAAGGGTTTGCTTCATCCACAGAATTTGTGCACAACAACGACCAGCTGCAATATATTCAGCTTCTGTTGTGGATAGTACGACAGAATTCTACTTCTTGCTAAACCAAAAGACTAGAGCCTTGCCTAATAAATGACACGTGTCGCCTGTACTTTTACGGTCGACTTTGCATCCTGTGAAATCAGCATCTGAATAACCATTAAGGTCAAAGGATGTGGATTTGGGATACCATAAGCCTACTGTAACAGTACCCTTAAGGTATCGAAAGATACGCTTAACGGCGGACATGTGTGATTCCTTAGGACTGGCTTGATAACGAGCACACAGGCAAATACTAAACATGATATCGGGACGACTAACAGTTAAGTAAAGTAAACTACCAATCATACCTTACAACACCCAGTTTCTAAATGAGGGTAATTTTGATATTTTGTATTTTAATTTATTTAATTATGATATTTAAATAATAATATTATTTTTGGTAATTTTTAATCATTTTTTAAACTATTTAAATCATGACTTAAGATTTTGGTGTTTTGATAGTGTAACCTTGGAGACTAGTTGACCTAGAGCCTAACCATGTTATTGGGATACTTATTTGTCATTTTAGCCTGGAGGGTATTTTGTTATTTTTAGGGTTATTTGAATTTAATATAATTTATTTGAATTTATGATTTATTTTGAGTTGATTTGAATGATGGTTGAATAGGTTGACTTTGACTAGTGTTGACCTTGGTGGACTAACCAATTAGCTAACCCTAGTTATGAGTGCCTTGTTTAGAATGTGTAACCCTAGCTTGACCTAATTTAGTGATACCCTATTCATTAGAATTAAATTAGAATAGGAATTGATTAGACTAGAGAATGGCTTATGACTTCACAAGTCATGACTAATGACTTAAGCCCATAGAAGCCCACAAGCCCAACACCATGTAAACCCTAACCCTAATTGCTATGGCTAGCCAACCCACCTAGGGAATCCCCCTATAAGTACTCTTCTTCATTAGGGCTAGCCTCCTTAGAAATTTTCCAAGTTTGAGAAAGAGGTAAATCCCCAACTTTAGAAATTCCTAGTAAATCCATTTTAATTCCTTTTAAATCCAAACAAGTTGCATTAGTTTCTAATTCATCTATACTTTCTGTCCATGGAAGAAAATTTTAGTGGGGGAGCAATTTGGTGGAGTTTGCTATCAAAGGAAAAAGTTCTAGAAAGGGGTTTTTCTTGAAAAGCTCATCAATAGGTAAATGATCCCTAAACTATAGTTTCCCTGATTTCTTTGCATATTTGGAAAGCCCTAGGAGTCCCCTAGCTGTAGGACTTGGTTTCGTGTCAAGGTGGATTCATTTCGTGTCCGTATCGGACACGTATCCATTGCTAGGTTAGGGTGTTCGATGAAATGCCCCAACCATTTATGTTTGCTGTCTTTGTGATTGTTTTTTATTGGATTCCTAGATCTAGGGTTGGTAATTGTATTCATGTCCTTTCCCATTGATTTTGGGATCGTGTCGTGTCCACACGCGGACACGAACATGCCCGCAGCAGCCTTATGGCACTGTCCTGCTACTCGGGTACAATATCTCACAGCATAGGACACGGGGACACACCATTTTTGGCGAGGATGATGGGGCAACGACTTTCAGGGGTCTCCTAAAATCTGAGCCCAAGAGGTGCAGTGTGCGAGGAGTTCTCCTCCCCGTACTGGTCGTACTGTGCTGACCCGTGCAAAATTGTGCTCTTGACACGCGACTGGACACGGCTGGACACGTGACGTGGACACAGTGCAGGGTGTCGACCGTATATCCCTACACGTGGGCTACACGTGTGCACGGCCACGTGTCCCCACGTGGCCTGTGTCATGTGTTTGATACGCGTGCACGTGTGCACGACAATGTCTAGTGCACAGTTCATGTGTCTGTGTTGTGTTCTGTTTGGACACTTCGTGTCCAGTTTCCTGGACATGAATGGACCCACCCAGACACGTATACGTATAACACTTGTTTAGCAACCTATTGATTCGAATATTGTTCGATATTTCAAATCGAATTTGGGAATTTTCCCTAATTCTCTTAAACTTCCTGATACTACTATTCTTCTTTATTCCTGAATTTAAATTGATTCTTGAACTAATTTCTCAATGATAATTTGACATGTTAGATTCAGCCACATGTGTATTGGTTCCTGATTGGTTGATTTTACAGATTTGAATTCAGTTTGTATTTCAAAATGGGAATTGGATATGTGGGTTGGACATGACTGATACCACATTTAAGTTTCAATTCTAGAGGCCTTAATCCATGTTAAATCTAATTCAAATTGATGTTGAGTGTCTTGATTCCTCCTACATGTTTGCTAGTTCAAAATTAGTTCAAATTTCATTTGGATTAAGTTTTATGATATGGAATGGGAATTTAGACTTTGAGTTGGTTTCTAATGTATTGACTGATACATTGATTAGAATGATATGATTTCATATGGAAAACTGTCATGTTCTAAGAATTGATCATTCTTTTTAATTGTTCAGAAAGTTCATTACCATGTAAATTCTTACACTCTAAATTGATTCACTGTTATTCATACACTCGCAAACACAAAACTGTCAAACCTGAGAATGAATGAATGCATGAACTGAATTGAAAGCCCTTAACCCTCTCCATATGTATGTAGCTATGCATAATGTATATATGTTTTTCTAGAAATTTGAGTATCACTCACCCATATTTCAATTTCTGAATGCCCTATCTACTGTCCCTATTGACTGAAACCTGGAAATGGATTACTGAATGTTGAAGCTGTCAACACAAACTTGAGTTGGTCTCTTCACCCATGTACCCTATCTACCCTGTCATATTGCAATTAAACCTGTGAACTGTTATGTATCAATAAACTATAAAACTAACCTATGCTGCTACACCCACACAAGCATATGCCCTTGAACCCACACATGTATGTATGCAACACACACTGTTTCCTGCCACTGAAACCAAGTTCCTGATGACACAGGTACACAAACCCTCACACACTCTATTATATATTCCCTATCACAAAATCTAACACTCTATTACATTCCACAAACACACAGTCACAAAACTGAGTTTCACCTACACACACATTTACACTCTCACCCATGTAGACTAAAATCCTGAGAACTAAGAATTAGTTCGCTTTTAGCTAATTTGGTTTTGATGAATCTGAGTTCATTTGTATGGTGCACTGAACTGAAATGTTAACTGTTGGGAATTCCTGAAAGCTTAGAATTCATTTCCTATATGATAACTGAGAAATTGGTGTTGATTGGTTAATACTTGATTTTGATTTACATAGATAACTGAGAAATAAATATACATGTGGATGTGAACACACATGGTTAGCCTATATCCCTATCACACATACATACCCTTCACTGCCAACTGTATATTCCTTACTGTCAACTAATTTTGATACTTAAATTCCATGTTAGGTTCATTCACATTTTGTTAATTCCTGTTGGCTGTTTCATGGATGATATGGTTTTCGAAATTGATTTGGGATTTTAGATGGGATTTCAATTAGTGGTTAACTGTTAGTGCAATGTAGGAACTGAACTTGATTTCTAAAGGTTGGATTCCAGTTTTTATCCTGAAATTTAATATTAATAAATTCTTATGCATTCATGAGTTGCTGTGTCTATACACTCACCACACATGTTTTGGTTCACTAATAGGTTGATGCATGATTGGTTGTTGTATGTATACAATCAAAACAAATAGATGTTGATTTTCTATTAATCCTGAATTAGAAATGTATGTTAGCTGTCAAACCTTCCCAAACCTGAGAATTAACTCATTTTCTGGCAACTGAGATTTAGTTTACATGTAAACTGTCATGCCTAACACTCACTGTACACACACAAGATCACACATGTATTAGCTCACTGTTTTCATATGGAACTGTCAATTATTCTAATATCCACACTGTCAATCCATTTCACAAAGCTGAGAAATGATTTCCTTTCTTTAAACTAAACTTGAATGATCATGTTAATGTGAACTCTCATACATGTACAGCTTACTATTTTTTCCAGATTTCTCACACTCTCATATCAGTACACTAAACCCCTGAACACTACACTGTTTTCCTGTTTTCAGGATTCACCCTCACACACACATGATATATCATACGCCCTTGACACTCTAGGCACACTCTCACTAACACACTGTTTCATATCAACACACATGCTCACATGTTAGCTTATTCACCTCACATGATTTTTCCCTCTACCTATCCTTCTATGTATATACATATATATATATATATATATATATATATATATATATATATATATATATATATATATATATATATATATATATAAGGCATATGTTATTGTAAGCCTAATATAGAGTGCCTAATTGAATGCATGTATGTAATGCAACCCATAACCCCTTAAATTTAAATGCTAGTTAATTTCATATTGCATATGTAAACCACCATGCCATGCAACCCTTCCTCTCTCATTATACAATGTTGATAAATAGCTAAATGTGAATGTGCCTTGATGTGTGGCTTGTGTTTGGCGTGTATAGCCTTGTGATTGGTGTGTGCTTGCTAGAATAGACTGGTTAGGCTTAGTGAGACTTGTTTGTCATAGGCTTGACCTAGCCTTGACTAGTATAGATTACTGGAGTTGACCAAGTGTTGACTTTAGTCTAGTTTGACCTAGACAGCATACAGACGCATTATAGATTACATTTATCATCCCCTGTATACATCTTGACTTATGTTGCTCTAACTAGGAGTCAGGTACCTCATCTCAGATAGTACATTTATTTCAGACATTCAGATACGAGGCGAGTACATTCTCTGACCGTTTTATACTTGTCTGGATTTATATTCTTGCTCTAGATTACTGTACTTGATGCTGACACGATTGTTATCACGGATTGGTACTATATGGATCTTCTTTTAGATGTTGTCCCCTTGTATTCACTAAATACATATTGTGATGTGAGTTTCACTTACATATTGTATTTATTGAATACCCATATCCTTGTATACTCATTGTGCATATTATACTCTCGTTATCACATGAGTTCCAGGGATAGACCATTGTACACTATTGTATAACATTGTACAACTATTGTATAACATTGTACATCTATTGTATAATATTGTACATCCATTGTATAACATTGTACACTATTGTATAAGATAACGTAACTGGAATGGATCCTTTTTTATTGATTGGGGATGGGGAGTAGAATTGGTTATGTACTCAAATCCTATTGTACAATATTGTATAACTATTGCATATGTCTATTGTACACCCACGTACAATGGAGTTACCATTGCATTGTCCTAGACCGTTTACATAACCATATTGTACTCTAAATCACAGTTGGTTTATAGTTCTTACTTATCATATATAGATATTTTCTGTTATCAAATCTCTACTATTTTTCATATACATTCTTCTTTCAGCATTTCATGTACCTTACTCTATTGCATGTTTTATATTTCCTAACTTGATATGAACTGCGTGAGATATTTTGTGCTCGCTCCTATCCTGACTGGACCTATTGAAAATTTTACATAGGATGATGAGGAACCCTGCACCTCTTACTTGGAGCTTGCCTAGATGACACTCGTGACCTGGACCCCTGGGGTGGTTCAGGCAGCTGCTGAGGATGATACCCCTTGTTTAGTATAAATAGCTTAGACTCTTACTTGTCTTTCTCATTGATACATTATTGTATATATTGGGAGTTGTTTCTTTTGGATGTTTGTGGAGATGTATCATAGACACTTAGTTTTTATCTGGATTGTACCTCTGTCGATTCCTTCTGTTCGTATCTATCTATCCTAACCGTATTCCACCTTAGATGTGATTGAGATTGTATTCTGTTATGTCACCCCTATTCGGGGAGTATATCTATGCATCACCTTATATTGTTAGATGTTGTGACCTAGGATAGCGTTCTACCGCCGACACTGCGGCGTAGGCTGGGTGTTGTTACGTTCTCGTACCCTTACAATGGGTGTGGGTCGTGACATACCTCGATACTTACGTTGGTCAACAGGTTTGCCGCTTTCATCAGGATCCAGCTTCGTCGAAGTAGCCATAGGGGTGCTGATTGGTTTGACGTTATCAAGATCAAATTTCTTTAGCATATCTTTTGTATATTTAGACTGGCTGATGAAAGTTCCTTGCGATGTTTGTTTGACTTGCAATCCAAGGAATTAGGTGAGCTCCCCCATCATGCTCATCTCAAATTCGTTCTGCATACACTTAGCAAAATCTTGGCAAAGATTTTCATTAGTAGAACCGAATATGATATCATCTACATAGATTTGCACTAAAAGAATAGTATTTTGAAAACACTTGATAAACAGTGTAGTGTCAATTTTCCCTTTTGAAAAACCTTTTTCAAGCAAGAAATTGCTTAGGCGTTCATACCAAGCTCGAGGGGCTTGTTTGAGGCCATATAGCGCTTTCTTGAGTTTGAAAACATGGTCGGGAAATTTGTGATTTTCAAAACCAGGGGGTTGTTTTACAAAAACTTCTTCCTTAATAAATCCATTTAGAAAAGCACTTTTAACATCCATTTGAAACAATTTAAAATTTTGAAAGTTAGCAAATAAACAAAGCATCCGAATGGATTCCAGTCTTGCAACAGGAGCATACGTCTCATCGTAGTCGATACATTCCTCTTGGTTGTATCCTTGATCTACTAGACGAGCTTTGTTGCGTGTAACTAAACCATCTTCATTTACTTTGTTTCAAAAAACCCATTTAGTACCAATAATCGAGTGATTTGCCAGCCTAGGAACAAGTTCCCAGACTTGGCTCCTTTCGAATTGGTTGAGTTCCTCTTGCATGGAAGAAATCCAAAATTCATCATTGGAAGCTTCTAAAACATTTTTAGGCTCAATTTGTGAAATAAAGGCAGTACTAGCAATGGAGTCTCTTAATGATGATCGAGTACTTACTCCGTGTGAAACTTCACCTATTACCAAGTTTTCTGGATGTGACGGCTTGAAAGAGAATTTCTTTGGCAAGCCCTCCAGAGAATTGGTTTCAGTGGTAGTATTCATCGGAGTAGAAGTTGATGGCTCAACATCATCGTCAAGAGTAGCTGCTGCACTATTATCCTCATCAAATGTCACATTGGTAGACTCCTCCATAATTAATGAGCGTTTCTTAAACACTGTATATCCTTACTCTTGGCAGCATAGCCAAGGAAAATACCATCGTCAGCTTTGGCATCAAATTTGCCTAAGTTGTCTTTGGTGTTAAGGATAAAACATCGACAACCAAAAACTCTAAAATATGAAACATTTGGAGTTCTTCCAAACCAAAGCTTATAGGGTGTTTTCTTCGTAATAGGACGAATGAGCACCCTATTTAAAATATGGCACGCTGTACTGACAACTTTAGCCCAAAAATATTTCGGAAGTAAAAATTTATTCAACATAACTCTAGCCATATTGCCAAGAGTCTTATTCTTCCGCTCCATAACACCATTTTGTTGAGGAGTTCTTGGACAAGAAAACTCATGATCAAAACTATTTGAATCACAAAACTTTTTAAAATCAGTATTTTTGAATTCGCCTCCATGATCACTTCGGATTCGAGAAATCATGTAGCCTTTTTCGTTTTGAACCTTTTTAGCAAAAATTTTGAAAACAGAAATGGCATCACTTTTGTTTGTAAGAAAGAAAACCCAAGTAAATCTAGAAAAGTCATCTACTATAACAAAACCGTAGAGTTTTCCACCAAGACTGGCTACTCTATTAGGACCAAATAAATCCATATGAAGTAATTGCAAGGGTATAATAGTACTTACAGAGTTTATAGAATAAAATGAGGACTTGGTTGCCTTATTTAACTCACATTCGGCACATACCGTGTCCTTTTTGAATGTGATGTCGGAAAAGCCTCTAACTAGCTTCTTAGTCGATAGCCTGGATATAGTATCCATATTGGCATGACCAAGATGCTGGTGCCACAGTAATCTCTGATCCTTGTGAGCATAAAGGCATCTTCTTGCACTGTTAGTATCTCTAGATAGATAGAAAATGTAAATGTTATCCTCTCTTATCCCTTCAAAAGCGATGTCTCATGTTGACCTATCATAAATATAGCATTTATTTTGTCCAAAGTTAATATCATATCCATGATCAGCAAGATGACTTATGATGAGCAGGTTATGCTATAACTCGGTCACTAGGCAGACATCCTTTATTACAGGAGAAGGAGGATGACCAATAGCACTATTACCTATGATATACCCTTTTAGGTTGTTGCCAAAGGATACATATCCTTCTCTCTTCATCGATAGTGATACGAAAAGATTTGTGTCTCCTGTCATATGTCGCGAGCATCCACTATCGAGAATCCACTTACTCTTAGTTGAGGAGAAAATGTCCACCTACATCAAGAGTAGATTTGACCTTTGGTACCCAAGTTCTTGAGGGTCCTGAAAAGTTAGTTTTTGGCAACCATGCATATATATTCATATCTACTAATCTCCTAACTCTACATTGTGGTGAGATGTGTCCATGTAATCCACAATAGGTACAAATGGCATTCCTATTTATGTTAGGAGCATGTTGATAATGTCTATATATAGCATGGTAAGAGTGGTGTGGAGTAGCATGATGATGACTATATGTGGCAGTAGGATGATGATTATACCTATATGCAGTATGGTGGTGATTTTGTTTATGTGCAACATAGTGATGATTATATCTATGGGTAGCATGGTGATTATGTGTCATGTTAGAATAATTTCTATGTGCATGTGGTTTGTGTGCTTTATGGAAGTGGGTCTACATGTAAGCATGTTTGCGTGCTGCAGGTGGATGACGTGTTTGACTAGTTTGAGTAGTGTTGTGCTTTGTGTGTGTCTCATGTAATTGGGTTTGAGGTAGAGCAACCTGTTTTCCCAATCTAGTTTCTAATTTCTTAGAGGCAGCTTGCAGTTCACTAATCTTACCATTCAAACCATAAATCTTAGTAATAGAGATCTTGTGTCTATTCTTTTCTTCAACAAGCTCAGTATTGAGCACTGTGATCTCTTGTGTTTGCTTTTCAATACGTTCTTCGGCATCATAAAGGCTTAATTTAAGCTTAGACACCTCATTTGTGACTTCCGTGGGTGAAGTGTCTCTAATATTATCAAGCAAAGAAGAGAGTCTTTGAATCTCGACTTCATAACTTTTGATCTTCTCCTTGGCATGTTTATATTTACTAATGACTTTCTTGTGGTCATTGAGTAAATCATTGAATGCATCGCCAAGCTCATCAAAAGTGAAATCATCGATAGTTTTGCTAGTTACCTTATCGGATGTTGCTATTAGGCATACATTGGCGATGCCCTGAGGAGAGTCTTTTTCTTTCTCGGAGTCACTAGCTTCGCTTTCATTCCAAATGCTTGTGTTGGCATATTTTTTTGAGGAAGCCTTCTTGTATGGTTTCTCATATCGGTTGCGCTTCTTTGCGAATGGACAGTCTTTTCGGACGTGTCCAGTCTTCTTGCAGCCGTAGCATATTGGCTCTTCTTCATCATCTTCTTGTGGTTCCTTCTTTCTTCGATTGAAGCGAAGGAATTTCTTGAAGTTGCGGACAAGGAGAGCTTGATCATCACCTTCCGAGTTGTCATCATCCGTCTCTTCAGGATCAGCCCTTCGACGGTGAGCTTTAAGGGCAATCTCCTTTGCTTTAGGAGCAGGCTCTTCGAAGTCTTTAAGGTCAAGCTCATGAGTCATCAGCTTTCCCATCAAAGTCTTCATGGACATTGTAGTGAGATCATTTCTTTCTATAATGGCTGTCACCTTAGGGTTCCAAATCTTTGGTAGCCCCATAAGTAGCTTACAGATCTTCTCGTGATTTATATATTGTTTATCGAGAGAAGACAAGGGGTTGATGATATCGAGGAATCTTGTAAATATTTGTGTGATTGTCTCATTTGGCTTTATCTTGAATGTCTCATATTCTTGAGTGAGACGACTTACTTTTGACTCCTTGACTTGGGTGGTTCCTTCATGCGTCACTTCTAGAAGTCTCCATACTTCGTGAGAGGTGGTGCATGTTGAGACCCTGTTAAACTTATTCCTGTCTATTGCACAAAATAAAGCATTAATAGCTCTTGCGTCTAGACTCGCCTGTTTCTTCTCCTCGTTAGAATATTTGTCGTGTGGTTTCTCAATGAGATCACGATTGACAACTATCCTGGCAGGCTTTTTATAACAATCGGTAATAATGGTCCACAGGTCGAAGTCTAGCGACTTGAGATAAAAATTTATCCTTGTTTTCCAATAGGTGTAGTTTGTTCCATCAAATAGGGGAGGCCTATGAGTGGACTGCCCTTCACCGTGATTGGAAATCATGGATTGTGTGGTTGCCATGGATCAGCTCCAGGATGTTAGTCCTTGTTGAGAGAACAGAGCTCTGATACCAATTGAAGAACAAATAGGCAACTCTATAGAGGGTGAATAGAGTTTATGACAATAATGTCCAGTTAAAAATTAAACTCTTTCACCGACAGTAAATAATCAGAGTAAATGCGGAAATAATAAAGAGCGAGAAAGCATACGCAAACACAGCCGATTTTAACCTGGTTTCCCTCGTGGAGGACTAGTCAAGGCCTGAGAACTCTAGCTCAGGATTAAATCCACTATTTGTGAAATAGTAGTTCTACCTCGTGCCTTTTCTTCAGAAGAGCATGTCAACTTGTTACAAGGATCGCAGTGGCGATGCTTGGAATTTTTCAAGCGACTTCTTGAACTCTTGCACAAACTCCTAACTAAGAAGTACTGAGCACTTTGATGCTTAGGGAGCTTGTGGCTAGTAGATGAGAAGGGTATAGCTTGTATAAGGCTTTAGAGAGAAGAGAAGAGAAGATTGGATGATTCAAAATAAGAGAATTCAAGGCCTATTTATAGGTTTCTAGGTAGGCAGAATTCGGCCAGAATTCTCGATCAAATTCAAAATTTTAGCCATTGGACAACTAGCATCCAGCCAACCCTAAAAAATAGGTTCCTAGATTTTAGGGGACAGAATTCGGCCCGAACTGTGTGTGGAGGCAGAGTTCGGCCCGAACTCTGTCTCCAGAGACAGAAGTGGTCCAATAGGCTAATGGGCTACTTTGATGCTTTTTATTTGTGGTATAGGTATAGGTTAAGTCCCAAATTGCTCAGTACGACTCAGTTTACATATGTCTAGACTCAAGAAAAGTATAAAATACAGACTCAAAACTTTGAGCAATGCTGGTATGAGTCGTCGTCCGTCTTGTACTGAGTTCAGTCTTCATGTATCGTATTGAGATATTACAAGTATCATATTGTCAATTGTATCAATATTTGGTTGACTGTGATTTTTGTGTTAACAGAAAGAAGGGTAAAGAATTGATCATCTTCGGTCGAATAATTGGCGAAAGAAAGTTTGTTCTGGACTTTACTACCCCCAATCGCAACACTGAAGATGACTATGATTCTGGAAAAATACAACTTTACCGATATAGTTGGCAGGCTAAGAATATCATCCAGAATAAGGGATATGATATAAAAAGCGACTATGGACTAAACTACGTTCAAGGGCGACGAATGCCAATACGTCACTTTGCTCCTTCCGGTAAACCCGAGAACTATTATCAAGAAAACGACGTTGGTTTGGGTTACGTGACTCCTCCAAAAAATCCTGAAGGATCAGACGTTGAAGTGGATCATTGTTCTCATTCTTCTGATTCCTACCTCTGGGATTCAGACTCCAGCATTGGAGACATGTTCAAAGCAACTTTGTCCATCAACATGGTGTTAGTTGACCAAATTGCAGAAGATGTCCAATCAATCGAGCTCGAACAATGGGCCCAAAAGATGGATATTTCGAACAACGTGAACCACCTACTGAAGACGAATTCATCTAAGTCAACTTGGGATATGAATCATCTCTTAAACCAATCTTTATCAGCAAAGTTTGTCCTGTGAAGAACGATAATCTCTTACACAGCTTATTAGAGAATATATTGACGTCTTCGCATGGAGCTATGAAGATATTAGAGGCTTGGAACCTGAAGTTTCTATGCACGGCCTAAATATCTCGTCTAAATCTATGCCAGTGAAGCAGCAGCAACGGCAGTTCTGACCAGATATCATGGAGGCCATCGAAAGTAAAGTCAAGAAGCTTATTTCAAGCGGGTTCATTCGCGAAGAACAACACCCTGACTTTGTCGCTAACATTGTTCCAGTCATGAAAAAGAACGGTAAAGTTCGAGTCTGTACCGATTACCGTAATCGAACTCTGCATGCCCGAAAGATGAGTTCCCTCTACAGATCATCGATGTAATAATTGACAATACTTGCGGCTTCGAGCGGATGTCCTTTATGGATGGGTTCTCAGGCTACAACCAGATCAAGATGTTCCCCGATGATGAGAAACACACTTCTTTTCAAATACCGTTGGGGGTATACTGCTATACAGTGATGCCCTTCGGATTGAAAAATGGAGCGACATACCAGTGAGCTATGAATACAATTTTTTACGATCATTTGCGCAAAACAGTAGAATGCTACGTAGACAATATCGCAGTTAAAAGTTGTCTCAAGGGCAACCACCCCCAAAATTTCAGAACGGTGTTCGAACTAATGCGTGCACACCAACTCAAGATGAATCCAACCAAGTCTTTTCTTGGAGTCTCCAGCGGCAAGTTCCTTGGTTTTGTTATCACTTCAAAGGGTATACATCTTGACCCGGAGAAAGTGAAAACAATCCTGGGTATGCGTCCTCCAAGAAATATTAAAGAGCTACGCGGACTTTATGGCAGGCTATCCTACATCAGACGGTTCATTTCAAATCTTTCTGGAAGGTGTCAACCACTTACTCAGGTCATGAAGAAAGAAGTATCTTTCATCTTGACTGAACAATGTTAACGCGCATTTGACGACATCAAGAAGTATCTCATAAGCCCCCAGTGTTGGTGGCTCCGATAATTGGAAAGACTTTCTTGTTATATGTCCGCGCTATGGATCATTTCTTTGGTGCCCTTTTAGCTCAGAAGAATGAAGGCGGCCACTAGTGGAAAAGAAATATCTCGCACTGGTATTTGCTATCTATAAGACACGTCACTATGTGTCTGGGCAGACTATCTACATTATATCTAAAGTCAATCCTCTAAGAATACTCATGACTAAACCGGGTTCTCTTAATTCCCGTTTAGCTACATGGGCAATGTTGTTGACTCCATACGATATGTTGTTCGTCCCTCAGAAGGTAGTAAAAGGCCAAGAATTAGCTGATTTCTTAGCAACTCATCCGGTGCCAAAATCTTTCAAACTCTATGATGAAATCCCGGATGAAGTAGTGGACCGCAACTGAGGAAATCCTCATTTGGCGAATGTTCTTTGATGGTGCGTCAAGAACAGGACCTAAAGGAAATATCGTGGCCGGAGTAGGCATCGTACTTGTGTCACCCGACCACCTGGTTATACACCGTATATATTCTCTCGTGGAACCTTGCACGAACAACGTGGCTGAATATAACGCCCTACTGATCGGCCTTTAATTGGTGAAACAACTGGGGGTTGACTATCTAGAAGCTTACAGCGATTCTAAGCTAATAGTTAGTCAGGTCCTGGGGGATTATGAAGTTCGTCACGAAGATCTCATCCCATATCACAAAGCATCGATCGAGTTGGCTTCTACCTTCGCTGGATTCTTCATCGAGTACGTACCTCGATTACAGAATATAGAAACAGATGGTTTAGTAGGTCTTGCTGCTTTCTTGCATATTCATCACAGTTATGCAATAGAAACAAATGTCGACGTTAAAGACATGAGATTTTCTTTCAGAGACTACGCTGTCTACGGAATCCTCCCTGAGGACCCAAATGAAGCAGTGTATGTCCAAAGACGATCCCTCAGATTTTACTATGATATAGCTACCAAAATGTTGTACCAATGCTCTTACACAGAAGCCAAATATGCACTCCGTGAGGCTCACGACGGAATTTGTGCTGCACATCAACCAGGCCCTAAATTACAAGATCGCCTCAGACGAATGGGTTATTATTGGCCCACGATGATAGCAAATATTGTTGAATATACAAAGAAGTGTAGGGATTGTCAGTTCCATGCCGATGTCATTCATCAACGTTCGGAGTTTCTACACCCGACGACGGCATCTTGACCTCTTGAAGCCTAGGGTATGGACGTCATCGGCCTAATCAGCCTACCATCCTCCAGAGGACATCAGTTTATCCTAGCTTTAACCGATTACTTCTCCAAATAGGCGAAATTTATACTGCTTATTGAAGTAAAGATGTCAAACGTGATCAGTTTCATGAAACATCACGTTATCTACCACTTCGGCCTTCCTCGCATGATCATCCATAATAATGGTCCGTAATTCGTGAGCCATGCATTCTATCGGTTCTGAGATAAGAATCAAATTCAGAATATAGCCTCTATAGCTTACAATCCAGCGGCTAATGGGTTAGCAGAATCTTTCAATAAGACTATCATCAAATTTTTTAAGAAGTTCGTGTCTTCAAACAAGCGCGATTGGATTGATAAGCTCGGCGAATGTCTCTGGGCCTATCGTACAACGGTCTGGACTCCAACATGCAGTACGTCATTCTCTCTGGTTTATGGGGGTGAGGCAGTTCTTCCCCTAGAAATTCTGATTCCCTCTCTTCGAGTAGCCTTAGCCAGTGAGTTGACTGCTGAAGAAAGTTACCGTCTGCGACTATAAGAGCTGGAAGCGCTAGACAAAAAATGCTTATTAGCTCAATAGCGTATTGAACTATACCAAGCATGCCTTTCCAGAGCCTTTAATAAAAAGGTGAAGGAAAGAATCTTTCAAGTTGGTGATCTGGTCTTAGCAGTGAGAAGACCAATGGTCATGACGTACAAGAAAAAAAGAAAATTTTGGCATGAATGGGAAGGTCCTTTCGTTATAGAATCAGCGTATTCTAATGGTACGTATCGACTAACCAAGCCTGATGGTGACTTTCTCATGATGCCGATCAACGACAAGTTCCTGAAGAAATATTATGTGTAACCTTCATGTACAGCATTCACATATACCCTGTTTTAATCATGTAAATATATAGTACAATGTTTATGTGATTTTAAAAATCATCTAACTATTATTCGTATTTCAAGAGTCTTGGATACGCCATGGATAATAGGTCCTCTAAAAAAGATTCCCCAGTTGAGTTATTTTTGTTTTGGACTCGGCCCAAACTTGGTCTTACGAAAACAGTCACGTCCATATTACCTCTGAACTATTTTTCGATAATTATTCCCCAGTGGGATAATTAAGAAATGTTTTGCCACGTCCATGTAACCTCTGAGCAAAACATCCATCAAAGATAATCACGTCCATATTACTTCTGAATTATCCACTCCTACCTAATGTTATATATCCATCCACGTCCATATTACCTCTGGTCGGATATAAAACATTCTCTACTATTATGTCCATACTACCTCTATTAGAAGCTTCTTTCAACTTATTATCTAAATTCAAGAACCTTGAATATAAAATAGGTAATGAGTCCACATCCAATTCACCAGCAGAATACCCACCAGAAGTATCCTTACTACGTCGACATTACCTCTAGTTCTGATATTTCACAAACTTCATTCATGAATTTCAAAAAGCCAAAAGATTTTTTATTGAATCATTCTCAAAAAAAGCAGAATACAAGAGTTTCTCCGCTAAAAAGAGCCAATTACAAACAAAGGACTTAAGGGATACACAATCGATTGATGCTATCCCTCAGACCCTTGATTTTAGCTTGAGATTTGACAGTGGCACGATGACGTGCTTCTTTCCGACGAGCAGCTTCATCCAAGATAGGAATCAGTTTCATATGCTCCTCTTCCAACTTCACCAGCTGAGCCTTCAATTGTTCTGAAGTTATGGCAGTCGCAGCAGCCTAAACCACGTAATCTTCCTACTCAGACGCAACTGTTCATAAGTCAGCCTCAAGCTGGGCAATCTCATCATGAAGCTGCACAATCTGATTGTACTTTTCAGTGATCTGGATGGCCAGCTTATTCTTTGAGGCAATACGAGCCCTACCTGCAGCTTCAAACTGTTCGTACTGATCAGCCAGCTCACTGATATTTTTAGCAAGTACCTACTTCCTCGCCTGAAAGTAGCTTCCTCCTCCTCGAAGGACGCAATCAGAGCCACGTCCTCCTCAAAAAATAATGATGTTGGGCTTCACTGACTGACTTCTCGGAGTTTGGCTACTTTGATTTTCCAGGTCAGCTATGACCTTCCTTAAAGCATTAACTCGCTCTTCATAGCAAGCAATGCTTTCAAGGACTGGCATTCAGCAACAGCCTTAACAGGCCCGAAGGTGGCATTTCAGTTCAAAACTCTAGGAAGCTTTACTTTCAAAATGGAGTAGAAAGCTCTTATGACTTCCTGATCCATCCCATCATCTTCAGAAGAGGTCGTTGGAGATGAAGCTTGATAGGGATCTTCTGTCCCAGGGAGAGCTACTTAGGAGGAAGTCGAACCTGACAGATAAAGAAATATACATATCAGTAATAAAGAGTATGAAGGAGTTGTAATTTTATACCTCCTGCCGGCTCAGTATCAACTGGAGCTAGAAAAATGAGAGCAGACCCAGGTCGCTCACTGTCAACATCAGCCAAAGCAGCATCAGGATGCTTGCTTTCCGCATCCCTAGCTGGACCTAAAGCAGATTCAATAATGGCCGTTACGGCCGATAAAAGACTTCTTCAGTAACCGATGCCGGTTTACTGGGAGAACCAAAGGCAGCTTCCTGTCTAGCCCCGGTATCTGGGGCAACCTCCGTGCTTTGTTCCCTCTTATTGTCTACAAAGGAATATACGACGGAAGTTAGCCTCACAAGTTGCACACAAAATTGAAGTCGAAAAATCTCATCCGAAGAAAAGTACAAGAATGACATACCCAGAGGAGGGTGAGCTGATTGGACTTGATTTTCTTCCAAATCCTTCATCATAGGTCATATCTCAGACATATCACCCAAAGAGATGTCATAGGAAGGACTGGCTTTTTGATAGCCATCATGGTCTGGGCCTTCGTCTTGATCATCCCTTTGCTCAAACCATACAACTGAAGAAAACCCACCTTTATCCATCTGTTGAGGACGAGCAGGGGACACCGTTGTTATATCCACCTCTTCAGACAAAGAAGCACCTATCGCGACCATGACTTCAACGTCCTGTGCAAAGGACAAACACAAGGGTGAGAGAGCATTATTTGTAGATAGCATGGATACTAGTTCTACTAAAACGGCTATGGAATCCAGGAAGGGATCTACCTCCGAGATAATAACAGCCTGTGATGCCGTTTCACTCCTCTGAATCTGATGAAAAGATCTTCTGGGAGGAGGCGAGCCGGCGCTCACATCCGTGACCTTCTTTCTTAACTTGGAGACAACAATCTTCTTCCTTTTAGGCCGATGAACCAGCTCAGTGGAAGCTATCCTCTTATGAGGAGTATCAGAAAGAGTATCTTCAGTATCCTCTCTTTGAGGTACTGTAACAACCGGCTCCACAAGAGCGACTCTCTGTCGTGGCGCTGCAGCCGGCTCAGCTGAGGGTGCGGCACCTTCCCTTCTGTGAACCCCCTTTGCGCGCACTCGTCCTATATCGACAAGAGTGGGGGCAAGCCTAGTCTCCAATATTAAAGTCTGCTCACGGTCATACCGACGATGAAGGGCAAGGTAAAAATTGCCCCCGTACATCCGGTATTGAAGTAACCCCATGCACGTGCCCCGTCGATCAGGCTTCCTATCGACTGTAGATGAGAGATAGGGTTGCCCAAAAGAAGCTGGCTGTAGCCAAACTGCCGTGCAAAACGACTCGGCAGATAAGGTTCCAGGAAAGTGTGGTTCCTATTCCTGAGCACCAGATGGGAAGGCCTGATGGACTGGAGCCAATGGAACGCCCCAACATGAAGGCTAGTAGTGAGTGCTCCCTCATCTACTAAAGTATCTCATGTACGGCCACTACAAGGCGGAGGCGACACTCTGAAGAACTTATAATTCTGCAGGAAACTCAAAGCCTTCCTGCAAACAGGCACCCCTGTGACGGTCCAGTCTGCATCTTTGAATCTCCGAAGAAAGGCATCTCCCGCCAAAGTGTCTGCCATCAGTTCGGTATTCATTAATCTGGGACAGTGCAACACCAGCCATCCCATCAGGTAGTGAAAGGGAAATTCAGTCCTGACAAAGTCCTTTCTACCATCAGGCGTCACCGCGTTAACAACAAAGTATCGCAAGCCTCGTTGGATGGCACAGACCATCACAGGAAGCAGGGCAAGCTGGTATCCAAACGCCAGCTTTACAGTCAAAAGTATCATACCCTGGCTTATCCTATCAATAGGCCTTGAACCACTAGGGACTACACAATCGCGGAGCCATGTCATCAGAAAGGCGGCTAGCACAGCCTTTTCCGAAAACTTAAACTCAGCTTGCCTAAAAAAATGATAAATCAGAATGTTTCCCTAAGGATCATCACTATCTACAGTATCTACTGCCTTGTGATCTATCATCAGTTGCTCTATCTCAGATTTCGTCGAGGGCTTGCGAGTCGAAAAAATGACTGGGCCATCTCCTTCTTCTCTAATGACAGAGTAA
Source organism: Iris pallida (assembly GCA_029216955.1). Taxonomy (NCBI): domain Eukaryota; kingdom Viridiplantae; phylum Streptophyta; class Magnoliopsida; order Asparagales; family Iridaceae; genus Iris; species Iris pallida. Next base: position 2,425,704 of record JANAVB010010795.1, on the reverse strand, counting down.
CTCTTTGTACACCTTCATCATCTCGGAGTTCTCTCTCTCTCCAAATCTAAGAGCTCCTCATCACAGCGGACGTATTCTTCGTATAGCTCGGTCCCCCAGGGAAGTTTTGATATCGCTTGCATATCATAAAGAGCCAGACCCATCTCCCTACCCAGAGTGAAGAGGTACATGTGTGATAGTTATACAACTCCACGAACGAGATAAACATAGGCCAATTAACCTTTATGCCATACTCGGTGGCTCTAATGGCATAAAAAAGGACGGTAGCTTTTAGGGTGGCCTCGTAAGTCGAGAGCACCCATTCAGTAAGGTCGCTCCTGAACGGGACAGTGTATCTCCAACCTTCCATCCGCAGCTTTCCTCCCGGATACGACTCCTTCTCTGAAAGCATCAGCTTGGAGAGAGTCTCAGCAGTATAAGGGTAAAGATCAGTCGGGACATCATTTATTATGGCCCAAGGATGCAGCCCCCTCGTGGAGTAGGACGTAGAGCCCTTGACACACTTAAAAGTGTCCTTCTTCTGGTCACCGGAGTTAAATTGTATCTTTCCAAAGACGGCCCCATGCAGTTCAGGGGTCAAGTCCAATTTTATTTTCCTCCGCACAGCTAGATCAGCAAACGCCGATAGAGGGTATTTGCACTTCATCAATGGTAACCATATCCTTTGGTTATTTAACCTGACCACCAGAGGGTCTTCTAGACATATTGTCTCTTCATCCTCAAATACCAGGCTGTCACCAAACAAGAAGTATGGTCTCTTAAAGCTTTGCGCCCCTCCGAGCGTGAACTTCTAATCGTTCATCATCTGCTTCAAGAATATTTTGTCCTGTTCAAGCATAGCGATCGTCCGCACCGAAGGCTGGTCATGGCTGAGCTTCACCTGGGCATTTTTGACCATTGCGGTGACGAGGCTTGAATCCAGAGCATGGCGGGCAGAGCCAAGAGAAATCCCACCAAGAGCCAGGACAACCATGCCAACTGCAAAGACAGAAAAAGTCAGACTTAGAATCTACAGAAAAAAAGAGCTAAGTGCTGGAGAAATTCTATGCGCCCTGATGTTATGCGCCCAAAGAGCCTGTGGACGCATAAGCATCTTCAAAGCACGTGTTCTGTGTGGGCGCATGACACAACAAAGTGTGTGGGCACATACATTTGTGGGCACATGCATTTGTGGGCGCATAAGACTGCTCATGAAAGAAGTGGGTATGCTTTGGGCGCATATCGATGGTTATGCGTCCAAGTAGAGAAAAGTTCGAGCGTCACAAATTAACGCTCGAGACTTAATTTTTTAAAACATTACCTCACCCAGGATGGGGCCTTGAACCAGATGAGACGCTGCCAAAGGAGGAGAACTAGCTGTTGCAGCCTTCTTGCCCTTCACAGACTTCTTAGAAGTCGAAGCAGCCTTGGTTGACATGATTGCTTGAAAAAGAGTAAAAGAAAAAACTCTTTGAAATTTCTGAAGAAAAAGAAGAGAGAATGAACTTTCTCTCTCCTTAAGGCCTATTTATAGGCACGAAAGGGGAGTTATACGCCCACATGGCCTATGCGCCCATACGATCTATGCACCCATATTTTCTATGCGTCTACACAGAGACTCGGTCTTTTGCAGATTATGCATCTACTATTTGCTGATGTGGATTACGCCTAGACATCGCATAAAGAGCAAACCTTTTCAAATTTCGTTCCAAAACGAGTCTATCGCTTCAGATTTCCAAGGAAGATCTCAACAGCCACATTTCGACAGCCGACAAACATCTATGCGCCCAAAGGAGTCATACCCATCATGCACCCATGAAGCTAGTAAAGATAGTTTTTTTTCCATGCTTCTTTCAAAGTATTCCGACACTCGTTCGAGTCTCAAAAACTTAGAAGGGGGTCTTGTAGAAGCATGAAAAATACAAGACTATGTACCCCACATGAAGAAAATAAAAGAAGCTATGCGCCCACATAACCAAAGGGGGCTATGTGCCCACACAACCAAAGGGAGGCTATGCGCCCACATAATCGAAGATGGGCTATACGCCCACATTGTTTTCACGCAGATCAAACATGCACTCAAGTGTGGGTGCATAAACTTGCTTCCATACTATGCGCCCAAGACAACAGATCCCTGCGACTCAGTCAACATCCATGATCAGTCGTGCACCGAGGCATGCAGCCACGTCAGTCTCCACGAGCAATCGTGCACAAAAACATGCGGCCACGTCAACCCCATGATCTACCAACGATCTATCCATGATCATCCAGTGTCCATGAGCCTACACCCTATACACCCAAAGGGATGTTATGCGTCCACAGTAAAATCAGTGTATTTTCCACGTGTGGGCACATAAAAGTCATTTCAGTGCAAAACCACTATAAATAGGGGTCTTATACCTCTTCAAATACACACAAAACGGAGAGCATTTTAAGATGCAAATTGCTGCCCTTCTTGGCAGTGAGCTGAGAGTTAGCAATTTTCTTAGGTTTTCTCCTACTTTTGTTAATCGGAGTATCAACGGAGTAAAGGAGCAACTGTTGCTCGATCTCCATCGTCCCATTCCCCAGAATTCTTTTTCTAATCGAAGATCCTTAGTGCAGGATCTCTCAGGAAGACTCGATTTGTGGTGCCTTACGCCAACAAGAAAAAACAGCATTTCTTCTTCTTTTTTGTGTGTGTCCACACGATTGAGTCAGTTCCGAGGCCAGATCTTGGTGAACCCACATAATCTCGCCCTAAGACGTAGTGATTGGTACCAGTCCGCTCATATCGTCATAGGCTGGAGGATGATTGACTACCTCCATTGTCGCCTTTGAGATTAGGACGACGCCATCTTAGGTCTTAGTCGGCAGAAGAGAGCCAAACTGAAGCGACACTATGTTCACCGAGACCGTCATGTCCTTATAGTCGAGAGTAAGGATATTCGCATTAATTATGCCTTGAATGTAATTTTTTAGTATATAACAGTCCCGTGTTGCATGGCCGACGAACCGATGATAATGGCAATACTTCGGATCGTCAACTCTATCAACTTTATTGGGACGCTTAGGATTAGGCAACTTGATCTTATCTTCCTGCATGAGCACCTCAAAGAGTTGCATGGTGTCCTCGTCCTTAAAGGAGTAGACTTCCTTTTACCTGGGCATTGGCGGTGGCTTTTGAGTGGAAGCTAGAGCACTCTTGGAGATGTTGACAGTTAATACATGCTTCCTCTTGGATTTACGTCTTTCGTTGTTGTTGTTGGAAGAGCATTTTCCTTTGTCAAACAACGCAGGAAAACTGACCGCAGTAGACACGCGTCCCTAGCTTGTGTTTGGCGCTATCAGCACCAATAATAAATAAGGTCCAATCCATATATTGGGTGGAGTCAACCCAGAGTTTGACTGCCGGCAGCATGTTCTTGTGGCAACAATCCACTAGGAGTGGCTCAGGAATGTACAAGCATAAAAATAAGCACAGTAGAAACAGAAGCGCAGATGACAACAGTCACTACATATACATCCCAAAAGTGTAGTTGTTCAAAAGCACAGATAATAACAAGTCGCAGAAGACGTAAAAAGGTGGTGCATAAAAAGAAGTTACTTATTAAAATTATATCTACAAAGATCAATTATAGATTCTTCATGATTACGTATAAAGACTAAACACCTAAAATCTTTAAGTGTGTAATCTTCAGGAAGTACGCAGCCCCCAAACATGCCGCAGTGTCAGAGCGAATCACTTTCTTGTCAGAGTGAGCCACTTCCTAGTCAGACACGAAGGAACTCCAGTATGGCTAATAAATCAGATGTTGGCCCTAACGAAGAACGAAGCTCATGCTCGCAACACTACGTGTGGCTCTCCTATAAAGTAGGGCAGAGCACAACCTGTGGCACTTTGGGTTGGAAATAAATCCAAACCCAGTAGCGTGGACCTCGAAGACCTCCAAGATGTTGTTCAGGTTCGAACTCCTTATGCCAAACGCTCATGTGCATCTCGAAACTCAGTAGTTGTCCTTCTACAAGGCCATAGCTTCTTTATACAAAGAGATCTACAACCAATAGTCGACTTATGCAAAGCTAGGGGCCGTTCAAAGGTAAGTCGGGGTCGAGCATGACACGGAGATGACACAGAAACTGTAAGCAAAGTATTAACCGAAAAGCTCCTCTTTATATAGGCCGTGTGGTCCAACCCATATGCCACGTGGCAGTCGATCAAAAGACTCTGGAGTAATAGGATGAACCTAAGACTCAGCACAATGAATCTCATTAAATAGATTCATTTGACTAAGTTTTAAATTACTGCTTCTTAAGCCCCCAAATGGCGGTAATTAAAGGAGAGAATGTTGACTCATCCATTAAAGAGTGTAGAAGCATGGAAAAAGACAAGAAAATCCCATGCAGCTCAACACAGAAGGAGCCTCATGCGGCTTATAAGTCCTTCAGGATCCCATACGGTTCATAAACAGAAGAAGCCTCATGCATCTCCAAAAGTCCTTCATACGGCTCGGATGGCTCCACGCCACGTTGTAGAGGCATGGAAAAGAATAAAGAAAGGCCTATGCGGCTCCGATAGAAGGATTCCCATGCGGCTCAGGATTCCCATGCGGTTCAGAAGTCCATGAGGCTCAGGAGTCCATGCGGCTCAAGGGTCCATACGGCTCGGATAGTTCCATGCAGCTCAGAAAGAAGCCACGTGGCCTTCAACAGTTCTTCTCCACATTCGGCTGGATTTAATGCCCTGACGGCTGCTCTGACAAATAACAGCTATGGCAACCCTGACATAAGGATGTAATAATGACTCTGACATGATGGCGTGATCCTAGGAAAGACGAGAAAATCTTCTTACAGCTGGCAAAATCTACCAAGTCCCGAGGCCACTCCATGCGGCCGCTGTATTAATGCGGCTGTACATCTGCATGCGGCTGCCTATCCCCATGCGGCTGTCCATCCCCATGCGGCTGCCCATCTGCATGCGGCTGTCTATCCCCATACGGCTGCCCATCCCCATGCGGCTGCCCATCCCCGTGCGGCTGCCCATCCTCATGCGGCTGCCCATCCTCATGCGACTGCATACTTCATGCGGCTGAAAGGACCACCCATATGCGGCTCTGCCAGGACGGTCCCGTTGAGACACGTGGCGCTCTTTGCGACAATTGTGATACGTGGCAGTCTTATCTTCCCTGGAATTATGGGTGCTAACAAATTCTAACAAAATCAGATTTGTTGCGATCGTCATAATTGCCCAGATCAAATCAAATCAAATAAATTGGACACGTGGCAGGCTATCACAAATCACGAGTATTCATGGCAATCAACATTTATTGCCCACAGAGATTTGATGTAATCACATTAATTGCTCAAATTTATTATATTCGAGATTGATGACCCAGATTAATTGATCCTTAACCACCGACTTCTGAAGGAGGCAATCATTTGCAAACCCTAATGATCACACCCCACTCCTATAAATAGCAAGGTGCCATTTCCTTTCAAAAAGGAGAGGGCAGAAGAAGAAAAAAGAGAGAGAGAGCACTACAGAGACATCCAGAGATCTAGCGACCGAAGGCGCAAGGGAGTCTCCCCACACGTCCAAGAGCATTTCTTCACCAGAGCCAAGGCTACGTCCGATCGTCCAAGGATTAAGGCAGAGCTGCGGTCGCTTTTCCGAGCCTCTACCGTCACCCCCCAGAAAAACTAAACAATTGTACTTAGATTACTGTACCTAGGTTTTCGTCCCTAGGCTTTCTCTATATGAGCGAGTTTGTATTGTGAAGTAAAAGTCCAGTCCTCCAATATAACTGTTCTATTCTTTTATAATCAATGGCAAACACGATGCCGACTTTGCTGGGGATAAACTTCTCCACGGCTGAGAAGTTGGTGATGCAATCGGATGCAGCCAAACTTGGCTCCACACAACAGAAGATGGTCGTCCGCTTCGACCAATAGGCGTTTGAAGAAATGCTCTCCGACGGAAGCGCTGGCCCGTTCCAGAAGCGAACCCGCACAAAGAAAGCTCGTAGGAAGTGGAGGCCAAAATCATTTGCTCCTCTCCAAGCTCTGGACGGAGTACTCTCTGCTGCCCAAGACGGCGAAGGCAACTCTCATGCGGCCCCACTTCAAGCCATAGAGGACTCTGCTGTCCCCAAATGTGGCAGAGGAAAGCACTACAATACTGGACTTGCAGGGGCAAAGAGTGATTCTATGTGCTCCAGGAAGAAGCCGAACAAAGGCACTAGCCGCAGGCTGAATATTCATGCGGACATGATTGCCAGCCGCATGCATGATGTTTATGCGGCCAAAACTGCCAGCCGGATGCAGAATACTTATGCGGTCGAGACTTCCATCCGCATGAAGAAAGCCCATGCGGCTACGATTGCCAGCTGCATGAAGACTGTTGATTCCAGCCGCATGCTGTCTGCTCCACGCGGCTCAGGCTCAGTCTTCGATCGCCTCTCCTATGGTCCTGATCTCTCATGCTCCCGAGAAAATATGTCTGACTCTCTGTAACACCACTTAGACTCTTTCAACTATGTGCCCTCACGCACTTGAGTGAAGAAGTCTAGGACAGCGCGAGCTTGGCGAGCTCAGTCTGTTGTCCCGACCTTTGACCATTCGAGCGCTCCGTATACTGTTATGCGGGCGTCTGATGGAAAGTTGTACAGAACCACTCGAGTCCAGCCCCCGGCGGCAAACGTACAGAGTGGTTCCCACATGTCTCCGAAAATCCAGGGAGCAAACATGGTCGTTTCAGACCCATCTGACATGCGTGAGGTTATCCTCCACAAACGCAAGAAAAGATAAGAGGCCTCGGTGGGCAAAGAGTCCTCCCACGGACATCACTTTACCTAAGTCATTGTCAACTGCTGTTGCAACAATGCAACGGTACGAGAAGACCGGCAGTCCGTCTTCCAAAGATTACAACAGCCGAGCTCAGAGGATGAGGTGCCTCCCGTCGTCTCCTGCAACTCTACTCAGAAAATCCCTGCCGATAGGAGAGGGAAGAAGATAAACGTTTCCAGCCCGAAGATTTCAACCACTGTGACTAAGAAACTGTCGTCTAAACGGTTGTCCACCACCGGAGTTTTCCAAAGTACCCGTTCAAAGACGAAATCTGCTAAAGTGGGAGATTCATCATCCACATCACTAGGGGTCGTTGGAACTAGGGGTAGCACTCCTCCGAACATCCACGACAATCTGATGTTCCAAGGAGACGAGCCCGGGGAAACAACTCTCCCATCAGATACAGCAGGTGCCGACGTCCCCGAGGACTTCCACGATTCTCAAAACGAAGCAAGCTCCGAAGCTGGGCATACTATTCCTTCTGAGTCCAAACCAGAGGAGAACATTCCCACATACCCCGATGACTTCTCGGTACAGGGGTATGATTCGGAGGGCACGTCATCTACCGTCCCTTCCACTTCTACTCATGTGAGGACGGCATTCATGACAAACGACGAACAAGATGGTCCCAGTGATCGCCAACGCATCGACACTCTAGAGGCCATACTGCACACTTTGGTCAAATCGGTGGACGAGATCAAAGCAGACCTCCCTACTCTGCAAGGAAGGACGCTTGGTCAAACAAACTCGGGTCCCGCAGTCAATGCGAACTCGAACTCAGCGGCACCAAACCCGGGCAATAATCACCCTGAAATGTCGGCTCCTACCGCTGCAGACGAGGCCAGGGAGGCAAGAAGAGAGGTCCAAGAGCTCCGGGCTATATGTTCCATGCCCGAGAAAACTGCCAAGACCTCAGGATACGACAACCGTTGTCACGCCCCAGAACCAGAATACTGGAGAGCGGGGGAATGACTCAGCCAGCTACGTATTACGGGTAGATGAATATCGTATAATACGATCAATGCTGTCTAACCAGATGAGGGGGTACATACTACATAAAGGTCTTACTATGGTCATTTCACATCTATTGTCTCAATCATTCAATCAAGAAGCATAAATATAGAACATGTAAGATAAAGCAGTAAGGCATCCCAAACGCATAGTCAAAATGTCCTTGAGATCTAGCTTTACAAAATATAGCCAGATGGTATAGCAAGTATCCATAATTGTTATCAGCTGCAGTCTTACTTAATTACAATTATGTAAAAGTAAGTACAAGACAATCCGACTAACATGTCAGTGCCAAACGGCTAAGTATAAAGATAAATAACAAAACGAGCGGTGAAGTAAGAAACCCACTCGAGTCCTCCTGCGATCATTCTCCTAGTATTGACCATCTTGGAGGTAGAAGTACGCTGGATCCTCGGGAACCGGCTCTAAATCTGGCCATGCAAAACAAGAGAGATTAGACCTCTAATAGCAAGTACCACAAGGAAGGACGATATGAAGGACATAAACCAGTAAGTAAAAGAATATAATAATAGATCTCTGCTTGCTACTAGTATTCACATCATATCACGACACTTCGAACCAACCTCCCAACCAAACAAGGACAGAAGTTGGCCTGTCATGTCCTAACATTCTGATCATCCCAGTTAGGTAACAGAGTAGTACAGTACACAAACAAATCATCTTGAACGGCCAATCAATTCCTACGGCTTGCTATTATGAGTCCCAAGTTATCCTGGAATTATGTAATAAAGGTTCCTCAGTTCTTACTATGTGCGAGCAAGGCTAGTCTATCCAGTCAATCATGTACGCCATGCATGAATTAGACGAGTCCTAGCAGGACGCCCGTCAATATACAATATACAATAATAATAAAAGCAGATACTGTTCCCTGCCCGTGTGGCAAATTTACAGTATCTGTGGGAACTAGCCGGCCCGTCGGGTACTACTCGTCCCAAGGGGGCTGCCATATAAGAACTCGGGAATCTATTCTCTCTATGCAATCATTATTTTATTTAACTTAATAGTCCCTACGTTGAGTGAAATCCCATGTCGTGGATCATGGTCATTCAAATGAGTACTTTCGTACGGAGTACGATATGCACAACTCTACAACGATACCAGTACGGTTAGGTTGCAGGTCTTACATAGCGTAATGCAACAATCAAATCTAACCACGGTAATCATGCCTTGACCATAAGATACACATGCTTCTTTTGTAGAAAATAAATAAATAGATAAATAAATAAATAAATAGATTGAAGCCTGCATGTGCATGTATGTCAATATTTCGGGATCAGCCAGTCGATTTGCAATAGTTCATAACATGAACGTCTCTCATTCATTCATTTTAATAAGACGACTAGCCAGTCTCTTAGTTCCAACTAGGAACGCATGATCAATTAGTCAAATAACCATCGTCATTAATGGTGACAAGGCATGAAAGTCATTTATCATCAAATAGGGTCGAGTCTATAACTCTCGAGGTCAAGTTCTAGTCATACTGGGTATCCATGGATCAATCAGGACACAAGGCGCATTTTACATAACAATCTATTTTAACAAATTTAACATATCATGATTTATCAAAAAATTCACGCAAAAAGGCGTAAGGATATAATAGAAGAATTATCATGCCATCATTAAATGAATATGTTGAGAAATAAATAAAAACACCCAGGTCAGGAAGTCACGCCAACAAATCTATGCTAAGGCCAAAAGTCACGCAAGAAGTCTATGCTTAAGACCAACAAGTCACGCTAAGTCTAGCTGGGGTGAGCGTGGAAAATGGGCGTGAACAGTGAGCGTGAAAAGTGATACACGCTGGCGAACGTGAGCGTAAAAAGTCACGCAAGCAAGCACAGCGTGAGCGTGAAGAGAAAATTCACGCACGCACAAGAGAGCGTGACTAAAAATCCACGCACTCATAGAAGTGTGCGTGACTAAAAATACACGCAGACTCGTGGATGTGTGCGTGACTAAAAATACACGCACGCACAGAGTGAGCGTGACTAAAATACACGCACGCACACACAATGTGAACGTAACTCAAAAGTCACGCAGACACGCACAGTGTGAACGTAACTCAAAAGTTACGCACGCATGTAAAGACATGAGCGTGACTAAAAATATACGCAAACACGTAAAGACGTATGCGTGACTGGGCTGATGTTTACGCGAGCACGTAAGAACGTGTGCATGAAACATCTCCCAAACTCCAAGTCCCATGGAGCCTTGATACAGTGCCAGAGAAAATACACGTAAAGTTGGGAGATCAAAAACCCATGACAACAGAGAATATAACAAATTAGATCTAGGAGAAACCAGCCACAGAAATCAAAAACGTTAAGAACTAATCTCTCTCAGAATCATGAGAGGAAAAGAAATGAACCACAAAAATGGTTCTCCAAGCAAGAAGCAAGATTGCACTTGCCTTCTCCTGTTGCTGGTAGGTGGTGGGGAGTAATGAGAGGAAGAAGAAGAAGTAATAGTGAGAATGAAATAATGAGGAGAGAGAAAGAGATGGAAGCTTTAAATAGGAAGGGTGGTGGTAGGTGGGGTGTTGGGCCGGGTTTAAGTGGACAGACCGAAACCCAATACACTAAAGCAGCAGATAAAATGCAGGTAATAAAATTGCTGAAATATAATTGCAGAAATAAAATTGCAGAAATAAAATTAACATGAAAATTTAAAGAGCAGATAATTAATTAACATGAACTAGAGGAATTTAAATACAGGATACTACATGATAAATACTAAATAAATACACGTGAGTTGTACATGTATATAAAAATACGTATTCCGAGAACGGGGAGTGACATCTCTACCCACCTTAGAAAAATTCTGTCCTCGGAATTTCAAATCCAAGCCGGATAGAAATATCAGAGCTAAACTAACACAAGCAATTTTAGTGAGCAAGCAATCATTGTTACCATATCAAAAGCAAGTACTATATATATAAATCCGTCAATCTACGATATCAGGTAGTTCTACCCATAAAGTGATAAGCATGAGAAATTAAGACAATCAAGGTATACAGGAAGAGATATACCTTGTGAGTCAAACAGGTGTGGATACCGTGATCGGATATCATCCTCACGTTCCCACGTTGACTCTCCCAAGGAGTGATGACCCCAAGCAACACGGACAAGACTAATTGTTCGGTTCTTGAGTATCTTCTCTCTTCGGTCCAAAATGGACACAGGCTGTTCCTCGTAAGACAGGTTGGTACCAACAACCAGCTCAGAATGATCGAGGACATGGCTTGGGTCTGATACATACCTACGTAATTGAGATACATGAAACACGTCATGCATCTCTCGTAACGAAGGTGGGAGGGATAAACGATAAGCAACATCGCCTATCCGATCAAGGATAACGAATGGGCCTACGTACTGCGGACTCAATTTCCCGCGAACACCAAATCTAATGACCCCACGAGTAGGTGAGATCCGCAAGAATACGTGGTCCCCAACAGAGAATTCTAACGGCCTACGATACTGGTCCGCCCAATGACGATGCCGATCCTGCGCAACTCGAAGTCGCTCACTAATTCCCTTAACTACTTCAACCGTCTGAACAATCATTTCTGGGCCTAACATCTTCCTTTCTCCGATATCATCCCATACAAGCGGTGACCTGCACTTCTTACCATATAGTACTTCAAATGGCGCCATCTGGATACTGGCTTGATAACTATTGTTGTATGAGAACTCGACCAAGTGCAGGTGACTCTCCCAAGACCCTCCAAAATCTAGAGTGCAAGCTCACAACATGTCCTCTAAAGTCTCAATTGTCCTTTCTGATTGCCCATCCGTCTGTGGATGGTAAGCCGTGCTAAATCTTAACTTGGTACCCAGACTATGATGTAAGCTCTTCCAGAAGTGTGATATAAAGCGGGTATTTCGATCCGACACAATACTGACAGGGACTCCATGCTGCCTGACTATCTGTTGCATATACAACTCTGCCAACTTTTCTGTAGATTGCCCTACTCTGAAAGGAAAAAAGTGTGCTACCTTCGTAAGTCGGTCCACTATTACCCAAATAGCATCCTTACCACTTGGTGATCTCGGTAAACCGGTCACAAAGTCCATTGTAATATGCTTCCATTTCCATTCCAGAATAGGAAGCGGTTGCAATAACCCAGCTGGCCTCTGCTGTTCTGCCTTCACTTGCTGACATACCAAGCAACGGGAAACAAATCTAGCTATCTCTCTCTTCATTCCGTTCCACCAGAAATGTTGCTTGATATCTTGGTACATCTTGGTCCCACCAGGGTGAACAGAATACTGGGAACTGTGAGATTCTGCCATGACCTCCTGTCTGATACCTCCACTAGGCACACATAGACGTGATCCAAACCTAAGTGTACCATCTTCATGAATCCTCATCTCCTTCCTGAGTCCTGACTCACATTCTGCCCTAAGCTTCTGAATCCTTGGGTCTTGTGCCTGAGCTGCCTTGATCCTGTCTACTAAATCAGATTGAACTTGCAGACTAGTTAGAACTCCTACATCACTATGAAGTATAACTTCGATGCCCATCTCCTGAAGGTCTTCTAAGATGTGCTTCTGTGTTGTCAACATAAATACGCCGCCTCTCCTGCTAAGAGCGTCTGCTACTACATTAGCCTTGCCTGGATGATACTGAAGCTCCACGTCATAATCCTTAATCAACTCCAACCACCTTCTCTGTCTCATGTTCAATTCCTTCTGAGTAAAGATGTACTTCAGACTTTTATGATCTGTGTACATCTCCACTCGGTCACCATATAAGTAATGCCTCCATAGCTTCAGAGCAAACACTACTACTGCTAACTCCAAATCATGAGTTGGGTAATTATTCTCGTGGTCCCGAAGCTGCCTAGATGCATAGGCTATCACCTTCCCATGCTGCATACGGACACATCCAAGTCCCTTACCTGATGCATCATAATATACTGTAAAACCTCCGGGTCCAACTGGCAATGTAAGAATAGGTGCTGATATCAACTTCTGCTTCAAAGTCTCGAATGATGCCTGACATTTTGCCGACCAATCGAATGGTACATCCTTCTGGGTCAAGCGGGTCATGGCTGCTGAAAGCCTTGCAAAGTCTGACACAAACCTTCTGTAATACCCTGCCAACCCCAAGAAACTCCGTACATCTGCTACGGTCTTGGGTACTGGCCAACTCTCTACTGCTTCTACTTTCTTGGGATCTACTGCTACTCCAGCTCCTGATACGATGTGACCCAAAAATGAAATGTGATCCGACCAAAACTCACACTTGCTGAGCTTGGCATACAACTGGTTCTCTCTCAGAACCTGCAACACTTTCCTGAGGAGGTCTTCATGCTCCTCTTCACTAGCAGAGTGTACGAGAATGTCGTCAAAAAACACAACGACAAACTGGTCTAAATATGGCATAAAGATACGATTCATCAAATCCATGAATATTGCTGGAGCATTGGTCAAACCAAACGGTATTACTAAGAATTCGTAATGCCCATACTTCGACCTGAATGCTGTCTTGGGAATGTCTTCCTTCCGAACCCTCACCTGATGGTACCCTGAACGAAGATCTATCTTGGAGAAAACTCTAGCCTTGCTCAACTGGTCAAATAAGTCGTCGATCCTGGGTAATGGGTACTTATTCTTCACTATTGCCGTGTTAAGCTTCCTGTAGTCAATGCATAATCTGGATGACCCATCCTTCTTTCCCACAAGTACCACTGGTGCTGCCTATGGTGATACGCTAGCTCGGATGAACTTCTTCTCCTTCAGTTCCTCTATATGCTGATATACGTTGGCCAGCTCTGAATCCGCCATTCTGTAAACCCGATCTGATATCGGTTTAGTTCCTGGTGCCAATTCTATACTGAACTCAATATCTCTAACCGGTGGTAGACCTGGAAGTTCTTCAGGAAATACGTCGAGAAATTCTTCAACTACCTTCGGAATCTGAACTTCTTCCATTGCCGCCACTACTTCCTGCTCTTGCTGAGTTGCCTCTGATCTGACTAAGGTAAACCTCTTCATGCCTGGAATATCAAAAGATACACTCCCTCTACGACAATCTATTGTCACATGACTGTCTTTCAGCCAGTCCATGCCTAAGATAACGTCGAAATTTCCAGCAGGAAATTCTATCAACCGGGCAGGTAAAGAATGTCCGCAAACTACAACGCTACACGCTAAAATAACTCTACTAACTCCTACGAGCCCATTACCAGTGAGTATATTCAACCTCCCTGGCAATGCCTCGAACTCCATTCCTAGTCGTGTCGCAAATCGTGCAGATATAAATGAATGGGATGCTCCCGAATCAAACAATGCTACTGCGGGATATGAGGCGACGAGAATGTTACCTGCCACAATATCTCCCGATGCTAATGCCTCTTCCAAGGACAAAGTGAATGCCTGCCCTCGACCTCCTTGCTGATTTCCATGCTGCGACCTAGCCTGATGCTGCTGCTGGCCCCTGCCTTGATGATGCTGGGCTGGTCTATGCTGGTGTTGCTGCATCGGCGGTCCCTGCTGCCGAAATATCTGAGCCTGCGGTACTAACGGACGCTGTGCCAACGGCCTTACTGCCACTGCTGGTCCTCGATACTGGCCTGCCCCTGGTGCTGGCAGAGCAGGAAACTGCTGCCCTGGTCCTCCTGACCTCGAATTCATGGGACATGTGGTAACCCGATGGTCTGGATTTCCACATATCAGACATAGTCCATTCAATGTCCGACACACATCTCTAGTGTGTCCCATCTTCCCACAATAAGTGCAGCCCGTCGGGAGTTGCTGGTTCTTCCTCTGTTGCTGTTGCTGCTGCTGCCTGGGTGGTGCTGACCCTCGTATCGCCACATCGTGGATACGAATGCCAGCGGATGGTGCTGGCATTCGGGGCACTGCTCCCCCTCCTCCTTCAATCTGACTGTGGGATCTCTTCTGACCCCAGTCCTTGTCGTAAGCCTCTGAATGGTGAGCTCATGCCTTCGAGTTGCCGTCAATATCTCATCAAAAGTTTGGTAATTGTGCCCTTCTATCAATTGCAAGAGCTCAAGATGAAACCCTTGCTGAAACCTCATGGCCCTCTGGCGCTCCGTTGCTACCATCTCTGGGGCGAATCAACTCAATCTGCAGAACTCCGCTGCATAAGCATCTACAGTCTTGCGGGCCTGCCTGAGGTTGATAAATTTCTGTTGTAGCTCAAACTGCGCCACAACTCCATAGTACTTGGTCTTGAATCTTGCAGTGAAATCGTCCCAAGCCACAGGACGTCTGATGCCCACTTCCTCTGATTCCCACCAATCACGTGCGAGATCCTGAAGTAACAACTTCACTAGATCTACACGTTCTTCTGCCGGTACCTTAGCTGCTGTCAGAATAGCCTCCATATTCTTAAGCCATGCATCCGCTGAAATGGCATCCTCCGTGCCCTCGAAACGACGGAGGTTGTACTTGCAAAACCTGGCTGATGCTCCTGAATCCGCCCTCACTCCTCTTTCCAAAGCCGTCTGCAATCCTTGGTTGAGCAACACATTCTGCTCTTGTAGCTGAGTGTGCATGCGCTGCTGGGCCAACATCTGATGTTGCTGAGCAGCCATCATTCCTCTCATGATCTCCAGAAGGGCTGGTGTGTCCACTTCCACAGGGGTAGGTGGAACTATGGGTGGGTCTGGAATATCTAGATACTGCGGTCCAACCGTTGGTTCTACTATCACTTCTTCCTGGATAGCCTCCTGAGGTGAGACTGGCCCTGGTTGCTGACCATCCTGGTCAGGTTGTCCTTGTTGCCTTTGTTGTTGCTGCCCAGCTCTGACCGCTGCGGACGAAGTGCCCCTAAGAAAAGGGACAAGAGAACAATCAAACGACCGGACATGAAGGATCAATGAGGTCAATGGATACCGGAATGTCAATCAAGAGTTGAGAATAACGAATCAGGAGATCAAGGGGAAACACGTGTGATTGAGACATCCTATAAATCAAAACACCCCACAATTCTGAAATCAGACCTGCATGGGCCACCACTAAAACCTTGTCACGCCCCAGAACCAGAATACTGGAGAGCGGAGGAATGACTCAGCCAGCTACGTATTACGGGTAGATGAATACCGTATAATACGATCAATGTTGTCTAACCAGACGAGGGGGTGCATACTACATAAAGGTCTTACTATGGTCATTTCACATCTATTGTCTCAATCATTCAATCAAGAAGCATAAATAGAGAACATGTAAGATAAAGCAGTAAGGCATCCCAAATGCTTAGTCAAAATGTCCTTGAGATCTGGCTTTACAAAACATAGCCAGATGGTATAGCAAGTATCCACAATTGTTTTCAGCTGCAGTCTGACTTAATTACAATTATGTAAAAGTAAGTACAAGACAATCCGACTAACATGTCGGTGCCAAACGGCTAAGTATAAAGATAAATAACAAAACGAGCAGTGAAGTAAGGAACCCACTCGAGTCCTCCTACGATCATTCTCCTAGTATTGACCATCTTGGAGGTAGAAGTACGCTGGATCCTCGGGAACCGGCTCTAAATCTGGCCATGCAAAACTAGAGAGGTTAGACCTCTAATAGCAAGTACCACAAGGAAGGACGATATGAAGGACATAAACCAGTAAGTAAAAGAATATAATAATAGATCTCTGCTTGCTACTAGTATTCACATCATATCACGACACTTCGAACCAACCTCCCAACCAAACAAGGACAAAAGTTGGCCCGTCATGTCCTGACATTCTGATCATCCCAGTTAGGTAACAGAGTAGTACAGTACACAAACAAATCATCTTGAACGGCCAATCAATTCCTACGGCTTGCTATTATGAGTCCCAAGTTATCCTGGAATTATGCAATAAAGGTTCCTCAGTTCTTACTATGTGCGAGCAAGGCTAGTCTATTCAGTCAATCATGTGCGCCATGCATGAATAAGACGAGTCCTAGCAGGACGCCCGTCAATATACAATATACAATAATAATAAAACCAGATACTGTTCTCTGCCTGTGTGGCAAATTTACAGTATCTGTGGAAACTAGCCGGCCCGTCGGGTACTACTCGTCCCAAGGGGACTGCCATGTAAGAACTGGGGAATCTATTCTCTCCATGCAATCATTATTTTATTTAACTTAATAGTCCCTACGTTGAGTGAAATCCCATACCGTGGATCATGGTCATTCAAATGAGTACTTTCGTATGGGGTACGATATGCACAACTCTACAACGATACCAGTACGGTTAGGTTGCAGGTCTTACATAGCGTAATGCAACAATCAAATCTAACCACGGTAATCATGCCTTGACCATAAGATACACATGCTTCTTTTGTAGAAAATAAATAAATAGATAAATAAATAATAAATAGATTGAAGCCTGTATGTGCATGTATGTCAATATTTCGGGATCAGCCAGTCAATTTGCAATAGTTCATAATATGAACGTGTCTCATTCATTCATTTTAATAAAAAGACTAGCCAGTCTCTTAGTTCCAACTAGGAACGCATGATCAATTAGTCAAATAACCATCGTCATTAATGGTGACAAGGCATGAAAGTCATTTATCATCAAATAGGGTCGAGTCTATAACTCTCGAGGTCAAGTTCTAGTCATACTCGGTATCCATGGATCAATCAGGACACAAGGCACATTTTACATAACAATCCATTTTAACAAATTTAATATATCATGATTTATCAAGAAATTCACGCAAAAAGGCGTAAGGATATAATAGAAGAATTATCATGCCATCATTAAATGAATATGTTGAGGAATAAATAAAAACACCCAGGTCAGGAAGTCACGCCAACAAATCTATGCTAAGGCCAAAAGTCACGCAAGAAGTCTATGCTTAAGACCAACAAGACACGCTAAGTCTAGCTGGGGTGAGCGTGGAAAATGGGCGTGAACAGTGAGCGTAAAAAGTGATACACGCTGGCGAGCGTGAGCGTAAAAAGTCACACAAGCAAGCACAGCGTGAGCGTGAAGGGAAAATTCACGCACACACAAGAGAGCGTGACTAAAAATCCACGCACTCATGGAAGTGTGCGTGACTAAAAATACACGCAGACTCGTGGATGTGTGCGTGACTAAAAATACACGCACGCACAGAGTGAGCGTGACTAAAATACATGCACGCACACATAATGTGAACGTAACTCAAAAGTCACGCAGACACGCACAGTGTGAACGTAACTCAAAAGTTACGCACGCATGTAAAGACATGAGCGTGACTAAAAATACACGCAAATACGTAAAGACGTGTGCGTGACTGGGCTGATGTTTACGCGAGCACGTAAGAACGTGTGCGTGAAACTTCTTCCAAACTCCAAGTCCCATGGAGCCTTGATACAGTGCCAGAGAAAATACACGCAAAGTTGGGAGATCAAAAACCCATGACAACCGAGAATATAACAAATTAGATCTAGGAGAAACCAGCCACAGAAATCAAAAATGTTAAGAACTAATCTCTCTCAGAATCATGAGAGGAAGGGAAATGAACCACAAAAATGGTTCTCCAAGCAAGAAGCAAGATTGCACTTGCCTTCTCCTGCTGCTGGTAGGTGGTGGGGAGTAATGAGAGGAAGAAGAAGAAGTAATGGTGAGAATAAAATAATGAGGAGAGAGAAAGAGATGGAAGCTTTAAATAGGAAGGGTGGTGGTAGGTGGGGTGTTGGACCGGGTTTAAGGGGACAGACCGAAACCCAATACACTAAAGCAGCAAATAAAATACAGGTAATAAAATTGCTGAAATATAATTGCAGAAATAAAATTGCAAAAATAAAATTAACATGAAAATTTAAAGAGCAGATAATTAATTAACATGAACTAGAGGAATTTAAATACAGGATACTACATGATAAATACTAAATAAATACACGTGAGTTGTATATGTATATAAAAATACGTATTCCGGGAACGGGGAGTGACAACCGTATCCCGCTGCATGGAGGGATGTCCCTTTCCTACCAAGATATAAGTCGTTCAACATCAATCCTTATGATGGCAAGACCTCCGCAAGTCGGTACATCACTTACTTCGAGGTCACCACCGACCATCTGCCCCATGACAATGCCATCCTTACACGATTATTCATCGGGGCATTGAAAGGGGTCGCCTTCGACTGGTACCGCAACCAGCCAGATAACTGCATCCACTCCTTCGCCAGCTTCAAGCGCATGTTCTTGGAGAGATTCTATGAAGTAGGACAGGACGTCACAATGTCCACCCTCATGGACGTCGTTCAAGGGGAGAAAGAGGTGACAAGGAACTATATTGAGCGATTTTGCCAAACCTCAATGAAGTTGCCATCTGGTAATCCGGATTCCTCCTTAATTGAAATTTGCCAAAAGAGACTGCTCCCAACAATCAGCCTCTGGATGGGCGAAAGTCAATTTAAGGACTGGAAGACGTTTATCATCAGTGCCACTAGCGCCGAGGATAGGTTGAAGAAGGCTCGCCAACTGGGATTACACATCTCGGAGGGAGAGGACAAGGGCAAGCGCCCTAATACCAACAACAATAATGGTGGTAACGCCTCCAACAGTAGGGACAACAAGGGCAAGCAGGCTATGGTGGCCGACACAGCCCAGAAGCCTGAGTCAAAACTGGCAGACAAGCAATGGCCACAAATGACCTACTCCTTCGAAGACGGCCATGTCAAGCCCATCTTGGACATGCTCATACAAGGAGATAGAATTCAGCTCCCTCCACCAAGACGAGAACCTCGGCCGGCAGAAATGGAGAGCCCAAAGTACTGTCATTACCATCGCTACGTCCACCATGCTACACACGACTGCTACCAACTAATGCGATACATCCAACATCTCATCGATTCGAAGGCTCTGGCCATTGATTTTGAGGAGGTGACCGTGGCAGCCAATATGGTGTCAGTATAATTCAGCAGCTTTCCTCTAACAGAGACTCAAAACGGCGTGGTACCCGTCCCTCTGGCGACGATGGAGATTGCTAATCTTCCACCACCTCGAGATCAGACTGCTGGCCTAGTGCCCCTCACCACATCACGAGGGGAGGTCATGTCGGTCCATCCAGACTTGGTACCTGAAGTGACTCAGTTTGTACCACTCTCTATTGGCAAGAAAAAGAATGGAAAAGTCAGATCCTGCCACACAATCTCGGCAGATGTCGAAGAAGACGCAGCTGTCGTTACTCGGTCTGGTGCTCAATCCCAACCTACACCAGATAACTCGACTGAAGAGCATCAGCCGGCTACTGCTGACGCTTCGGAACCTTCTCAACCTCCGACGACCGACAAGCCTAGGCCGAAGGAGACTCGCTTTGACAAATTCCTCCGAAAAGAGGCATCTCATGGGCTGGAAAGGCCCTACAACTTTGACATCCTGGCACAATTAGCCAACACATCGGCCAAATTGTCATTATACGAGCTCCTGAGACTCTCCAAAGATGTTCGCGTGGCACTAAGGGATGCACTCCAGAATGCCGACGCATATCTAGCTCAGGTTAACCTCACGGGAGAGAGCCCGCCTACAAATCTCCAAGACAGCGCTTGCACAGGAGCGATGCCCAACATTGTCTTCGCTCCACAGGATATGCTCATCAAAACCAACCTGCATGATCGTCCGTTATATTACAATGGATACATCGGTGACATAAAGGTGGATCAGATGCATATTGATCCTGGTTGTTCCATAAGCATCATCCCGAAGGGTCTGTTACATCATCTCCGCATTTCTATGCATCGCCTGACGCCAACAAGCACCGCCATCAGCGGTTTTAATTCAGACAGGAGCTACCCGATTGGGAAAATTCGCTTGAAGTGCCAAATTGGCGATCTTCAGTCAGAAGTGACCTGTTACGTCATAGATGCGGACACTTCCTATAATATCCTCCTGGGGCACCCTTGGATACACGATTACATGATCGTGCCTTCCACGGTGCACCAGTGCTTCAAGTATGTCGACAAACATGGCTTCGTGAGGACAGAATTTGCCGACATCGATCCCTTTAAAGGGGTCGAATCCTACTACTCAGATTCCTGCTTATAAGAAAAGTCGAAGAGGTACCTTGGTGAAAGAGATGTACAAGCTCGAACTGAGACGGCCACAGGATCAGAAGAACCTATGACGATCCACCTCCAAGCTCGCAAATCTGGCAAGTCTGCACCCCTTACGGCCGCTCTGCGTAAGGACGCAATCAGCCTCTCGGCACAAGAGGGGCAACTGATAATCCGGCTGCCAAGGTCCGGCCAACCGCCAAGACCCACAATGGAGCCACTGACAATCAGACTGCCTAGATTCGGCCAGCCACAAACGGAGAACCTCAATCCCTCCAATAAGCCAATGATGATACATCTTTCCAAAAAGAATCGTCAGCCCCATGCAAAGTCTGGGGCTTCTAACGAGCCAACCACTCCCCGTCCAGCATCGAGTACCAAACTGGGGGTCACTAGTTTGCCAACGACTCCACGTTCTGCTCCACCAGCGGAACCCCTGATGATCAAGTTGCCCAAGTCATCCCCTCAGTCTTCATTTATACAAGGGGTGGCCGAAGAAGAACCAGAACTGGCCAAGTATGTGGCTGCTCATACTGATGTTCCATCTGCAGATGATGTAATCACGTTAGAAAAGATATCTTACTTCATCAATAAATGGCTATCTTTGAACTACATCGAGCTTAATAAGCTTTGTACAATGTATGCTATGGAACACGGTATAGGCACTCACCTACACACACTGATGACAAATGTTTACACCGCAAATCAACTTACTCCCGTAGAAGACGCTTACCGCATTATCGAGGGAGGGGACCATCCAATCATCTTCGGTCGGAAGAACGATCCACGGCCCTTCACCATAGAAGAAGTCGATCTCGAATCGGACGCCGGAAGACTACCTCTCTATCTATATAGCCCCCAATCCAAATACCTCATGCCAAAACAGGGGTATGATCTGGAAACTACGCCAGGTTTGAACTACTGCACTGGTCGACGATTACCTTTAAAGTCGCATGTCTCAGCTGGCAAACCACAGGACTACTACAACAAGACTCGATGCGGACTGGGATATGTTACGCCTGTAATGACCCCTGAAAGCTCAGATGAGGAATGCGACTGGCATTCACACTCAACCGGATCACCAACTTCTAATTCAGATATCAGTATCGGAGATGTATTCAGGCAAGTCCTGTCTGTCAATATGGCATTCGCCGATGCTTACGAAGAAGGTAAAAACTTTCCTGAACTCCTCGAATTAGAGCCGTAGGCCCAACAGCTGGATGCGCAATGGGAGAAGCATTTTGAACAAAGAGAGCCTCCTACTGAAGATGAGGTCATTCAAGTGGATCTGGGCAGCGACTCTTCTCCAAAACCAATCTTCGTCAGTAAAAGCCTGACAGACGAAGAGCGAAAATCACTACTAGAACTTGTCAAAGAATATATTGATGTGTTCGCTTGGAGCTATGAAGACATGCCAGGGCTAAACCCCAATGTTGCTCTTCACAAGCTTAATATTCTGCCAGAGGCAAAGCCAGTCAAACAACAGCAATGACGCTTCCACCCAAGCATCATAGATGTAATCGAAGCCAAAGTCAATAAACTGATAGCCAGCGGCTTTATTCATGAAGAACAACATCCGGACTGGGTTGCCAACATAGTACTGGTTCTCAAGAAGAATGGGAAGATTCAAATCTGTATCGACTTCCGCAATCTGAACGAGGCGTGTCCCAAAGATGAGTTCCCCCTCCCTATCATAGACATCATGATTGAGAACACCTGTGGCTTCGAACGTATGTCGTTCATGGATGGCTTCTCGGGGTACAACCAAATCAAGATGTCTCCCGACGACGAAAAGCATACATCATTCCGAACACCGATTGGCACATACCGCTACATAGTCATGCCTTTTGGTTTAAAGAATGCTGGTGCCACATATCAAAGAGCCATGAGTATCATCTTTAGAGACCACTTGCAGAAAATAGTGGAATGCTATGTTGACGACATCACCGTCAAAAGTCGCTCTAAGGAAGATCATTTGCATGATCTAAGGACAGTGTTCGACCTCATGCGGGCGCACAACTTAAAAATGAATCCTACCAAATCCTTCTTGGGTGTATCCAGTAGAAAATTCTTGGGTTTTATCATTACCGCCCAGGGAATCCATATAGATCCGGAGAAGACAAAGGCAATCATGGAGATGAGTCCTCCGAGAAATCTCCGAGAACTTCGAGGCCTTCAAGGGAGGTTAGCTTACATCAGGAGGTTCATTTCCAACCTCTCCGGGCGATGTCAGCCATTCACCCATCTCATGAAGAAGGGCGTCTCATTCGTATGGGATGAAGAATGCTAGCGTGCCTTCGACAGCATCAAAGAATATTTGTCGAACCCTCCAGTCCTAGTGGCCTCGGTTGCTGGAAAACCATTCCTGCTCTATGTATGAGCAATGGAGCATTCCCTCGGCACTCTGCTAGCACAAAACAACGATACAGGCCATGAGCAAGCTATATATTACCTCAGCCGAATGATGATAGGGCCAGAGCACCGAAATACCGTCGTGGTGAAGGAATGCCTCGCCCTGGTGTTCGCCATTCAAAAGATGCGACACTATGTCACGGGACAAACCATATATGTGATATCACGAGTCAACCCCCTCAGGGTCCTCATGACTAACCCAAGGGCACTCAGCTCTCGCCCCGCTACATGGGCAATATTACTATCCCCCTACCATATGATTTTCGTTCCGCAAAAGACTGTTAAAGGTCAAGCTCTGGCAGACTTTTTAGCAGCCCACCCAGGCTCGGAGTCGGCCAGAATATATGAAGAAATCCCAGATGAGATCGTCGACTCTCATGCGGCCTCTCACGATGATATATGGCGAATGTTCTTCGACGGTGCTTCAAGGACCGGACCCAAGGGCAACATCGTCGTCGGAGTCAGGGTGGTGCTGGTTTCTCCTTCTGGACTGGGGATCTATCGCGCTTACTCGCTCACGGAACCCTGCTCTAACAATGTGGCCGAGTACAACGCTTAAGTCATTGGCCTCCAACTTGCAAGAGAGCTGGGGGTAGAATATCTTGAAGCATATGGCGATTCACAATTAATCGTTAATCAGATTCGGGGTTCGTACGAAGTCCGCCATGAAGACATGATCCCCTATCACCAAATAGCGATAAACATCATCTCGTCATTTGAAGGGTTCTTCATCGACCATATCCCCAGACTCCAAAATATCGAGGTCGATGCCCTAGCAGGCCTTGCCGCTTCCCTAGCAGTGCCGAACTATATTCATCATTTGGTGGATGTGATAGGCCAAGAACTGGTCTGTCCCAAGAACAACGTTCAATTCGTGGCGAGTTATTCCGCTCAGATGATCGACGAAGTACCAGACTGGAGACAACCATTCATAGACTTCGTAGCCTACGACATCCTGCCCGAGAACCCAAAGGAAGCTACCTCTATCAGAAGGCGTTCTCTCAGATTCTTCTACGATACAGAGACGAAAAAGCTGTATCGCCGATCCTACGATAGATTACTGCTTCGATGTCTGTCAAACGCAGAAGCCAAAGAAGCCGTATGCGAAGCTCATGATGGTGTCTGCGGGGCCCATCAGCCTGGCCTAAAATTGTAAGACCGTCTTTGCCGAATGGGCTACTATTGGCCCTCGATGATAGCAGATGAGATAGACTATGCAAGGAAGTGCAAAGTCTGCCAAGTCTACGCGGACTTCATCCACCAGCCATCCGAATTTCTACATCCGACAGTGGCATCCTGGCCATTCGAAGCATGGGAAATGGATATCATCGATCCGATCACTCCGCCTTTCTCCCGAGGACATCGCTTCATACTCGCAATCACAGATTACTTCTCCAAATGGGCAAAAGCTGTTCCGCTTGCAGAAGTAAAGACTTCAAACGTGATCAGCTTCCTCAAGCATCACTTCATCTATCGCTTTGGACTGCCCCGAAGGATCATCCACGATAATGGTCCGCAGTTCGCAAGCCACGCCTTCTATCGATTCTGCGACAAACATCGAATTCAGAATACTGCTTCAACGCCATACAATTCGGCAGCGAATGGGTTGGCAGAAGCATTCAACAAAACCATCATCAAGTTGCTCAAAAAGTTCGTGCCATTCAACAAACGTGACTGGAACGACAAGCTTGGTGAATGCTTATAGGCATACCGTACTACAGTCCGAACGTCTACTGGGAACACACTATTCTCCCTGGTGTACGGAAGTGAGGCAGTTCTCCCATTGGAGACTCAAATACCCTCGCTCCGTGTCGCTCTCACTTACCAATTGACGACGGACGATAACTACCATCGCTGGCTACAAGAGTTGGTGGCCTTAGATGAAAAGCTCCTATTAGCTCAACAACGAATTGAGCTATACCT
The DNA here is from genome assembly GCA_029216955.1 of Iris pallida. Classification (NCBI taxonomy): domain Eukaryota; kingdom Viridiplantae; phylum Streptophyta; class Magnoliopsida; order Asparagales; family Iridaceae; genus Iris; species Iris pallida. The sequence continues at coordinate 2,400,536 of JANAVB010010795.1, read as the reverse complement.
GGCACGTATCTCCGGAGCCTTTAACAAGAAGGTTAAAATCAGAACATTTCAAGTGGGCGACCTCGTTCTGGCAGTTCGGAGGCCGATTGTTATAACTCACAAAACCGCCGACAAGTTCCAGCCAAAATGGGAGACCCGTTCATCATCGATGCTGTATTCTCCAATGGAGCTTACCGCCTCGTAAAACAAAACAAAGACTTGCTCATGTTGCCCATCAACGGCAAGTTCCTAAAGAAATATTACGTCTGAAACGACATCCGCCAAGGTGACGAGTCATGTACTCTTTCGTACCGCTGAACTCACATCTCGACTACAAATCTGCCAAAATGATGAGTTATGTACTCCCTCGTACTGCTGAACTCACATCCCGACTACAAGTCTGCCACAGTGATGAGTTACGTACCCTCTGATACCACTGAACTCACATCCCAAAAATAAATCTTCCGAAGCAATGAGTTATGTACCCCCTGGTACCGCTGAACTCACATCCCGACTACAAATCTTCCCGAATGATGAGTCATGTACCCGCTCGTACCGCTGAACTCATATGCCGATTCCAAGTCCCCCAGATTGTCGAGTTAAGTACCCGTAGGTACCGCTGGACTTACACTCTGGTCACTACAGAAAAATCTACATCGCCTCTCTTAGGAAGTAAGTCATGTATGATTATACCTCTGAACTTTCCTCCTAAAAGAGCTCCCTCCTCATGATCCAATACCCGCACTTTCAGTGCACAAAAAGGGTAACAGATCCACAGATCTTTCGAAACAACCACGTCGATGTTACCTCTGAGTTGTTTCCCTTCCGTCAAAAATAAACCGCCCCTCACATAGAACTTCCACATCCTCATCACCTCTGAGTCATTCTATGTATCCCTTCATGGAGCCCCCTCCTGCCATGTCCTCATTACCTCTGAGTGGGAATGCTCCATCGAAGAAACCCTCATATTTACCATGTCCTCATTACCTCTGAGTAAGTATGCTGGTTCCCCTTCGACTTATTATTCGTACCCAAAACCGGAGTACGCCAAGGATAATAGGTCCACAAATGTCCTCTGTTGACCACAAATATCCTCCGCTGAGTCCACTCCTGCCATGTCCTCATTACCGCTGAGTAGGAAGATTCTGCGATAAAAAACCCTCATGCTTGCCATGTCCTCATTACCTCTGAGTAAGTATGTTGGTTCTCTCCCAACTTATTATCCGTATTCAGAACCAGGGTACGCCAAGGATAATAGGTCTACAAAAAGTCTCCCATTGGGGTAACTACTACAAGCAAAGAACAGAGCGAATATACTCAGTTCAAAATCAGTTACATTCACATAACTACATCTCATGAGCAAGCCAGAAAAGTTCTCTATTATTTTATTCAGACAAGAAGGAAAAAGATTACATTGATGTCCAAAAGAAGCAAAACACAAACAACAGCTAAAGACAGACAGGAATATCAAGATAAAAGACGAACATTTGTGAAAGCCCACGAATCTTAGTTACGGGGGCGCATATACCAATCCCTCAACCATTTTGCATATGAAGGATGTACTTGAGCAAAATCCTCGTCCGAAGTAGGAAAGTCAGGACTCCCAGTACTACCGCCGTCAGACTGGGGCTCCTCCTTTACAGCAAGGGGTGCCAGCTCTTCTTTCTGTTCCTCCATTTTTGGTATTACCTCCTCCTTAACAAGCGATGAATCTTGCTTGAAAGGGGGCAGCAGCTCTTCCTTCACAATGATCTCAACCTTCGGCAGGGTTGCTGCAAGAATCAAAAATAAAAAAGAAATAAAGTTAGGAGATGGTCAAAGCCTCATACGACCCAATTCAGACGAACTTATGCGGTCCTGATTGAGAGGAACTCATGCGGCTCTGTTCGAAGGGTCATCATGCGGTCCAATTTGTGAAGCGTCTGGGCGGCCACTAGACAACACCCATACGGCTCGGACATGGGGTATACCCCCATACGGCTCGGTTATGGGACATGTATGCGGCCCATACAATTTGAACAGTTCGCATTAAATGCTTGTGCATAAAGCATGCAACAGAGCCGACTTTGTTAGGGTTTCAAAGCATATGCCCTTCCCAAATCCTTACCCTTAACGGCAGAATGAACGTTGGAATGAGCTTTGGGTGCCGCAGCCGACGTCGAGGCCACGCACTTACCCTTCGCCGTAGCTTTCGCCGCAACCTTGGAGAACTTGGGAGCTATTGCTAATGATCAGAGAAGGAAGACGAAGACAAGAAAGCTAGGGCAAGAGCAGAAAGTAAAGAAGTCTTTTTTTCAAACACGCTGCTATTTATAGGCAGAGCCCATAGACCGACGCATCGATCCATGTGAAGTATAACCGACTCTTCGGTAATCAAGGCGATCCGACTATTCAAGGCTAAACTCTTGGGATCCTGCCCCAAAAAGCGGCTTTAAATCTGACAACAAATCAAAGGCAATCAATGCAAAGATTTGCACACGTGGCATGAAGACGTAGCCAGACAGCCTATGCGGCCGGACAGCCCATGCGACTGGAAAGCCCATGCGGCTCAGATGGCTATACGGCTGAGGAGGCCATGCGGCTGAGACATCCATACGGCCAGAACATCCTAGGCGGCCCGAAGAGTCTTTACATGGCCATGCTTCTTATTCAAAGTATTTCAATTTTACAAATTAAAAACTTTGAAGGGGGTCTTGTAGAAGCATGGAAAAGAATAAAGAAAGGCCTATGCGGCTCCGACAGAAGGATCCCCATACGGCTCAGGATTCCCATGCGGCTCAGAAGTCCATGCAGCTCAGGAGTCCATGCGGCTGAAGGGTCCATGCGGCTCGGATAGTTTCATGCGGCTCAGAAAGAAGCCACGTGGCCTTCAACAGTTCTTCTCCACATTCGGCTGCATTTAATGCCCTGACGGCTGTTCTGACAAATAACAGCTATGACAACTCTAACATAAGGACATAATAATGACTCTGACATGATGGCGTGATCCTAGGAAAGAGGAGAAAATCTCCTTACAGCTGGCAAAATCCACCAAGTCCCGAGGCCACTCCATGCGGCCGCTGCATTAATGCGGCTGCCCATCTGCATACGGCTGCCTATCCCCATACGGCTGCCCATCCCCATGTCGCTGCCCATCAGCATACGGCTGTCTATCCCCATCCGGCTGCCCATCCCCATGCGGCTGCCCATCCCCGTGCGGCTGCCCATCCTCATGCGACTGCATGCTTCATACGGCGGAAAGGACCACCCATATGCGGCTCTGCCAGGACGGTCCAGTTGAGACACGTGGCGCTTTTTGCGATAATTGAGATACTTGGCAGTCTTATCTTCCCTGGAATTATGGGTGCTAACAAATCCTAACAAAATTAGACTTGTTGCGATCGTCATAATTGCCTAGATCAAATCAAATCAAGCAAATTGGACACGTGGCAGGCTATCACAAATCATGAGTATTCATGGCAATCAACATTTATTGCCCACAGAGATTTGATGCAATCACATTAATTGCTCAAATTTATTATATTCGAGATGAATGGCCCAGATTAATTGATCCTTAATCGCCGACTTCTGAAGGAGGCAATCATTTGCAAACCCTAATGATCATACCCCACTCCTATAAATAGCAAGGTGCCATTCCCTTGCAAAAAAGAGAGGGCAGAAGAAGAAAAAAAAGAGAGAGAGCACTACAGAGACATCCAGAGATCTAGCGACCGAAGGCGCAAGGGAGTCTCCCCACACGACCAAGAGCATTTCTTCACCAGAGCGAAGGCTACGTCCGATCGTCCAAGGAGTAAGGCAGAGCTGCCATCGCTTTCCCGAGCCTCTACCGTCACCCCCTAGAAAAACTAAATAGTTGTACTTAGATTACTGTACCTAGGTTTTTGTCCCTAGGCTTTCTTTGTATGAGCGAGTTTGTATTGTGAAGTAAAAGTCCAGTCCTCCGATATAACTGTTCTCTTCTTTTATAATCAATGGCAAACACACGTGGCCTCACGCTGTCTGATCCGACAACTGGCCATAAAGCAGCAGCTGGAATTAATTACTCTGACGGCAGTCCTGACAATGACAGCTCTGACAAATGACAGCTCTGACTTAAAAATCGAAATGATGAATCTGACATGATAGCGTGTTCCTAGGGAAAAGAAGAAAATCTTTTATAGCTGATATGATCCGTCAAAGCTCCCTATGTGGCTGTCACTCCTATGCAGCTGACACCCCTATGCGGTTGCTCTTTTTATGCGGTGGCTTCCTTCAGGCGGCTGCCACCTTCATGCGTCTGCTTCCTTCATGCGGCTGCTTCCTTCATGCGACTGCCACCTTCATGCGATTGCTTCTTTCTTGCGGCTGCCACCTTCATGCGGCTGCCACCTTCATGCGGCTGCTTCCTTCATGCAGCTGCCACCTTCATACGGTTGTCACCTTCATACGGATGTCCCCTTCATACGGCTAGGAGTGTGGGGGGTCACCCATATGCGGTTCATTTAGAGACTGCACTCATGCGGCTCTGTCAGGACGACCAACTCACGACAGTTGAGACACGTGGCGATCCTCATTACAAGTTGAGACACGTGGCTGTCTTATCCCCTCGGAATTATGGCTGCTCGCAAATTATAACAACCAGATTTAGTACAATCACCATTATTACTCAGATCAAATCAGATTTGTTGTAATTAAGCAAATTGGACACGTGGCGGGAGATCCGAGCTTGTCATGACAAATTATGAATTTTTATTGCAATCAGCATTAATTGCCCATACAGATTTGGCGCAATCAAGAATTAACTGCCCAGATGTAATACAATCAAGATTAATGGTCCAGATGATTGACCGCCAAAATTTCAAGGGGGAATCATTGCAAACCCTAATGATCACACCTCCACTTCTATAAATAGCAAGGTGCCATTCCCTTGCAAACCCGAGAGAATTCGGGAGAAAAAGAGGAGGAGAATTCCAGAGAGAAAAGAGATTCTTTCCACCCGGCTGGACGCACAGAGAGATAAAGGCACGCACAGAAGAGTCTTTCCACACATCCCGAGAGTATTTCTTCATCAGAGCCAACGCTACGTCCGATCGTCCAAGGAGTAAGGCAGAGATGCCGTCGCTTTCCCGAGCCTCTATCGTCATCCCCCAAAATCAAAAATAAACAATCGTACTTAGATTGTTGTACCTAGGTTTTCATTCCTAGGCTTTCTTTATACGAGCGAGTTTGTATTGTGAGTCTAAGTTCAGTCCTCCTATAAAATTATTCTGTACTTTTATAATCAATGGCAAATACGATGGCGACTCTGCTGGGGACTAACTTCTCCATGGCTGAGAAGTTGGTGACACAATCGGACACAACCAGACTTGGCTCCACTCAATAAATGCTGGTCGCCCGGTTCGACCAGCAGGCGTTTGAAGAAATACTCTCCGACAGGAGCGCTAGTCCGGTCCAACGGCGAGCCCGCACGAAGAAGGCCCACAAGGAGTGGAGGCCCAAATCGTTCGCTCCTCCCCATGCGCTCGATAAAATACTCACTGTTGCTCAAGATGGCGTAGAAGCCTCGCAGGCGACCCCAATTCAGACCATAGAGCACTCTGCTGTCCCCAAGTCTAGCAGAAGAAAACACTATGATGCTGAACTTGCAAGGGCAAAGAGGAACTCTATGCGGTCCAAGCCGCATAAGGGTGCCAGCCGCATGCAGAAGGCTCATACGGCCACAGAAGTCAGCTGCATGCAGAACACCCATGCGGCCAAAACTACCAACCATATGCAGGCAGCCTGCATGGCTATGACTTCCAGCCGCATCCCGGAGGTTCATGCGGCCACCGCTTCTAGCCGCATACAGAAGGCTCATGCGGCCACAAAGGATAGTCGCATGCAGATAGCCTGCACGGCCACTGATCCCAGCCGCATACCATCTGTCCCATACGGCTCACGGTCAGTCTTCGACCGCCTCTCAGGTGATCCTGACCCCAGATGCTCTCATGTGCCAATCTCTGTGGACTCTTCCTACTATGCATTCTCTGGTGCTAGAAGAAAAAAGTCTCTGGCAGCACAGGCTCGGCGAGCTCAGTCGGCTGTCCCAACTTCTCACAATCAGGGCATCCCGCTGACTATTACGCGGGCCCCTGATGGAAAGTTGTATAAAACTATCCGTGTCCAGCCTCCGGCGGCCAACGAACGAGATAGTTATCAAAAATCTCCCGACAATAATCAGGGGCAAGTACTCACTCTTTCCCTATATCAGGGGACAGGTAGGATGCCAACACACTCATGGGCTCAGAACTCCCGGGCCCACAAGACGGGTGACTTGTGCAACGTGATTCTTCACTAACGCAAGGAAAGAGACAAAAATTTGATGTGCAAAGAGTCCTGTCAGGGACATCAATATACACAAGTCATTGTCAACTGCTGCTGCAACAAGGCAGCAGTACAAGAAGACCGGTGGCCCGTCTTCCAACGATTACAACACCCAAGCTCAGAAGACGAGGCGTCTCTCATCGCCTTCTGTAATTCTGCTCTGAAGATTCCTGGCAGCGGTAGAGGGAAGAAAACAAATGTCTTCAGTCCAAAAATCTCAACTGGCGTAACCAAGAAACTCTCTTCTAAGCGGTTATCTACCACCATTACAGGAGGAGTTTACCAAGGTACCTGCTCAAAGACGAAATCTGCCACACATGGAGATTCGTTGTCCACATCTCTGGGAGGTACTGGAGTCGGAGGTAGCACTCACCCAAATGTCCACGATAATCCGGTGTTCTAAGATGACAATCCAGGGGAAACGGTTAACCCAACAGATGCAAAAGATCCCCACGTCCCCGAGGACGTCCACAATTCTCAAGACGAGGCAAGCTCTGAAGCTGAGGGTACCACCCTTTTTGAGTCTGAACTAGAGAAGAACATTCCTATATACCCTGACGACTTCTCTGTACAAGGGTATGACTCAGAGGGCACGTCCTCTACCGTTTCTTCTATCTCTCCTCATGTGAAAACTATATTCATGACGGACAACAACCAGGACGGTCCTAGTGATCGCCAACGCATCGACACTCTGGAGGCCATACTGCATGCCTTGGTCAAGTCCGTGGGCGATATCAAAGCGGCGCTTCCAACTCTGCAAGGAAGAACGCCTGGCCAAACAAACTTGGGTCTCGCAGTCAATGCGGATTCGAATTCAGCCGCACCAAACCCGGGTGATAATCCTCCTGAGATATCGGCTCCCACCGGTGCAGACGAGGCCAGGGAGGCAAGAAGAGAAGTCCAGGAGCTCCGGGCCATGTTCAACGCTCGAGAAACTTGCCAGGACCTCAGGGTACGACAACCGTATCCCGCAGTGTGGAGAGATGTTCCCTTCCCACCAAAATATAAACCATTCCACATCAATCCATATGATGGGAAGACATCTGCAAGCAGGTGCATCACCTACTTTGAAGTCACAACCGACCATCTACCTCATGACGATGCCATCCTTACGCGGCTGTTCATTAGAGCATTGGAAGGGGTCACCTTCGACTAGTACCGTAACTTGCCGGACAACTGCATCCATTCTTTCACCGGCTTCAAACGCATATTCCTGGAGAGGTTCTACAATGTAGGACAAGACGTGACAATGTCCACCCTCATGGACGTTATCCAGGGAGAAAAGAAGCTGACAAGAAACTACATCGAGCGGTTTCGCCAGACTGCGATGAAGTTGCCTTCCGGTAATCCTGATTCTACCTTAATTGAAATTTGCCAAAAAAGGCTGCTTCCCACGATCAGCCTCTGGATGGGTGAAAGTCAGTTTAAGGATTATAAGACTTTCATTATTAGCGCCACTAGCACAGAAGACAAATTAAAGAAAGCTCGCCAATTAGGATTGCATGTCTCAGAAGAAGAAGACAAGGACAAATGCCCTAACACCAACAGCAACATTGGTGGTAATCCCTCCAACAATCGAGACAATAAGGGCAAACAGGCTATAGTGGCCGACACAGCGCCAAAGCCTGAACTGAAGTCGGCAGAGAATAAGTGGCCTCAGATGACCTATTTCTTCGAGGACGGCCATGTCAAGCCCATCTTGGACATGCTCATACAAGGAGGTCAAATTCAGCTCCTTCCTCCATGGCGTGAACCTCGACCTGAAGAAATAGAGAACCCCAAGTACTGCCACTACCATCGTTATGCCCACCATGCTACACATGACTGCTACCAACTAAAGCGATACATCCAGTATCTCATCGTTTCTAAGGCCCTCGCCATTTATTTCGAAGAGATGACTGTAGCAGCCAACGTGGTGTCAGTACAATTCAACAACTTCTATCCGATAGAGACTCAAGATGGAGTAGTGCTTGTCCCCAGAGCAAAGATGGAGGTCGCCAACCATCCACCTCCTCGAGACCAGGCTGCTGGCCTAGTACCCCTTACCACATCACGGAGGAAGATCATGTGGGTCCATCCGAACTTGGTACCTGAGGTGACTCAGTCCGCACCTCCCTCCACCAGCAAGAAGAAGAATAGAAAAGTCAAATCATGCCGTACAATCTCGGCAGAGGTCGAAGAAGCTACTGCTGTTGTTACCCGCTCCGGTGCACAAACCCAACCTCCGCCGGGTAACTCGGCTGAAGGCCATCAACCGACAGCTGTTGATGCTCCAGGACCTTCGCAGCCTTCGACGACCGACAAGCCTAGGTCGAAGGAGACTCGCTTCGACAAACCGCTCCGAAGAGAGACACCTCATGGGCTGGAGAGGCCCTATAACTTCGACATCTTGGCGCAATTAGCTAACACACCGACCAAATTGTCGCTATACGAGCTCTTGAGACTCTCAAAAGATGTTCGTATCGCACTGAGCGAGGCACTCTAGAATGCCGACGCATATCTGGCCCAATCCAATCTCACTAAGAAAGCTCGCCTGCAGATCTCCCGGACAACGCTTGTACAAGCGCGATGCCCAACATCGTCTTCACTCTGCAGGATATGCTTATCAAGACCAACCTGCATGATCGCCCTCTGTATTATACTGGATACATTGGCGATGTCAAGGTGGATCGAATGCATATTGATCCCGGTTCCTCCATATGCATCATTCCGAAGAGCCTACTACACCACCTGTGCATTCAATGCATCGCCTGATGCCGACAAGCACCGCCATCAGCGGTTTCAACTCAGGCAGAAGCTATCTGATCGGAAAGATTCGCTTGAAATGCCAAATCAGCGACCTTCAGTCAGAAGTGACCTGCTATGTCATAGATGTGGACACTTCCAACAATATTCTCCTGGGGCATCCTTGGATACACGATTACATGATCGTGCCCTCCATACTGTACTAGTGCTTCAAGTATGACGATAAGCACGATTTTGTGAGGACAGAATTTGCCGACATCGATCCCTTCAAAGGAGTCGAATCCTACTACTCAGACTCATGCTTGTATGAGAAGTCAAAAAAGCATCTTGTCGAAGGAGATACTCGAGCTCAAACCAAAGCAGCAACTGGATCAGAAGGACTTCTGACGATCCACCTCCAAGCCCGTAAACCTGGCATAACTGCGCCCCTTACAACCACTCTGCGTAAGGACGCAATTAGCCTCTCTGCACAGGAGGAATAGATGATAATCCGACTGCCAAGGTCTGGCCAAGCGCCAAGACCCATGACAGAGCCACTGTCAATCAGGCTGCCTAAAGCTAGCCAGAAACAAGCAGAGGAGCTCAATCCCTCTGTCAGGCCAATGACAATTCGTCTTCCCAGAATAAATCGACAGCCGAGCACTAAGTCAGGGACTGCTAGCCAGCCAACAACTCCCCGTCCAGCACCGAGCACCAAACTGGGGGTAGCTAGTACGCCAACGACTCCACGTTATGCTCCACCCATGGAGCCCCTGATGATTAAGCTGCCCAAGTCATCCTCTCAGTCTTCATTGACACAGGGGGTGGTTGAAGAAGAGCCAGAGCTGGCCAAGTATGTGGTTGCTCACATCGATGTTCCATCTGCAGATGATGTAATTCTACTGGAAAAGATACCTTACTTCATCAATAAAGGGTTATCTTTGAATTATCTCGAGCTTAATAAGCTTTGTACAATGTATGCTATGGAACACGGTATAGGAACTTACCTGCACACACAGGTAACAAATGTCTACACCGTAAACCAACTTACTCCAGTGAAAGACGCTTACCGCATAATCGAGGGAGAGGATCATCCAATCATCTTCGGTCGGAAGAATGACCCACAACCCTTTAGGTTAAAAGAAGTTGATCTCGAACCCGACATTGAGAGATTGCACCTTTATCTGTATAGTTCCCAATTCAAGTACATCATGCAAAAATAAGGGTATGATCTGGAAACTACACCAGGCTTAAACTATGGCACTGGACGGCGGTTAACCTTTCAATTGTCGATCCCGGCTGGTAAACCATGAGACTATTACAACAAAACCAGAAGTGGGCTAGGTTATGTTACACCGGCAACGACCCCTGAAAGCTCAGACGAGGAATACGACTGGCACTCACACTCAACCGGATCACCCACTTCCGATTTGGATGTAAGCATCGGGGACATGCTCAAGCAAGTCTGGTCCGTCAATATGGCATTTGCCGACACCTACGAAGAAGATGAAGACATTCCTGAACTTTTTAAGTTAAAGTCGTGGGCACAACAGGTAGATACGCAATGGGAGAAACGGTTCGAACAAAGAGAGCCTCCCACTGAAGATGAGGTTGTGCAAGTTGACCTCGGTGATGAGTCATCTCCAAAGCCCATCTTCGTCAGCAAGAATCTGACAGACGAAGAGTGGGAATCGCTACTGCAACTCGTCAGAGAATACATCGACGTGTTCGCCTGGAGCTACGAAGATATGCCAGGACTGAACCCCGAGGTTGCACTTTACAAGCTCAACATCCGTCCGGACGTAAAACCAGTCAAGCAACAGCAACGACGGTTCCGCCCCGACGTTATGAACGCCATTGAAGCTGAGGTCAATAAACTGATAACCAGTGGCTTCATCCGTGAGGAACAGCAACCAGACTGGGTCGCCAACATAGTACCAGTCCTCAAGAAAAGTGGAAAGATTCGAATCTGCATCGACTTTCGTAATCTGAATGAGGCATGTCCTAAGGATGAGTTCCTCCTCCCTATCACAGACATCATGATTGACAACACCTGCGGCTTTGAGCGTATGTCATTTATGGATGGTTTCTCGGGGTACAACCAGATCAAGATGTTCCCTGATGACGAAAAGCATACATCATTCTGAACACCAATTGGCACATACTGCTACACAGTCATGCCTTTCGGTTTAAAAAATGCTGGCACCACCTCTCAAAGAGCTATGAGCATCATCTTTAAAGACCACCTGTGCAAGACAGTGGAATGTTACGTCGACGACATCGCCGTCAAAAGCCGCTCTAAGAAAGATCATCTACATGATCTGAGGACAGTGTTCGACCTGATACGAGCGCACAATTTGAAAATGAATCCTACAAAATCCTTCTTGGGCGTACGTAACGGGAAGTTCTTGGGTTTCATCATTACTTCCCAGGGTATCCACATAGACCCTGAGAAGACAAAGGCAATCATAGAGATGGGTCCCTCGAGAAATCTCCGTGAACTCCGAGCCCTTCAAGGAAGGCTGGCCTACATCAGGAGGTTTATCTCTAACCTCTCCGGACGATGTCAACCATTCACCCACCTCATGAAGAAGGGCGTTTCATTCGTATAGGATGAAGAATGCTAGCGCGCCTTCGACAGCATCAAAGAATATCTGAGAACCCTCCAGTCCTGGTAGCCCCGGTTGCTGGAAGTCCATTCCTGCTCTATATACGAGTGATGGAACATTCTCTCAGTACTCTGTTAGCAAAAAACAATGAGGCAGGCCATGAGCAAGCTATATATTATCTCAGCCGAATGATGATGGGGCCGGAGCATTGATACACCGCCGTAGAAAAGGAGTGCCTTGCTCTGGTTTTCGCCATTCAGAAAATGCCACACTATGTCACGGGACAAACCATCCATGTCATATCAAGAGTCAATCCCCTCAGGGTCCTCATGACCAAGCCAGGTGCACTCAGCTCTGGCCTTGCTACCTGGGCGATTTTATTATTTTCCTACCACATGATCTTCGTCCCACAGAAGGATGTTAAAGGTCAAGCTCTGGCAGACTTTTTAGCAGCTCATCCAGGATCGTAGTCAACCAGAATAGACGAAGAGATTCCAGATGAGGTCGCCAATTCAAATTTGGCCTCCCATGATACCATATGGCGAATGTTCTTCGACGGTGCTTCCAGAACGGGCCCAAGGGCAATATCGTCGTTGGAGACGGAGTGGTGCTGATTTCTCCTACCGGGCTAGTGATCAATCGGGCTTACTCCCTCACGTAGCCCTGTTATAACAACGTGGTAGAGTACAACGCTTTGGTCATTGGCCTCCGACTTGCGAAGGAGCTAGGGGTAGAGCACCTTGAAGCATACGGCGATTCGCAGCTAATCGTCAACCAGATCCGGGGCTCATACAAAGTGCGTCATGAAGACACGATCCCCTATCACCAAATAGTGATTGACATCATCTCGTCCTTGAAAGGGTTCTTCATAGAACACGTTCCCAGGCTCCGGAACATTGAAGCCGATGCCCTAGCAGGCCTTGCCGCTTCCTTAGCAGTTCCGAATCATGCTCACCACTTGGTTGACATAATAGGCCGTGAATTGGTCTGTCCCAAGGATAATGTTCAATATGTTGAGAGTTACTCCGCTCTGACAGTCGACGAAGCACCAGACTTGTAAAACCCCTATTTTTTTAATTAATTTTTTATTATTTTATTAGACTTAAAAATGAGTTTATACAATTTATGGTTTTATTTATTTTTAGATGACCCAGTTTGTCCAATTCAGCCCGAACTGGGCCCGAACCAAATTTAAGCCCATGTAGGCATGGGATGAGACCAAAGTGGCCATATAGGAATATTTTATATGTGTACAAATATTTTTTTTAATTATTTTGGAACTTGTTAAATATTTATTGACTTTTGGTACAAAATTTATATTTTATTAATAAAATAATATTTTACAACATTTGTGCAATTTTTTGGATCCGGATTAGGGTGCGTAGTATGAGTCACCCAAAAAAAACCATATTACTATTTTTATTATTTCATTACTATTAAAATTATTTGGTGGTAATTAAATAAACATATTTTTAGATATTATTATTAATATTGAGATTGATTTGTTATAAATTGAATTCAAATATATATACATATGTTTAAATATATTAAATAATTAGATATATGACAATTAAATTGTTATTGGATTTTTATAGATTATGGTGTGTATATATATATATATATATATATATAAGATTTAAAAGAATTGAAAAGATTAAAAAAAATGTAACATGTGGTCGGCCCCACCATGTGGGGACCGACCACAAAGCGATAAGCAACAAATGTGTGCCCCAAGCAAATAATTAGCAAGTAGCAGAAAGCTACTTCCTTTTGTGCAAAACAAAAGCACAACAGCACCTTGGTGGCCGACCCCTCTTATATATATATATGTATACATACATATATATATATATATGTTATATAACCCTAATGTTTAATTATTTCTCCACTCTCCTTCCTTCCTCCTTCTCTCTCCTCCACCCTCGGCCAACTCCTCCCCTCCGCGAGCACAGCAACACCCTGCGACAGCGACGACGGAAACGACGACGACGACAACAACAACAATAAAACAACAGATTCCCACTTTAAGGTATCCCACTTCCCCGATTGATTTCTCTGTCAATTCTACTCCGTTTTTAGATCCGTAAATTCGTGTAGAAAGCCCACATGACCCTCTATCATCCCCTTCAAATAGATTTATTTATTCTGCAATAAATTCCAGGTTTAATTAGATTAAAAATTGCAAAAAATTATTTTTCAAAAACCTTAAAAACCCCGGTACGAGGTCAGTTCCGACAAACCGGATGACCCCGTCGCAAACCGAGAGTACCGAAAGGTCCGTATCAATTTTGTGGACGTACGGGATTTAACGGAATTCAAATTGGTTGCGTGTGTGCGACGAATTTGATCCGTATCCGTCAAATTTTCCCGTATCGGGCTTTTCGATATTTCTCAATTATTTTGTGCACACTCATCAAATCGCGACGAAACTTGCGCCATTGGACTCGAAATATTTTTCTGGTCCTATATGCCAAGTTTGGTCCGATTCTGAGACCGTTGACTGGGACGCCATTTTGGCGTGCCCACAATCCCACTCAACGGGCGATTTTGTATACGGCTCCTCGGAATCCAAAATTGGACATACCGTTGAGTTCGTCTCGGTAAAACAAATTCATAGACATGTAGTTTGACGACTTTAGAGGCCGTAGGTTCTGGCGTGCATTTCGGTGCAAAGCGGGTCAAACAGCGGACATCGTTTTGACCCGAAATTACGATTTTGCCCCTGTTCCAGAATTTAACTTTTGGACAGGCGTTTCCTAGGCATATCTTTTATTCCAAACTCGTTCGTGATGTTTGTTTCAGCATGCGGAGCTTTTTGTGGATTTTGACTTTCGTATTGACGATTCTGACTGTTGGATTTTGTTACATCTCGTACCACCCTCAGGCAAGACACCTTGTCATTTGCTGTTTAATTATTTTAGCTCATATTTCATGCATTATTTTTTTATGCAAAATAAACTGTGATACATAGCATAACCTGTTAGAACTTACTGTCCATTTATATTTTCTGCTATGTATTATTTTTTTTACACATTAAACCTTGATTAAGGGACCACCTTGTGTCTTGCATTCATTGGCCTTGACACGTTGTACCACGAAGTTGTGTGTCGTATGTAGAACATAGACATGTGTGACTGGCTGGCCACCTATACGTATAAGCCGTGCGATAGGAATAATCGCTAATAGAATTGTATGCTAGTTTGACTTAGCGGTAATAGAGGTTTACTGTTGTGGATACAACATAATAGGCATTGGGTGGGAAGAACAGTTCCTTAATGTATGGGTCATATATGAACAGTCCTGATTGCCGGTTATCTCCAATGGGAGGTACGGTCCTGATAGCCGGTTATCTCCAGTGGGAGGTACGGTCCTGATAGCCGATTATCTCCAGTAGGAGGTACGGTCCTGATAGCCGGTTATCTCCAGTGGGAGATACGGTCCTGATTCCTGATATCCCTCATCCGGCCCATGC
This sequence comes from Iris pallida, assembly GCA_029216955.1. Taxonomy (NCBI): domain Eukaryota; kingdom Viridiplantae; phylum Streptophyta; class Magnoliopsida; order Asparagales; family Iridaceae; genus Iris; species Iris pallida. The sequence continues at coordinate 2,385,410 of JANAVB010010795.1, read as the reverse complement.
GTCAAAGGTTTGTTCTTTATTGCATATTCACTATAGTACGGTTAGGTACCCTATTGCATACAATCCCTTATTTATTTGAGCTATATTTATTCAGTTTATATGGCATGATATTATGTGTCTTGTTACGTCCCTCTGAGGACCTAGTTATCTCTCCAGGTGTGTGTTCTTGTCTTTCGCAGGTGCTCTAGCTCTAGCTGTGACTGTCTCTATTTCTTCGAGGATGATTGCGATTAGATCGTCTTCGCTTCGCTAGCCAAAATTATTCTTTGTATATCTTGTATTTCTTTTCATAGTTGGTAGTGGATTTGTCTCCGCCCAACTATATGTATTAATGACAATTCATTATCATTACATGACATCTTTTATTCTTATATTTTGTGGATAAGATTAGATTACTCTTGGTTTACTGTATTTTATAGCTTATGTATTCATACGAGGTTTCCATATATTGGAGTATACTTCGTATGTATACCGCTGGCATGTCTATGTACCTAGTCCTACGTATTTTGGGACTGGGGTATTAGATGTTTTTGTGGTGGCCCATGCAGGTCGTGTTTGTCACTTCGGTTACGTTACTGTACCGATGTGATCCTGCAACATAGGATTAGAATCTAGGAATCTCATCCATACAGCTTGACCTCTTCCCTTGGCTTCAAATTCTGAACTCTCGTTTGACTTCCTTGGATTGCCTCTTGCTTGATTCCTTTCTACCATTGATTCCTATCATTGTGCTTAGAGTCAACTAGGAAGATGACTACACTAGTATATGCTCATAGGTCAAACACATGGCTAGAATAGTTATATTGGCAATTGGAATACATTTAAGACTCTAATTGAGTTAAAGAGATTTTTTTAAAAAAAGTGTGATTTAATGATTAGTAATTTGTAAAGTAGGATATTGCCACGAAAAACTTTAATCTTGAGATTTCTAAATAGTAAACACCATTGGATTGATACTGCAGGAAGGAGGAAAAATATATATATAGCTAGAATCTATATACCATTGATTTAAGAAATTGATTAGCTTTTTTTTTAGATTTGATATTTATGAGTTATTGGGTTATAGTTATACATCTTTGCACAAGTATAAAATTGATTTACTTTTCGAGTTGTGATATTTATAATTTTTGGGTGATAGATATACATCTTTGAACAAATATAAAATTTATTTGATTTCGGGTTTTGATGTTTATGATTTATTGGATTATAGTTATACACATTTGATCAGTTATAAATTTGGTTTGAAAATGATCTTAGCTTTTAAAAATGGCCGCAGGAATTATTTAAATTGAGTTGTACAACTTACGATTTTCGTGTTTAGTAAATTTTGAATTTTAAGTGGAAGTAATGATTTCTAAATTTTGGTTTAAAAATATTTGAAAGTTATGAAAACAATTTTTTGAGAATTTTTTTATTTTTATTTTAAATGGTGTCCTATGATTGAGGATTTACAAATCTATTTAGATTTTTGGTAAAAAAAAAAGATTTTGACTGATAAGATTATTTGAAAATTTAGTTTAATGAGGGATTGCTAATATTAAAATTTTTGGGAGAATTTCGAATTGATGTGATAAAAGGTTATTTTAATTGATTAAAGTAAGTTACCATTTAAAGTTTGTGATTTTGTTGGAATAACTTAACATGAATAGAAGTTAAAATTGATGAGAGCATTGAGCTTAATTTTTGAGATTGCTTTTAATATGCTAAGAGTTTTATTATGAGTTATTTAAAAAATTTAGAATGTTAAATTTTTTATTGATTGTTAAATTTTTATGGATTCGTAAATTATGAACTCTTAAGTTAAATAGTTGAATTTAAACGTTAATTTTGGAAAAGGTTAGTAGTAACATGATAAAAATTTGCTTTGAGATTTATGGAAGTGATTTAAATTTTTGTCATGATAAATTTGAACGACTTGCAGTGAATACAAATTTTGGGTGGTTATTTTTGAAAATTTTATTTAGAGACTTTTGGAGAAAATTTGAGCAAAATTTTAATGGTGGACAACCAAGAGAGTCCAAATAAGATGGATGAATTCCACAGTATTCCACACTGAACTGCCATGTCACTCATGACCATGATAGTAGTATATACACAAGTGATTGTTAGTCATCTACCCAGCTATATGACTGTATTTCCACCTTGACTTACTCGACCTTCCTTTAATTCTAGATCTTTAATTGCGACCTTCTAACCCGGCTGTAATTTGAATAATGAGTTAATGGTTCCTTAACTATATTCACCTAAGGGACTATCTTCTCTCCGAAATTGTGTTCCTAAATTATTTTTAATGGATTTTTTAATTAATTTTATTTCATTTTTTAACTTGATCTTCTTTATTTTTGTGCATTAATTATCACCTCGTGAACTTCCACTTTCTATTTTTGATCGTCTGGCATCCCTTACCATGACTTGGATATTTGGTGCACAACACTAGACTTTTCCTTCCAACAAATTTCATATGTAAGACCTAGACAAGTCCACCTTCATGTAGATATATTATGTCCCACTAAAACACGTCTCCTTGTACCCTATTTTCTTGATATAACTTTCCAGTCAAATGGCTAAGCTATAACCTCTACCATGACACCAGTTACTTTCGGACTTGAATTAGAGGTCCAATGTTCACTCATTCTTCAACCTGATAGGTGATTGTGTTCTACTTCATTCATTAAATGCCTAACTTTGTGCTTACCTTGATTGCGTGACCCATTGTCCCATCACACTATTAGTTGAACTCTTGTAAGTTGGGTAGAATACCTCACAACCTAACAAAACCTTTATCCTTAAGAATCATGTTGATGAGTTTACTCCGACTAGAAATTCAGAGGACCTTAACTTATCTAGACAACCAAACCATAAGTAAAGAAAACAAGGACAACTATATAGGCCACACTTTGGGCGAGCCTTGATTTTAAAAGATCTTGGACTATTTAATTTCCTTCATCAGTACCTCCCTTGCACATATTTTGACTAGCTTCAGTTTTGCAAGCTTATTTCGTTGTCAAGCTTGATCATGACATATTTTATTGGGTGCACCCACTAACATATTGTCTAATCAGAACCGGTGCATGATGGTCTGATCAACCTATTGTACTTTGGTTCGCTTATCATAACTTATTCTATGTGGATGGAGACATAGTTAAACTTGTCTTAGAGTCTCTTCCGCGACAGCCTTGGCAATCCTCTTTTGAATTATTTTCGCCGCCTATGAACCCCGCAATTCGTATTCAATATATAACACCGTCCTTGAAACCTTTGTTGTTCTTGTCTTTTACTTATTTTGGAAAGACAAGGCACTGTACTTGCTAAGATAGATGCAAGATATCACCTTTTGTTTTTCTATCAGTTATTTCAACATGAATTTAAAAATAGCCACCGACCAACTCATGCGGCTATATCCTCACCTTAAACTCTTCTTCTCCCCAATCCTAGAAATTTTATTGTGCCCTTCCAAACCCTCTTGAACGCACGAAAGTGATTCTAATCATCACTTAATCAAACCCCCGACCAAGACGATTAATATCTAGTTCTCCCTTAAGGAACCATATCTCCCGAATGTCTAATTTATTCTCTTTGGTCTACTCAATTCCTTACTGTTCTCTAAAAATTGGATATTCAAAATCTTGTTACCTTCACTAGCAATCCTTATTTGAACTCCATAACCATGATATATTTTTCTATATATCGACTCCACAGTTTTCTATTGCATGGTGGGTTGAACGCCGTTTTATCGCCTCCTCCAAATTTTAATTGTATTTTGGTATTGACGAACTCTTCCTATCCCTCAACCCTATCTACCCTATTCATCCTAAATTTCACGGACAAAATTCTTGTAAGTTGGGTAGGATGTAAAACCTCTATTTTTTAATTAATTTTTTTATTATTTTATTAGACTTAAAAATGAGTTTATACAATTTATGGTTTTATTTATTTTTAGATGACCCAGTTTGTCCAATTCAGCGCGAACTGGGCCCGAACCAAATTTAAGCCCATGTAGGCATGGGATGAGACCAAAGTGGCCATATAGGAATATTTTATGTGTGTACAAATATTTTTTTAAAATTATTTTGGAACTTGTTAAATATTTATTGACTTTTGGTACAAAATTTATATTTTATTAATAAAATAATATTTTACAACATTTGTGCAATTTTTTGGATCCGGATTAGGGTGCGTAGTATGAGTCACCCAAAAAAACCATATTACTATTTTTATTATTTTATTACTATTAAAATTATTTGGTGGTAATTACATAAACATATTTTTAGATATTATTATTAATATTGAGATTGATTTGTTATAAATTGAATTCAAATATATATACATATGATTAAATATATTAAATAATTGGATAGATGACAATTAAATTGTTATTGGATTTTTATAGATTATGGTGTATATATATGGATATATACATATACATGTATATATATATATATATATATATATATATATATATATATATATATATATATATATATATATATATATATATATTTTAAATTATTTATATATATATATATATATTTTATATATATATATATATATATATATATATATATATATATATATATATATATATATAAATAATTTAAAATATATATATATATATATATATATATATATATATAAATGATTTAAAAGAATTAAAAAGATTAAAAAAAAAATGTAACATGTGGTCGGCCCCACCATGTGGGGACCGACCACAAAGCAATAAGCAACAAATGTGCGCCCCAAGCAAAGAATTAGCAAGTAGCAGCAAGCTACTTCCTTTTGTGCAAAACAAAAGCACAACAACACCTTGGTGGCCGACCCCCCTTATATATATATATATGTATACATACATACATATATATATATATATATATATATATATATATATATATATATATATATATATATATATATATATATATACATACATATATATATATATATATATATATATATATATATATATATATATATATATATATGTTATATAACCCTAATCTTTAATTATTTCTCCACTCTCCTTCCTTCCTCCTCCTCTCTCCTCCACCCTCGGCCAACTCCTCCCCTCCGCGAGCACAGCAACACCCCGCGACAGCGACGACGGAAACGACGACGACGACAACAACAACAACAATAAAATAACATATTCCCACTTTAAGGTATCCCACTTCCCCGATCGATTTCTCTGTCAATTCTACTCCATTTTTAGATCCGTAAATTCGTGTAGAAAGCCCACATAACCCTCTATCATACCCTTCAAATAGATTTATTTATTCTGCAATAAATTCCAGGTTTAATTAGATTAAAAATTACGAAAAATCAGTTTTCAAAAACCTTAAAAACTCCGGTACGAGGTCAGTTCCGACAAACCGGATGACCCCGTCGCAAATCGAGAGTACCGAAAGGTCCGTATCGATTTTGTGGACATGCGGGATATGACGGAATTCAAATTGGTTTCGTGTGTGCGACGAATTTGATCCGTATCCGTCAAATTTTCCCGTATCGGGCTTTTCGATATTTCCCAATTATTTTGTGCACACTCATCAAATCATGACGAAACTTATGCCATTGGACTCGAAATATTTTTCTGGTCCTGTATGCCAAGTTTGGTCCGATTCTGAGACCGTTGACTGGGACGCCATTTTGGCCGGCCCACAATCCCACTCAACGGGCGATTTTGTGTACGGCTCCTCGGAATCCAAAATTGGACATACCGTTGAGTTCGTCTCGGAAAAACAAATTCATAGACATGTAGTTTGACGACTTTAGAGACCGTAGGTTCTGGCATGCATTTCGGTGCAAAGCGGGTCCAACGGCGGACATCGTTTTGACCCAAAATTATGATTTTGCCCCTGTTCCACAATTTAACTTTTGGACAGGCGTTTCCTAGGCATATCTTTTATTCTAAAATCGTTCGTGATGTTTGTTTCAGCATTCGGAGCTCCTTGTGGATTTTGACTTTCGTGTTGACGGTTCCGACTGTTGGATTTTGATACATCTCGTACCACCCTCAGGCAAGACACCTTGCCATGTGCTATTTAATTATTTTATCTCATATTTCATGCATTATTTATTTTTTTATGCAAAATAAACTGTGATACATAGCATAACCTGTTAGAACTTACTGTTCATTTATATTTTCTGCTATGTATTATTTTTCTTACACATTAAACCTAGATTAAGGGACCACCTTGTGTGTTGCATTCATTGGCCTTGACACGTTGTACCACGAAGTTGTGTGTCGCATGTAGAACACGGACATGCGTGACTGGCTGGCCACCGGTACGTATAAGCCATGCGATAGGAATAACCGCTAATAGAATTGCATGCTACTTTGACTTAGCGGTTATAGAGGTTTACTGTTGTGTATACAACATAATACGCATTGGGTGGGAAGAACAGTTCCTTAATTTATGGGTCATATATGCACTGCCCTGATTGCCGGTTACCTCCAATGGGAGGTACGGTCCTGATAGCCGGTTATCTCCAGTGGGAGGTACGGTCCTGATAGCCAGTTATCTCCAGTGGAAGGTACGGTCCTGATAGCCGGTTATCTCCAGTGGAAGATACGGTCCTGATTCCTGATATCCCTGATCCGGCCCATGCGCCAAAGGTTTGTTCTTTATTGCATATTCACTATAGTACGGTTAGGTACCCTATTGCATATAATCCCTTATTTATTTGAGCAATATTTATTCAGTTTATATGGCATGATATTATGTGTCTTGTTACGTCCCTCTGAGGACCTAGTTATCTCTCCAGGTGTGTGTTCCTGTCTTTCGCAGGTGCTCTAGCTCTAGCTGTGACAATCTCTATTTCTTCGAGGATGATTGCACTTAGATCGTCTTCGCTTCGCTAGCCAAAAATATTCTTTGTATATCTTGTATTTCTTTTCATAGTTGGTAGAGGATTTGTCTCCGCCCAACTATATGTATCAATGATAATTCATTATCATTATATGACATCTTTTATTCTTATATTTCGTGGATGAGATTAGATTACTCTTGGTTTACTGCATTTTACAGCTTATGTATTCATACGAGATTTCTATATATTGGAGTATACTTCGTATGTATGCAGCTGGCATGTCTATGTACCTAGTCCTACGTATTTTAGGACTGGGGCGTTAAAAGACTGGAGACAACCATTTATCGACTTCGTTGTCTACGACATCCTGCCAGAAAATCCGAAGGAAGCCACTTCTATCAGAAGGCGTTCTCTCAGATTCTTCTATGATACAGAGACGAAAATACTATATCGACGATCATACGATGGATTACTGCTTCGGTGTCTGTCAAATATAGAAGCCAAAGAAGCCGTACGTGAAGCTCATGATGACATCTGTGGGGCCCATCAGCCTGGCCCGAAACTACAAGATCACCTTCGACGAATGGTCTATTATTGGCCCACGATGGTTGCGGATGTAATAGACTATGCACGAAAATGCAAAGCCTGTCAAGTCCACGCAGACTTCATTCACCAGCCATCCGAGTTTCTACATCCGACAGTGGCATCCTGGCCATTCGAAGCATGGGGAATAGACATCATTGGTCCGATCACTCCACCTTCGTCCAGAGGATATCGCTTCATACTCGCAATCACATATTTCTTCTCCAAATGGGCGGAGGCTGTTCCGCTGGGAGAAGTGAAGACTTCAAATGTGATCAGCTTCTTCAAGCATCACGTCATCTATCGCTTTGGACTGCCCCGAAGGATCATCCATGACAATGGTCCGCAGTTCGCAAGCCATGCCTTCTATCGGTTTTGCGACAAACACCGAATCCAAAATATTGCTTCAACACCATTCAACCCGACGGCTAATGGTCTAGCAGAAGCGTTCAACAAAACAATCATCAAGATTCTCAAGAAGTTCGTATCATCAAACAAACGCGACTGGAATGAAAAGGTCGACGAATGCTTGTGGGCATACCGCACAACAGTACGTACGTCCACTGGAAACACACTATTCTCTCTGGTATATGGGAGTGAGGCAGTTCTCCCACTGGAAACTTAAATTCCCTCGCTCCGCGTCGCCCTCACCTATCGGTTGACAACAGATGATAATCTCCATCGCAGACTGCAAGAGTTGGAGGCCCTAGATGAGAAGCGCCTGTTAGCTCAACAGCGAATCGAGCTGTACCAGGCACGTATCTCCGAAGCCTTCAACAAGAAAGTTAAAATCAGAACATTCCAAGTGGGCGATCTCGTTCTGGCAATCCAGAGTCCGATGGTTATGACTCTCAATACCGCTGGCAAGTTTCAGCCAAAGTGGGAAGGCCCGTTCATCATCGATACTGTATTCTCCAATGAAGCTTACTGTCTAGCAAAACAAAATGGAGACTTGCTCATGTTGCCCATCAACGGTAAGTTCCTAAAGAAGTATTACGTCTAAAACGACATCTGCCAGGGTGTTGAGTTATGTACCCTGTGGTACCGCTGAACTCACATCCCGACTACAAATTTTCAAGATGATGAGTTATGTACCCTGTGGTACCGCTGAACTCACATTCCGACCATAAATTCCCCAAATTGTCGAGTTACGTACCCTCTGGTACCGCTGAACTCATATTCCAAATCCCAAATATCCCTGATTGATGGGTTATGTACCCCCTGGTACCGCTGAACTCACATCCCGACTACAAATTTGCCAAAGTGATGAGTTATCTGCCCTATCGTACCGCTGAATTCACATCCCGACTACAAATTTCCAGATTGTCGAGTTACGTACCCGCAGGTACCACTGAACTTACATTCTGATCCTAAATCTCCAGATTGTCAAGTTATATACCCACAGGTACCGCTGAACTAACACTCTGGTTACTACAGATAAATCTATATCGCCTCTCTTAGGTAGTAAGTCATGTATGATCATACCTCTGAACTTTTCTCCTAAAAGAGCTCCCTTCTTATGATCCAATACCCGCATTCTCAGTGCACAAAAAAGGGTAACAGATCCACAGATTCTCCGAAACGACCACGTCGATGCTACCTCTAAGTTGTTTCCCTTCTATCAAAAACAAACTGCCCCTCACATAGAACATCCACGTCCTCATTACCTCTGAGTTGTTCTATGTACCCTTCATGGAGCCCACTCCTGCCATGTCCTCATTACCTCTGAGTGGGAAGGCTCCATCGAAGAAACCCTCATATTTACCATATCCTTTTTACCTCTGAGTAAGTATGTTGGTTCTCTTCCAACTTATTATCCGTATCCAGAACCAGGGTACGCCAAGGATAATAGGTCCACAAAAAGTCTCCCATTGGGGCGATTACTACAAGCAAAGAATAGAGCGAATGTATTCTGTTCATTCAAGATCAGTTATATTCACATGACTACATCTCATGAGCAAGCCAGAAAAGTTCTCTATCATTTCATTCAGACAAGAAGGAAGAAGATTACATTGATGTCCAAAAGAAGCAAAACACAAACTGCAGCTAAAGACAGACAGAAATATCAAGACAAAAGACGAACATTTATGAGAGCCCACGAATCCTAGTTACGGGGGCGCATGTACCAATCCCTCAACCATTTTTCATATGAAGGATCTACTTGAGCAAAATCCTCGCCCGGAGTAGGAGGGTCAGAACTCCCAATACTACCGCCATCAGACTGGGGCTCCTCATTTACAGCAATAGTCGCCAGCTCTCCTTTCTGTTCCTCCGTTGTTGGTATTACCTCCTCCTTAACAAGCGATGATTCTTGTTTGAGAGGAGGCAACAGCTCTTCCTTCACAATGATCTCAGCCTTCGACAGGGATGCTGCAAGAATCAAAGATAAAAAGAAACAAAGTTATATGGCTAGAGCCTTATGCGGCCCAATCCAGACGAGCTTATGCGGTCCTGTTTAAGGGGGGGCTTCATGCGGTTCGATTCAGAGAGACTTATACGGCTCTGTATGACGGGTCATTATACGGTTCAGTTTGTGAAGCGCCTGTGCGGCTACTAGACAAACCCCCATACGACTCGGACATAGGGTATACCCCCATGCGGCTCGGACGTTGGACATACATGCGGCCCATACAATTTGAACAATTCGATGAAGACGAGGGACCCATTAAAAGCTTGTGCATAAAGCATGCAACAAAGCCATCTTTGTTAGGGTTTCGAAGTATACGATCTGCCCAAACCCTTAACAGTAATGGTGGAGTGAACGTCGGGGTGAACTTCAGGCGCCGGGGCTAACGAAGAAGCCACTCCCTTTCCCTTCGCCGCGGCTTTGGAAGACTTGGGGGCCATTGTTGATTGATGAGCGGAGAAGAAAGACGAAGGCAGCAACTTAGGGCAAGAAGAGTTGTATACGAGAGAAAGTAAAGAAGTCTCCCCATTCTACAAACCCTCTTATTTATAGCCAGACAAAAGGGGGGCTCATGAACCGTCGGACGCTTCGATCCGCGTGCTGCATAAAGAACAGAATCGACTCCTCGGTCATCGAAAAAAATCCGAATATTTAAAACCGACCCTTGGGATCCTGCCCCAAAAGGCGGCTTTAAATCTAAAGCAAATCAAGAGCAATTAATAAGACACACAAGTGGCAGAGAGCCTATGCAGCCAGACAGTCCATGCGGCTAGGAAGTCCATACGGCTAGGAAGTCTATGCGGCTAGAAAGCCCAAGCGGTCAGAATATCCTCTGCGGCCAGAAGAGCTTATATATAGCCATGCTTCTTATTCAAAGTATTTCAATTTTGCAAATTGAAAACTTTGAAGGGGTCTTGTAGAAGCATGGAAAAAGACAAGGAAAGCCTATGCCGCTCAAAACAGAAGGAGCCTCATGCGGCTCATAAGTCCTTCAGGATCCCATACGGCTCATAAATAGAAGGAGCCTCATGCAGCTCCAAAAGTCCTTCATGCAGCTCGAATGGCTCCACGCCACGTGGCCTCACGTTGTTCGATCCGACAACTGGCCATAAAGCAGCAGCTAAAATTAATTACTCTAACGGCAGCCCTGACAATGACAGCTCTGACAAATGATAGCTCTGACATAAAAATTGAAATAATGACTCTGACATGATGGCGTGTTCCTAGGGAAAAGAAGAAAATCTTTTATAGCTGACATGATCCGTCAAAGCTCCCTATGCGGCTGTCACTCCTATGCGGCTGACACCCCTATGCGGTTGCTCTTTTTATGCGGCTGCTTCCTTCATGCGGCTGCCACCTTCATGTGGCTGCATCCTTCATACGGTTGCTTCCTTCATGCGACTTCATGCGGTTGCTTCCTTCATGCGGCTGCCACCTTCATGCGGCTGCTTCCTTCATGCAGCTGCCACCTTAATGCGGCTGTCACCTTCATACGGATGTCCCCTTCATGCGGCTAGGAGTGTAGGGGGTCACCCATATGCATTTCATTTAGAGACTGCACACATACGGCTCTGTCAGGACGTTCCACTCACGACAGTTGAGAAATATGGCGATCCTTATTACAAGTTGAGACACGTGGCTGTCTTATCCCCTCGAAGTTATGGCTGCTCGTAAATCATAACAACCAGATTTTACTATAAGAAAATAAGGCTTTGCCAACATTTTTTTGCCCGACGTTTGTCGAAATATCGGTTCCGTTATTATATACCGACGTTTTGAGCGAAATGTTGGGAATTACCTACATTTAAGTTGAATGTTGCAACGATTACCGACGTTTGGTCGAAAATGTTGGCTATATTGGAAATATTGCGACGTTTTTCTCTAGCAACTACTGACGTTCTGAGATTAATGTTGGGGTTAGTATGCATTTGTGTTTAAACGTCGAGTAATATCCAATGTTTGGTAAAAAAATGTCGAATATTTTGAGAATTACATACATTTAAGTTGAATGTTGCAACGGTTACCGACGTTTGGTCGAAAATGTTGGCTATATTGGAAATATTGCGACATTTTTCTCTAGCAACTGCTGACATTCTGAGATTAATGTTGGGGTTAGTATGCATTTGTGTTTAAACGTCGAGTAATATCTAACGTTTGGTAAAAAAATATCGAATATTTTGAATTTTTTTGATATTATTTTCCAGGCATTTATATTTAAGTCGTCGTAGCCAAATTGATCCGACGTTTTGAACTAAACGTTGGAAAATGCCTACATAGTCCAAATTAAACCCCAAATTAAAATTAAATTTGGCATATACATATATGGTAATGTCAGTCAACAATTCAATATAAACCCAAATTAGAGATGCGTTTATATGTATATATGGTAACGCTCCATCTATATATACAAGCTCTGGCGGGTGCAAAGAGAAAAATTGCTCCCAATATTTTCTTTCCCTCTTTAATTTCCCTCCTAAATCCTTCCTCCTAAAACAAACCCTATTCACCGATTTACATGTGCTCTCCTATCCAGACCTAGCCTCCTCATCGAATAGAAGGCAGCCTCCCTCTATTTCGGCCACTGCAATCAAAATCAAAGACGGCAGACGGCGGCCGGCCGTCCTCCTCTCTTTTGCCCACGCGCTAGTAGTCGCGCCCGCCAGGTCCTCCTCTCTATCGGCTATTAGAAGTCGATCCTGGCCAGCTAGTCTCTCTTTCGGTCAGGTATATTGTTACATTATTTCTTTATTTTCATCGATAGGTTTATATATACATGTCTTATACCTATAAAAAATTATTAAAGAATGAAGCATGCCAATAAGCGTTCTAATTAACGTCCAATTGATAAGTTATAATTAATATTTATTCACAAATACTAATGAATATATATGCTTATATTTCTATGCAATTTTCTGATTGTAAAAATAGAAATCGGAGATTATTTGTATTGATCTATATTTTTCAGATTTTTATTGATCGATACTTTTCAGATTAGGCCCAAAGCATTCTCTTATAGTTTTAACAAAGATTAAGATGACTAGGAGTGTTATTTTTGCCCTGGCTGAATCTTTTTGACAGTTCGATACCTATCGTATCTACAATAATACATGTTCTTTAGGAGCATGAGTACTATTATAGTGAGCAAATTTAGGTCATACTATAATAGCAACATTGAAAAATTTAGGTCATATTATGAAAAACTCAAAAAACATTGAAAAACTTAAGGTCATGTTATACTGCACTTCTACGAGTGTCAAATATGATAATTGGAAGAAACCATGAACTCTCTACCCGGAGATCCGAAGATTCATCTTATAATCCATTAGAGTCATGCCTACTACACAACATATGTTTGTAACTGACTTGTCTAGATGTATGGGAAAAAAATTGGATTACTTTGGCCATATTTACCAATCTTCTTAGCTGTATTTTCTCGGTATTTCTCAAAAAAATTTCAAAATATTAAATGAACCATGCTTGAGAATACATTCCTTTTGAGTTGTATTATGTATTATTTTGATGTTATATTGGCGATATGTGTATGCTTGTTAATTTGATTTGTGTCATGTCATGAATGATTATATCGTTAGATTACCTCCTAAGTGAATTGTATAATATTTTTTACCTCCCAAGTGAAAGTTGCAAAATACTAAACCGTTTTCCATGTGAAAAATTGATATGTTGTTTAGAGAGCCTTTATGCTCTGGTAGTAAGAACATGGCAAAAGCTTCATTCGAAAGGCCTTAATGTATATGTTTATATTTCTATGCAATTTCTGATTATAAAAATATAAATAAGAGATTATTTGTATTGATATTTTTTGTATTAGAAAAATATATAGGAACCGGACATAAAGCATTCTCTTCAAGATTTTAAAGAAGATTAATACGATTAGGAGTGCTATTCTTGCCTTGCTAACACTATTAGAAAATGTCACATACCACACAAAAGCTACAAGTTGTCGAATACCTCACTATAAGTTATGTTATCCTTTTTGTGTGCATTTTTCTAAATTTTGAGTCCAAAACGTTATCGTATGACTTATCAGAAGGTGGCACTCAAAGTTGTCGAATACCACACTACAAGTTGTCGAATACCACATAATAGGTGGCACTCAAAGTTTTTCCATCATTTATAACTGTGAAATAATCATGAGGCAGATGATTAACTTGATTTAGGGATGTGTATTATTAACAGGTTAGGATTGTCTGCACTCTGCAGGATAACTAAGTCATACAATTTGAAAACTAAAGTTATGTGTTTTTCATCCTTGTCTTTTCTTTGTTCATTGTTCATAAAATTTACCGATGCATGTTTGGACAAAACTTTCGAGTGTCAAGGCGATAGTTTGCTTTGAGTGTCAATGTCACGACGGCACATCTAACCAAAGAGTTGTTACCATGATTAGATATGACTATGTGGAGAGTTTGGTGAGTAAATACAGATCCTATTTATGATGATTCCGCTTTGATGATGAGGTGGCATGTAATGGAGTAGCCTACTGATTCAATACAAGATGGATTCAATGAGAGGAATAGTTTGCAAGACAAAGCAACAAAACAATAGTACGAGACAAAGCAATAGTTTGAGAGACTGCACGGCAAAATTCATACAACAAAATAGGCGACATTAGTAAATAAATACTCCATCATGAAAGATTGTCCAGGAGCATAAAGCGGTGAATATTAGAGGGAATCCAATTTGGCAATTCTATAGACCAATTTTGGGTTATAGCTGAACATAAAATATTAGAGGAACCATAACATCAAGTGAAGTTTCTCTACATAACATAAACCCGACAACCAAAGTCCTCAACCCTCCAAAAAAAGACGTTTTTATAGTGTTTTGTATTCCCCTCTGACCCAACTCCTGTCCAATTTGTATGTTTAAAGATTCATGAATGAAATATCAGTCCCTTAAGGACACATAACACATACATGTACATATACATATAATATATAGACACATGACACATACATATACTACTAATGCTAATTAATCCCATTCTTCTTATGATATCCAAGATGTTATAACCTGGATTTCAATTGAAGTTTCATTTGTGGGATAAAATTGGTGTTGTACAGTACAACATCTCTATAAAATTCCTGGCACCAGCTCTCCTGTTATAAACTTTGCATTATACATCTTATGGGGTGAGGTGCCGAGAAATGGTCAAAAAGCTTTCTTCTCTCTTGCCTATTGGTATGTCACACAATGAAGCTCATACGTGAGGCTGTTCATCTGTTTGATTTGATAAGCATATTATTTAAACTTATGTATCATGGAACTCCATTCTTCTTTTGATTAGATGTTAGCATATACCGACATTCTTACTTTTACAAAAAAGTTCTCTGTTTTAGGCTCCTTTAAAATGTTGGCATATAATATGTTTTTCTTTTTGATAAATTATTTCTTTTTGGAACTTGTTATTGTCAATATATAATTATTATACATCAAGTTCAATATTCTTTCTTTCTTTCTTTCTTACAACTTGTATACTGATTTTAATTAGGGTATTTGTTCCTTTTTCACTAAAATTCTTGAATTTTTCTTTATAGTTGTGAGACAATACCGTTGGGTTGAACGTTCTTATGGACAAGAGCTGGATTAATATACGAATAAATGCGATCCTTTGTATGAGAAAGGAGCAGAGGATTTCGTAAAGTTTGCTTCTGCTAATAGATCGAATGCCGAAAGAATATTATGCCCGTGTAAGAAATGTCGCAATATGATATATGTGAAGAAAAATGATGTGGTCGAACATATACTACTAAATCGTTTTTTAGAGAGCTACACGTGTTGGACTTTTCACGGAGAGTCTCCATCATCTTCAAATCCTTCTTGTGATTCTGTTGTCGGTGATGAAATGCGAAAGATGTTACATGATGCATTTGGAATTCCTCCGACTGACCAAATAAACTTTGTGGACGATGTTGAGTATCATCCACATATGGAAGGTCCTGATGTAGAAACTAAATTTTTTTTAATTTGATAAAAGAAGCTGAGCGAGAGTTATATCCAGGATGCAAGAAGTATTCAACACTCTCGTTTCTTGTCCGATTGTTGCATATCAAGTGTCTTAGTGGATGGAGCGACAAATCCTTTACAATGTTGCTTGAGTTATTAAAAGATGCATTCCCTGAGGATGTGACATTGCCGAAGTCCTTTTACGAAGCGCAAAAATTGATTGCGAACTTAGGACTTAAGTATAAGAAGATACATGCATGTCCTAATGATTGTATGTTATACTTGAATAAGACAGAACAAGAGCATGAATGCAATAGGTGCCATACCCCAAGGTATAAACAATTAAAGGTTGAGTCGGATAGCAGTTTTAATATAGATCGAAAAATTCCTGCGAGGGTGGTAAGGTACTTCCCATTGATACCAAGACTTCTGAGACTATTTATGTCGTCAAAGACAGCATCACAGATGAGATGGCATGCCGAGGAACGCATTAATGATGGGAATTTAAGGCATCCTGCAGAATCTCTTGCATGGAAAACATTTGATGAGAAATATCCGGATTTTGCCGAGGACCCACGAAATGTCAAGCTCGGCTTATCTAGTCAGTACAACAAAAAACCCTTTTAATGACGGCTAAAAAATGTCATTAATGACGAACCATGACGCTTTTTTTCCACGATAACCGTTATGAAAACGGGTGTTATAAATATTTTTTAAAAGCGTCATAAAATAACCGTCATGAATAGATAATATGTATAGGCTCAATGCAGCACATTTATAACACTCGTATTACTGAACTCATCACATTTATGACACTCAATACTGCACATTATATATTACTTTCCAAAAACTTCTCAATTCAATTTTAAAACAACAACTTTGAACTATATTCACAAGAAAACATTGAAATGTTATATCACCATCTTCATTACATTATCTCAAAATAGGGTATCCAAATACATATATTTACAACTACTACTTAAATGAATCCTCAAAACAAGTAACTACTTTGGCTTCAACTTGAGCACATCAAAACTGTCAACATCACGTGTAGCAAATCCCACCACTGTAATAATAGTTGCAACTTCATGTGCACCTGAGAAAGAAAATTAATACTAGTTAGCTACAATTCCACCATGCATCTATAACAATTATTATCAACACATTAAGATAACACCAACTTCCTTTCTATCAGGACTCCAAGTTCCCCATGCACAAATACTTGAGCTGCACTCAAAAGGATACAAAATTCAGCTCAAAAGAAGTCATAGTCAACTAAGAGTTTTTGCTTTGATTCTATACCCATGCACAAATACTTGTATGTTATCCCACTTGAGGACAGTCCACTATACCTAGATGCAGTAGCATTTACATGGTTAGCTTATCCATTCTACTATAGATAATGTAACATGAAAAAAATAAGTTATGCCGAACTCACTTATCACTGTTAGCAGCCGCTTTATTCCTGACTGCCTGTATTTTTTCCTTGTCATTTAGAAGTGCTACAATCGATTAAACCTTCTTTCTTACATTTATTCCAGAATCCTTCCCATTAGGCTTAACATATGCGAAGCCTGAAAGGGACTTGATAAACATAAAGCAAGTAAATACAAAGTACATAGCAAAAAAATAACGTTCATCAGATTTTTCTATTATAGATGGAGAAGCTATACTGGAATTTTGAGATTCCAATAGCTCTTGTCACTCAATGTAAGATTAAAAATTATAATATTTCCTAACATTGAAGGATGATTTGGATATAAAAAATGATAATCCTATTTTTTTAAGCAAATGTGACAGCTCCTGTCACTCTCTTTTCTTTTGTAGTGCGCCTAATAATTTCCTAAACAAGAAAGTATGTTTGTTTTAAGCAAATTTTGAGATTCCAACAGCTCCTGTCCTATTTTTTTAAGCAAATTTTGAGATTCCAATAGCTCCTGTCACTCTCTATTCTAATTTATGCAAGAAATATATACGACTGAGTTTTATTAAGAAGAAAGTATGTTTGTTTTACTGCAGGGTGGTGCCACAGGAATGGCATGCTCCTCCTGGTGTACGAGTTCATGACAAACGGCAGCCTAGAGCAGCACCTATTCGGCGGTGGGCCCGAGCGGCCCCCCTCCTGACGTGGGTCCACCGATACAACATCCTCGCCGGAGTTGCCTCGGCCCTCCACTACCTCCACAACGAGTACGACCAGATGGTGGTCCACAGGGACATCAAGTTTTGACTGATACTTAAAGCCTCTGCTAGGTTGTGATACATTGTATTATTTATGACAATATTCTGTACAATTGGCTCGTTCTTTGGTTCTACACTACATCCACCTCTAAATAATTTCGAAACATATTCACGTGCCTACCAGTTTGAGTCCTGCTATACATGTGATGCTTCAACGAATTCCATTTCTTCACTTTTTGCAAAGAGCTATAGTTACAAGGTGTTTATATTCTTCTTACTAAACCATTAAATGAAATGACACATCCATTGGTACAATGGTGCAAGTAATAGGCAGAATTATTATTTGTATATATGTTATAGTTTCAACTCATATGATATGCAACTTTAGGGACTTCTGAACAAGCTGAGGAAGTTTGATATTCAAATTCACTATAAGAAAAATGTGCTAACCTCATCTCGTCTAAGATTTATATTAAGAGAGACCATAACAGAAAGTACAACATCTCGTCTAGCTTATTTTATTTTGAAGGGTTGTGTAGAGAAACTTTTGTCAAAATTATATCTATCCGCCAAGCTTAGAACATTCACCTTTGTCCGGTTTCAGGGAATCAAATGAAGAAAGATTCACCATCCAATCAAGCATGTTACACACCTAATTTTTTTAATAAACCAAGTACAGCTGTTAATTTTACTATATTTTCTTGTTTAATTGCATTCGATTCTGAACCCATTTTCTAAACACACTGGAAGATTTCTTTCACGGCTTTTATTACAGAGAAATTAAGGTAGTTACAGATTACAATCAACCCTCTTGTCAGGTGGTTAGCTTCTCTCAGGCATTTACACAAACAGTTGACATGCTTGCTTTTCTGATATCAAACAAAGACAGTACTGAAGAACATTATAGCTTATTCTGTCTAAAATTCAAAATCGAATCAGTATGAAAAAATATTATAACTTATTCTCTCTAGAATTGGTCATGACCATTCCAGCAAGCTCGTATCATGGTTTGTCGTGTCAACAGGAAGAAGTGTTAATAAAATGACAATGAATACAAAAAAAAATTGCTACACTTACATACAGAAAACTCCGATGCCGATACTTTGTTTCTATTTTGAAGCGAGAGTGCTCTTGAAAAAAAAAGCCTTAGCCATCTGAATCTGCACATCGCTAGCATCAAAAAGAAGAAAAACAGAAGAAAGATAAGGACACTCGTTCAGAGGAAAACCATAGCCAACCACGGTGCCCACAATTGGCTTAGCATCTTCACCATCGCCGCTTCCACTGCCGCCGTCGCCGCTCGTGCCTATGAAGATCGACGTCGATGCGTGTGACGCCATGGCGATGGAGTTCGACGTCGATTTTGTAGGATTTATTATGTTGGAATTTTGGGTAGAGGGAGGATAGAGAAGAAGAAAAGGTTCTCTCATCTTTGGTTTCTGGCTGATGTGAAGAGAGAAGAAAAAAATATTTTTAGCGTTAGGGATTTCGAGTGGAATAGATTTCGAGTGGAATAGATTTTGGATCTAGGGTTAGGGTTTTGGAGTTGGGGGAGAGGAGGGAGAAGAAAGGAGGAGAAGGAGAAGACCAGAATGTTTTGGGGGAGAGGCGGGCTATAGCAAAGATTTTACCAACAATTAAACTTAAAAAATATTACAAGTTTGCCACCGCTCTAAATTATTAATAACGCTTTGTTTTATAAATGTTATAAAAAGCCTAGAATTAGCCTAAACCGTCATAGAAAAAAGGTATTTCGAACTTTGATGACGCTTCTTTATCAGCCGTCATAAAATCCACTTATCAAGCATCATTAAAAGAGTTTTTTGTTGTAGTGAGTGACGAGTTTAATCCATTTAGAAGCATGAGTATTGCACATAGCATGTGGCCAGTAATTTTAATACCATATAATTTGCCACCATGGTTATGTATGAAACAACCTTCTATGATATTATCGATACTAATTGATGGTCCTCATGGGCCAGGAAATAACATCGATGTTTATTTGCATCCTCTAATGGATGAATTAAAGCAAATATGGGTTGGAGTAGACACTTATGATGCAATTAGTAATCAGATGTTTAAAATGCGTGCATCATTGCTATGGACAATAAGTGATTTTCCTGCCTATGCAATTTTGTCGGGGTGGAGCACAAAAGGTAAATTGGCATGCCCTTGTTGTCATAAATATACTCATTCTCGATGGTTGTCTAATGGAGGTAAGCAATGCTATCTGGGCCATCGTCGATGGCTACCGGAAGGACATAAATTTTGCATGGATAAAGTCTCTTTTGATGGTACAATAGAGATGGATACAAAGCCCACTCGACTGTCAGGAGATGAAGTGTACGCTGAAATAAAAGACTTCGATAATAAGTTTGGAAAAGATCCAGAGTCGGAACGAAAGAGGAGAAGGACGGTTAAAGGAGATGGAGCCCTAACATATAATTGGAAGAAACGAAGTATATTTTTTGAGTTAGATTATTGGAAGGACAATTTGCTTCGCCACAATCTTGACATAATGCATATTGAAAAGAATGTGTGTGACAATGTGCTTTGGACTATATTAAATGTTGATGGAAAGGGAAAGGATAATTTAAATGCTCGTAAAGATCTAAAAGAATTTGGTATTCGCAAGCCATTGCATCCTCAAAAACGGACAAACAACAAATATTATTTGTCGCCTGCTTGTTTCACGTTGGACAATAAACGCAAAGATATAGTGTGTAAAATGTTGAAGGTGGTAAAAGTCCCGGATGGTTATTCTTCGAACATATCACGTCGTGTTAACCTTAAACAACGTATTATATCAGGACTTAAGAGTCATGACAACCATATCTTGATGCAAGAGCTTCTTCCTATTTCTTTGAGAAATGTTTTGCCCAAGAATGTGCTTGGACCGTTGATTGAATTGAGTAACTATTTTAGGACTATGTACTCAAAAACGATGAATGTAAAGGATTTGGAACATGCTCAAACCCGTATTGTGCTCACACTCTGCCATCTTGAAAGGATATTTCCGCCTGCATTTTTTGATGTCATGGAGCATTTAGTCATTCATTTAGCAGAAGAAGCGATCATAGGAGGTCCACCACACTACCTAATGATGTATGCTATTTAGAGGTATGATATCATTATTATTTTTGTATTTATATTTTTTTTGTTTCTTATGAAAAACATTATTTATAACTAACCAAATCCCCATCGTAGATACTTGTCCACATTGAAGAATTATGTGAGGACCCGCAGTCATCCAGAGGGTTCAATTGCACAAGGATATTGGGTAGAAGATTGTCTAACATTTTGCTCAAGGTACCTAAACGATATTGAGACCAAGTCCAGTCGACCGGTAAGGAACGATGACGGTGTATCTAATTCTATTGATTTAGAAGTGGGCCGTAAATTAGGGAAGTCAGTGGGATTTGTACTTGATGACATAACATATGCACAAGCACATCGATATGTGATAGTCAATACTGATACAATTTCACCATTTCTAGAGTAAGTATGCTACATTATTAAGTCTTCTATTTTGTAGCCATTTAAGACATAACATTTGATATGGTGTTTTTCTATTACAGGGCTCACCGTATGTCAATTAGGAGTAATTCTCGTCTCAGACCACATGATGTTGACCGTATTCATAATGAAACATTTCATTTATGGTTTAAGGATCATGTAAGCAAAAAATTAATATTTAAAAACTTTTACTGTTAAATAGGTAACCTCCTAAGTGAATTGCATAATATTTTTCTCCTTTGAAATAGGTGACGAAGTTGATCGAAGCTAATGTAGAGATATCACAAGAAATCCGGATGTTAGCTTTGGGCCCCCTTAAGAAATCAAAAAGATTCACATGATACATTATAAATGGTGTTCGGTATCATACAAAGGCCCGTGAGCAAAAAAGAACCACACAAAATAGTGGAGTCATGTTAAAGGCAACGACTAAAAGTTATACAAGTGCAAGAGATAGAAATCCTATATCTGGAGACATTAATTTCTATGGGATATTAACAGACATCAATGAGCTCTATTATTCTAAAGAGTATTGGTTTGTTTTGTTTAAGTGTGACTGGGTTGACAATAGTAGAGGTCTCATCGAGCGAGATGATTTTGGATTTACGCTAGTAAACTTTCGTCGTTTGTTGTATACTCGGCAACAAATAACAGATGAACCTTTTATACTAGCATCTTAGGCAAAACAAGTATTTTATGTACAAGACCCCGTCGAGAATGACTGGCATGTAGTTGTTAAGACAAAGCCCCGAGATTTTTTTGATGTGTTTGGGGAGCAATTTACAACTCATAGATATATGGCAGATGAAAGAGTTATGGGACGAGCAACATTTGGATGAGACACCATTCACACGTGATGATGATATTAGTTGGGTTCAACAAGGTGTCGATGGAGTTGAAGTCAACGAGGAACCAAGTGGGCGGGATGACAAAGATGATTAGGAAAATCCATATTTCATTTTCTGTTTTTGATTATTTGAAGTTTCGAGTTTCAGTTGGAGTATATGTTTTTGCAATCTGAATTCCATAATTTTTTGGTTATGTATCAAGTCACACTCTTTATTCAGGCTTTTTTTGAAGCCTGTCCTATATCAATTTGTTTTTCTCTTACAATTTATGTAGTTAAGACTTGGTATCATACTATTTCTTTCTTTACTCTTCTCGATATGAACTTTTAATCTTGGTCTTGCCTACGTCAAGGAAAACTTTCGTTTTTGTAAGGTAAACATTGCATATTATTTACTGAAACTTCTAAACTGATTTTTGCCATATTGTTACTTTGTAAAGAATTTTTGCCATATATTTTCAACCTCTATAAGTATGAACCAACTCCCTGCTTGATTTGAAAAGATCCTTTGTAAACTAGATTCAGTTATTTTGTTTGATTGTGGTGCGAAAGGTCGCACCTTTCATCCAGCAGGTAACAGAAGCATAATTTTTTTAACTATCATGGGATTCCATTTCTTTCTGCACCATGGAGCTCCCACCAGTTATCTCAAAAAGAAATACTGTTCTTTCTAGTATATGTGGAGCCTATCTTTCAATTGCTCCAAATTTTCTGGTATTACTCTCCCTATTCTACTGACAAGTGAAACTGCGATATTTTGCTTATGATATTTGTGGGGGAATTGGCACAATAATCAATTTTCTTTACTTAGTGCTCCTATATGTGAAGGCAGGAACCTTGAAAAACACTGGGACTTTGAAGAAACGTGTCTCGTGTTTGGTTTATGATGATTTCATTAAGATGTCCAAAAGTATTTACACATTGCATTGACATGTAATTGTGTATCACAGTTGTAATATAAGTCGTTTGTTATAACAAGGTTCATATTTTCTGTTTATCAACTATCCTGAACTGTTGTGCTTTATCCACGTCCAGTGCACTAATTTGGGTACTGCAATTTTACTACATAATTACGTCTTGAGCTCACTTTTTTTCCTTTTGCTATATGAAGTCAATCTGCTAGCATACATCTCTACAAATGTGATTGTATAGCATTTCAAATCGGACTGGATGAGGAATCAAGTATTTAGCCTATTTTGGCGCTCGAAGCCAAGCCACCAAGAAAACAACTAAAAATTTATATTAATGAGATCGACGACAATCTTTTAAGCAGAAAGAGACTCTTATTTGGTCGTATGGAGTTTGGTACCAAAGAAGCCTACCACCATCACATTTGAGGATGCGTCTCCTTCCCTCTGTTGTATTGGATATTGTATTGGTGCTTGCAGGATACTCAAAAAAGATTAAACCAATAAATACCAAGGAATCCTACTACCTCCCCATTTGAGGATGCCTCTCCTTCCTTTTGCTTGCGAAATACCAAGAAAAAGATTAGACCGATAACTAGATAAAGGGTCTTCGTATAGAGAAAAGTTCAAAAAATATGTCTTCCTTTCAATTGAAAGTAAAGGAAAAATGCTTTGATCTACTTCTAGAAGAAAGCGAAGAGAAATCTCCTATAACTCAAATCAATAGTCATACGGTACTAGGTTTGACATTATGTATCTTTTAGACTTTTTTCCCTTTATCTAGAAAAAAGATAAGAGAATCTATGTTGCTCAACATCGGCTATAGCTGAAGAAGATGTCGTCTCCAATCGATAATATGGAGAATTATTGAATATGAAGGATGTTGTGGTCCTTCTTTGTGTAGCTTCATTAGCGGTGGAGGGAGTCTGCCATCACTGAACAAGGTGCTATCAATGCGCTAAGGTAAAGTGATATGGTCAATGTTGTCGTGTATCGTCTACTTCTTAATTTGTCTTTTGTTTTCCCTTTTTTCCCTGAAGTGCAAACTACGACATGAAAGAAAGAGTAATCCATAATAGTTGGCAAATGATGTTCTAAAGACTTCCAGCAGACTTTGCTCCTTCGATGCACTTTTCTTTTGTCTTTTTAGGAAATTTTCCTTTAGGCATATTTCGAAGTAGGGGGTCACTAATATTTCATTCCTTAAGGGAAAAGGCGTACCTCTTCATAGATTGTTTTTCTTTTCAATTCTGTGTTCACTCAGTATCGCTTATAAAAGCTTTCATATAGCTGATTCAATGGATTATGGCGGAAAGGCTATACTCTACTTCAAAATATGGTTCGCTAAGCAAAAGTCAAGTCCTTAACCGTCCGAACCCGATAGGTTAATAAGTTCCTCATGTAGGCAACTAAGTAGCCACCTACATGTTTGTCCACCGTAATCTGATCATGTAGTGCATTGCACTTTGACAACCCAATGGATAACCTGATGACATAGTTCATATTCTGAATAAAACTGATGAAATGGAGTGATGTAAGACCTCGCAATGCTGTTTAAAAAAAAGTGTATCACATATATATGGAAATGGTAATTAGTTTCCGAAATTCCTGAAACTAATTACCATTTCCATATATATATATATATATATATATATATATATATATATATATATTTTGGTAATCGAGTTCATGAGCTTTGAGGTGTTTGGTAGGTCAAGAAACCTAATCAGTTAAGTGTTTAGAAACATTGATTACTTGTTGTCTTAGTATTTTTACTTTAAAGACCACTCAGCTTTTATGCTGACATTTGAGGAAGTTGACTAGTTAGACTAGCCTTACCAAAAGAAAAGACATTAGCTTACTACAGTTCGATGACAAAAATCAATGGAAGAAAAATTACTTGGTCAGCAAGATTGAAAGGAAAATTACCTTGTGCACTGGATGCAACGAGTCATTACTGTCTTCACCAATGGACCCAAATTCTTATCAACTACAGACCTCTTCATCTCTGTGAACCGTCCACGATCTGATCTAAAGGCCATCGACTGGTCCTGGAGATCGTACTCCCCTCCTTGATCACAGATAGGGCAAACCAATGGATGGTTATGGGACTTGAAAAGAATTTCCATTTACATGGGCATTTTTTTTCTTCCATGGAGAATGATATAGACCATCGAATCTTACTAGCTGCAAATTTCCATAAGCATTTACAGGTTCCTCTATTAATAATTATTACTTTATCGTAGTAATACTCTACTCTAGTTTCTTTAGCTTTGATTAACAGAGACCTCTGCATTTGAGAAATATCTGCATCATTCCTCCTTTAGACTTTTCTCCCACCAGTTATCTCAAAAAGAAATACTGTTCTTTCTAGTATATGTGGAGCCTATCTTTCAATTGCTCCCAATTTTCTGGCATTACTCTCCCTATTCTACTGACAAGTGAAACTGCGATATTTTGCTTGTGATATTTGTGGGGGAATTGGCACAATAATCAATTTTCTTTACTTAGTGCTCCTATATGTGAAGGCAGGAACCTTGAAAAACACTGGGACTTTGAAGAAACGTGTCTCGTGTTTGGTTTATGATGATTTCATTAAGATGTCCAAAAGGATTTACACATTGCATTGACATGTAATTGTGTATCACAGTTGTAGTATAAGTCGATTGTTATAACAAGGTTCATATTTTCTGTTTATCAACTATCCTGAACTGTTGTGCTTTATCAACGCCCAGTGCACTGATTTGGGTACTGTAATTTTACCACATAATTACATCTCCTCTAGTAAGTTTTGTACAAGTTCCTTCTTTAATGGATGAAAAGAATTAGTTAAATTCAATCACAAAATATTTACCTGCCAAAATTATGACCTTCTAGTCCTCAAGTGTTTGCACTTAGCTCTGGCAAACATAACAAAAGCTCATGAATTAACTAGTATTCTTTCTTTATACTTCAGAATGCCTTCTTTGGCTGCGAAAACTAGAAGATAATATGTGAATCTTTGTTTCTAATATGTTTACTTCTTCATAGAGAGGATCCTTTGTCGGATCATGAAGCTATTTTAAGTCAAAGATTTTATTAGGGCAAGGACTTTGTTCTTTGTCCATTTGAAGGTTCTATTAGAGGTAATGCTTCATTTCTGAGCATATTCTTGTATGTTGTTCATGATTATTGCAAGCATCCAGTTTCATATTTGTTCATGAACCCATTCCTATAGTTTAAGCTGCCTTTGTGTGTGTGTGTGTGTGTGTGTGTGTGTGTGTTGTTGGCCCAATGATTACATCTTGTTTTTGAATATGGCTAATCAGTTAAGTTTAACATAATGATGTCACTAATATTCATATACTCACTATCATGTTGCTACTTAAACTTAGCATTGTCCTATATTATATTGCTATGCTTGTATCGTACTGCAATATATTTTGCTGGCCTAACATGTATTTGTAGACATGCAGCAAGCATGACCTAACATGATCAAACCAGGACATAGGCAATGAAGAATTGATGTTGGAGCAAAGACGACGTCATACAAAGAGATTTCTCCGAACCGCCTAGCGACCTATCCGGGGCCTCGCATCGGGGGTTCCGGTGCCCGGTCAGCGGACAGGGGTCGAGAGGACAGCACCCCCCGTCCGAGGTTCGGGGGTGAAGCCCCCGAAAGGTATTCAGATTTCCAGATCTGTTTATCTTTGGACGACTGCTGTCAAGAAAAAAGTCGTCTTCAGGACTGCTCAAATATCAAAAGAAAGACGTCATCAAAGGGCTCTTGGTTTTCCTACTTTTTCCAAGTCTGTAATCTTTATTTTATTGAGTCTAGGAGAATGTGTACGTTGAGTCGCACTGAGTCATCTCAACCCCTAGACATATCTCTCCAAGATCTACCATACAATAGACCAATTCTTGAACCAAGCCCAAGCTCCACAAAGCCCAAAAGCCCAATGGACCAATTCTGTCTTCTGGAGACAGAGTTCGGGCCGAACTCTGCCTCCACACAGAGTTCGGGCCGAACTCTGTCCTCTGATTTCCAGCACCCTAATTTTTAGGGCCTGCTTGCTACAAGCTGTCCAACGTTCGAAAATTTGAATTCTTGAGGCAGAATTCTGGCCGAATTCTGCCTCCCAGAGTAGTATAAATAGAGCTTGAATTCTTTCTTTTCAAATCATCTCTTACCTTCAAATATTCAAGCTTTCTAAGCTCTACTACTCCAAGCCTTATTCTTCCATATCTCCTAAGCCACAACTCTCCTTAGCCCAAGGTGCTCAGTACGATATCAGCTAGAAGTTGTGTGCAAGAGTGAAAGAAAAGTCACTTGGACAATTCCAAGATTCGCCACTGTAAATCTGTAAGAAGTTGGCGTGCTCTTCTGAGTAAAGGCACGTGGTTGTACACTATTTCACAAACAGTGGATTTCAATCCTGAGCTAGAGTTCTCAGGCCTGGACTAGTCCTCCACGAGGGAAACCAGGTTAAAACTACTGTGTCTGCGAATGCTCTTCTGATATTTATTTACTTCCGCATTTATTTTTGATTTATTTGCTATCTTGATAGTTGTTTTGTGGAGGTGATATAGAGTTAATTTTTATTTTATGATTATCGACACAAACTCTATTCACCCCCCTCTAGAGTTGCCTACACGTTATTTCAATTGGTATCTGAGCAAGGTCTCTATTGTTAGGCTTAACATCCTTAGAGTAGATCCTTGTTTATTTGTGTATGGCATCGTATTCTTCCTCCTCCGATGAAGAGGGTTTTACTTCTAGTAGCATAGACAATCATGTTTCTTCTAAATGCAATAAGTGCTCTAAGTGGAAAGCCATGGCTAACCAATCCTTAAAGTTTGCTAAGGCTTTTCATTCTACAAATGAAGAACTTGTAGAAAAGGTTATTCATTTAGAAGAAGCTAATGAGTTTTTGAGAAATAAAAACAATGTTTTATTATCTAGACTTGACTCTCAAAACTCATCTTGTGTTTCTTTAAAGAGTTTGAATGATTCTTTAATTTTAAAAATCAAATCTCTTTCCTCATCAATAGAAGATCTTAAGAAGCAAGCACATGAACAAAATCATTTGCATGATTCTTCTATTGACTCTTTAAAGAAGCAAAATGATGATTTTATTTCTAGAATTGCTTTATTTAAAAAAGAGAATTATGCTTTAAATGCTAAATTTGATTCTCTTACTTGTTTGCATAATGATTTGCTATTAGAACATCATATTCTTAAGACCAAATCCATGCATAGTGATTCTCTTACTTGTGTGCATAATGATTTGCTATTAGATCATGATAGTCTTAAGACCAAATCCATGCATGCTCACTCTAGAGATATTCATCATTCTAGTATGTCACATGTTCATAATCATGCTCATTCCGATACATGTGCACACACTAGTATTAGGTGCTTCTATTGCTCTCGCATTGGACACATGAGTGTAACTTGTCCTATTCGTAGGAGTTTTTCTACCAATGCTAGAGTAAATAGTATATGGGTCCCTAAAGCTAACAAATGTGGATCCAAGTTTATTTGGATACCAAAGTCTTCGCCTAATATTTTAGGTGGAGCTTCTTGTATCGGGACATAGTACCGAGGAAGCGTGTTGGTGGTTGCAAAGCTCAAAGGTCATCTTCCAAGCAATTGCACCAACACAAGTGTGGCCACTAGAGCCACTTTGGTAACATGCTAAACTATTCTGTTTAAATGGCTTATATTTGTAGAATCTAGCATGTTTCTCTTGATGTCTTGCTACTAGCTCACATAGATATCCTTTAGTTGCTTATTATATAAATCAATGTGAGATATAATAATAGCATGCTTAGTTGTTTTTCTTATTATTTCTTTTATCTAGCATGACTAGTTACTTAGGTTAAATGATTAGTTCATACTATGTTGTTTATCACTCATTTTCTGTTAGTGTGACACATTTAAATATGCATGCTCGCTATTCTTTATCTTTATAAAGCATGTATATCACTCTAGTTCATAGGAGCTTGATTCTTGAATTTTGTTTTAAAGTTTGACTCTCTATTTTTAAAGTTTTGAGATAGTTACTTCTTGCCGATTTGTATTCAATATGTC
This sequence comes from Iris pallida, assembly GCA_029216955.1. Lineage (NCBI taxonomy): Eukaryota > Viridiplantae > Streptophyta > Magnoliopsida > Asparagales > Iridaceae > Iris > Iris pallida. The sequence continues at coordinate 2,356,125 of JANAVB010010795.1, read as the reverse complement.
ATATTTATCTTAATTGCTATTTGTGAATATATGTGTTTAGCACAAGCTACTTATAATTTGATAAGTATATACTTATACTTCTTTTTAATCTTGTGCTTGCATAATATCTTCATTATCAATTCTCATATTTTATTTTGATTATCCTATTGAGAATCAATTATGTCTTTGCCTAATAAAGTCTATTTATACGTGCTTTTGAATTTGTGATAGTTTTTCAAACATTCATGATGGATACATGACTATATTCATTAAATCTTCATTTACATGTAGATCATGTATTTATTATATTGACATCTATTTTTGTATAAATATCTTTATGTGGGCATATGAGATAAGCTCAAGTTTTATATTATTTTGAAGAGTATTTATTCATACTTATGCTTACCTTATAATTTAGCTATTGATTCTTTTGACTAAATTTGTGTTATCTCTACTTGAATCAATTAGCTTATTCCTTAAAGTCTTCTTTTGATGATATCTTATTGGATTTTATTTGTTGACTTTATGGATACATGTCTTTCACTCTTATTTTGATCTTTTTCGCTTAACCAATTTTCAGCCTGATTCCAGTTCTGTCACCAGAATTCGAAATTCGGGCCGAACTCTGCCCTTACCAGAGTTCGGGCCGAATTCGGCCTGGCTGTTCCAGAACCGGAAACAGCCTCAGCCGTTGATCAAATTATAGATCCAATGGCCATTATTGATTCCAAATGTTGATATTTATTTATTCAAATGCCTTTAAGTTGGAATGTTGAGAGAAAATATTTATTAGTGTCTTGTTCATGACTTTTATGGAAGTTCTTTTAAAAATTGCTTGGTTTTGTGCTTTACCTTACTTGTTGAGATCATCATACTTATTTTGAGTATGAATCTTCTATATATTTATTTTCATAAAGTGTATTATGAAAATATTTGTTTTGAAAATATTCTTAGCAAATTTTGACGATCATTCTTTTATTATTATTTGGGTATTTACCTCTCTTATTCATAGAGATTTTTATACTTTGATGTTGTTTGATGATATTGCATATATTCCTTTAAACCTAATTTCTTAAAAGCAAAGAACATTTTGGGAACAAGCCGAAAGGGTCCTTCTGTCATACAGGTGTAAATAGCCTGAAGCGACATGGTGCACTAGTCTTCGGACTACCGCTAGCTGGGAACCGGTCCCTACAGCTAACCCAAAGTGATCAACACTTTATAGACTTAAGATTTATTAAGGTCTACTTGCAACCATTATCTAGTTCTGGATCCTCTCCTAAGTTCCAGAATACTTCATCATATCTAGCCTTATATTTTGAGCTATAAATATTTTATTATTATTGTCCAATGATGTTTTTGTAGCACATGAGAACACATGTAATTGATATTTCATACTTCTCATGTCCTTAGTTACTATGGTTTGAGTTTATTGTTGAAATTTTCCTTTTCTAGAGAATACACTTTCATAATGGTTATAATTTTGCATTCTCTAGATCATTCTATTATTTTATTATCTTGGGTTAATCTCAATATTTGGCAAAGAGATTTGCTCCATTGTGTTTTCATGAACATCTCTTTTGTCTTTTACTTGATGAGAGTCTAATTCATTTACTTGCTATCTTATACTCTTATCCCTGCTTAACAAAGAGTATATAAATCATTTTGATCATTCAAAATGTATTACCCTTATTGTGAACTCTATGCTTAAGCATGTATCTTTAGTGTTAGTGACTTAAGATTTAATCAGCATATTTATCCTGTTAATGGACTACCTCGTTAATCTTAATTAGTTATGTAGCTTGCTTATTTACGATGTATTGATTAAGCTACATAATTTTTGTTCACTTTCACTCATCTAGCTATTTTCTTGAATTTCAATCTATATGTGATATGCTAGTTTACAAAAACAAGATTTATGAATTTTCTTGATGAGATTTGTATTCTATTTTAAATACATATGTTTGGTCTCTAAAATTAGTTTGACAATTTTTTTATTTAATTTAATCTTGTTTCCATTAAGGTTTGTGATTCATCGCTTTAACTTCCTTCCATACTAGTCATTGGAAAGCATCTCTTAAATTTCTCTCATCTTTTGAGTCATGATTCTTTTATATTATCATTTCTTTGGAATAAATTTGCAATGATTTAAATAAGATTGACTCTTTTCTATATTTTCCATTGGTTTGTTTATATGGTTTTTAGATGGAATTTATAACGGATCATAATTATTTATTGGTTTACTTTATGAATGATCCTATTGATAGAGTAGTCCTATATTATCTAATTATGTGGTTATCAAGTTAATTTATTACTCTACTTTGACTACTCATGGATTATCACATATGCTCTTTGCTATTTGAACTTCATTGGTTTCTTATTTAGTATTAGCAAGGTTAGATTATTACCCGTTGATGGGTACATATGTGGTAAAACATACATAGTCCATGCAAAGCAATAAATTGGTTGATTATTTCTTAAATTAGATAATCATGGACATGATATTTGAGGTTTATTTTTTTTGGAGCTATATTCATGATTGATTTAATTGACTTTATTCATTTTCATGATGATATTTTTCTAATGGACCTTATTATTCCTTTTCATAATGATATTTTTCTAATGGACCTTATTATTCCTTTTCATAATGATATTTTTCTAATGGACCTTATTATTCCTTTTCATGATGATATTTTTCTAATGGTCCTTATTATTCTTGATCATAATGATATTTTTCTAATGGACCATATTTCTTTTCATGATGATCTTCTTCTCAAAAGATAACATGCATTGATCTATCATATTTCAATATAATATTCTTCTATATAGGTTAGTGTATGACATCTTTTGATTACATGTGCTAAATTGAAATATTCTTTTGATTTCTCATCTTTAGTAACTATTAGTGGATATATCTTATTGACTAAAAATGATATTTTTCGTTCTATGATAAATTTTATAGCCTTATATCATTTTTTATGTCTTAAGTTATCATTTTATAGACGTTTTTATAGCATTGAGCAAGGGGGAGAAATTAATAGTTGATTTACCCCTAGATCTTGAAGTTATCATTTTTTTGCTATAAGTGCTTTAGAACTAGATACGCATATTTTAAGGGGGAGCAAATAAATTGGTTCAATTCATTTATTCCCTTTAATATGTCGTATACGTAGTTCATCATTGACCCATTTTTTTCTTTATTAGGATACTGATATTTTGTGAAAGGTTTATGAGAGTATATGCAATTGTTTTCATCATATTATTTCTCTTTTATATAGGTCATCTTGCTAATATTTACTTTTGTATTTCATCTTGATGACTATTGTCCTTTCTTTGATTTGGCTTTCTTTGTATGTTTAATTTGGCTTTCCATGTTGAGGACTTACCCAAAATTCATGATTTTATCTATATTGGTAATAATTTGAGGGGGAGCATTCAAGTAGACTGAATTTCTCTTTCTCAAACATTTTTTTTTACCTTCATGTTTATCTAAAGGGTATTCATATAGCATGATAAGGTAATTGAGTTCAAATGCATGAATTTTGGATAAGCAAATAGATTTGCAAATAATGAGATCATTTTATATCAATTGTTCCATTTTACGTTGATCATTCGTTTATTTTGTTCCACTATTTATCTGTGGACAATTGTGACTATCTTAGTTTCATTGATCAGTGTTTCAAGTTTTTATATTTCAATTGATATCAAGTTTGTCTATTTCAATATCTCAATTGGTTTCTTTCTTCTTTGATATCTATTATTTGTAATTATCTAATCCTTATGGTTTTTGACAGAAATCTTTTATTTCATAATTCTCTTCCAAAACTAGAGCAATATTTCATATCATACTATGTTTTTGGATGTCTTTCTAGGATTTCATGTTGGTAAACTATCTATTGATTATTTTCAAATTCTTTTAGTTTTACCAACTATTTGTGTTTTGACAAGCTATTTTCTATTTGGCACTCTATATTGGGTATGTAGTTTCTATACTTGTCTTTACACACTTCTCCCATTGTTCCTCATTTATTATATCTTGATCATGATTGTCTATGCCTTCCTCCTTTACTTATTCTTGAGTTCGGTTTATCTCTTATTACGGAGGAGCTTATTTTTTTGATCATGTCAAAGGAGGAGAAATAAGTTTAAATTAGCACACAATATGTGTTTATTAGTGATACATGCATCTATCGTATGTCTTAAACTTAACCGATTTGCCATAATCAAAAAGGGGAAGATTGTTGGCCCAATGATTACATCGTGTTTTTGAATATGGCTAATCAGTTAAGTTTAACATAATGATGTCACTAATATTCACATACTCACTATCATGTTGCTACTTAAACTTAGCATTGTCCTATATTATATTGCTATGCTTGTATCGTACTGCAACATATTTTGCTGGCCTAACATGTATTTGTAGACATGCAGCAAGCATGATCTAACATGATCAAACCAGGACATAGGCAATGAAGAATTGATGTTGGAGCAAAAATGGCGTCATACAAAGAGATTTCTCCGAACCGCCTAGCGACCTATCCGGGGCCTCGCATCGGGGGTTCCGGTGCCCGGTCAGCGGACAGGGGTCGAGGGGGCAGCGCCTCCCGTCCGGGGTTCGGGGGCGAAGCCCCCGAAAGGTATTCAGATTTCCAGATCTGTTTTTCTTCGGACGACTGCTGTCAAGAAAAAAGTCGTCTTAAGGACTGCTCAAATATCAGAAGAAAGACGTCATCAAAGGGCTCTTAGTTTTCCTACTTTTTCCAAGTCTGTAATCTTCATTTTATTGAGTCTAGGAGAATGTGTACGTTGAGTCGCACTGAGTCATCTCAACCCCTAGACATATCTCTCGAAGCTCTACCATACAATAGACCAATTCTTGAACCAAGCCCAAGCTCCACAAAGCCCAAAAGCCCAATGGACCAATTCTGTCTTCTGGAGACAGAGTTCGGGCCGAACTCTGCCTCCACACAGAGTTCGGACCGAACTCTGCCTCCACACAGAGTTCGGACCGAACTCTGTCCCCTGATTTCCAGCACCCTGATTTTTTGGGCCTGCTTGCTATAAGCTGTCCAACGTTCGAAAATTTGAATTCTTGGGACAGAATTCTGCCTCCCCAAAGTAGTATAAATAGAGCTTGAATTCTTTCATTTCAAATCATCTCTTACCTTCAAATATTCAAGCTTTCTAAGCTCTACTACTCCAAGCCTTATTCTTCCATATCTTCTAAGCCACAACTCTCCTTAGCCCAAGGTGCTCAGTGCGATATCAGCTAGAAGTTGTGTGCAAGAGTGAAAGAAAAGTCACTTGGACAATTCGAAGTTTCGCCACTGCGAATCTGTAAGAAGATGGCGTGATCTTCTGAGTAAAGGCACGTGGTTGTACACTATTTCACAAATAGTGGATTTCAATCCTGAGCTAGAGTTCTCAGGCCTGGACTAGTCCTCCACGAGGGAAACCAGGTTAAAACTGCTGTGTCTGCGAATGCTCTTCTGATCTTTATTTACTTCCGTATTTATTTCTGATTTATTTGCTATCTTGATAGTTATTTTGTGGAGGTGATATAGAGTTAATTTTTATTTGGTGATTATCGACACAAACTCTATTCACCCCCCTCTAGAGTTGCCTACACGTTATTTCATGTGTGTGTGTTACATGCTAGTGACCAGTTGGATTACTATATAACAGAATACTTTATGTTAAAAGAAATATGCACATAGCTTTTAGTAAGGTTATGCTATTTAGAGGGGTCACTTTATTCATCTACAATGAGTTTATTTATCCTGCTATGCTATGCCTTGGTCAACTAATTACAATTCACATTTTCTCTATTTGTACTGATAGTTGTGATAAAAGTATTTGAGGTATGATGGCTTTTAATCTGCTGCATCTTCCCAAAGAGTAAATAAGAGAACATACAGTGCAGCAATCCAAAGTATATCAATTCATTTATATCATACTCAACAGCACCAAATGAATTTGTTTCCACTATATCAAGAATCATGATTTGAGAAACCTTTTCTATTGCAATTCAACTATAAATATTTCCTACCGAAGAACTGGTAGAAAGTATTTGAGCATATTTGTTCAGTTTGTTCAGTTTTCAATCTTCTATAGCTATGCAAAAACACCAATTTTTAAATCTGCATCAAATTTGAGTCGGCAACATAAACTTATACATAACATTACTACCTCAACTAACTAGGATACTCGATGTTTGATACTAAATTTGCTTTTCTTGGCTAAACACGTTTCAATTATCATGGTTTAAAATTACAAATGGTGAACAATAACACAAAAAGTTAAATATACATCCCCTTTTTTCATACAGTGGGGAAAGTTTGCTTACTAGAATCAGAAGTTCATACTTATAGAATGGCCTGTGCACACTTTTCTCCTGATTGAAAAGTGTGCACAGGAGAAAGGTATGCATATCACTATATTACGAAAATATGTTTGAATCCACTTGAAGCCGTAATATCTCTCTTTATTCATAACTTTTTCCACGAATTCATGGTATTTTTGCATTTCTCCTTGATCGATTCTTTATTTTTGGGTCAATTTTAGCTGGGTTAGGGTTTGGGGGGTACAATTTTGGGGAATTTATGGTTATTGTTTAGAGTAGGTTAGGGTTTCGATCAGTTATTGTAGTTTGGTGATTAATTTTATATCCGGAAGGGAGAAGTTTATTTTTGTTCCATCCGGGGGTTGTGGTGCTATTGTTGTGTCCTTTGAAGGTGGCCGTGGTACTGATGCTGCCCCTGCCGTGCCGCAAAGGCTAAGGAGGAGGAGAAGGTTGAGGAAAAGGAGTCTCGTGATGTATATGTTCTTACTAGATAGAAAATAGATTCTATTGGAAAAAAATAATTTTTTTGATTAATTGATTGTGTTTTATTGGGTTTTTTTGTCGGATATTGAATTTTGCTTGTTATACTGAGAGTATCTTACTTCTGAACTTCTTGCTGATGCGTTCTCTAATGTATTTACATTCAATATTCTTTTATTTCTTTGAATAAAATGCTTTCGATCGAGAGTCATGGTTGGAAGGGGTTGATGATGATGGCTATACATAGCTTAGGATACATGTAAGCATGTGGAACATCTACTGATGCAAACAGGTTTGCATGCAACAGTTGCCAATATACACCTTAACTCTCTCATTGTCACACTTATACCAAGGGGTGTAGGGGATGATAAAAAAGTCAGACCATATCCTCCAAAAACATCAAACAGACATTGGCCAATCAATACTGTAGCTGGCACCAAGCGTATATAAAAGACATCAACTAACTACTGCATACTTGTTTAATATGGATTATTTATGTTCTTACACACCTAGTTGATTCTATATTAGAAGATACGTTGAAAACAAGACCATTCATATTAAATAGCTTTGTATTTTATCTATGCTACTATTTCCTATTCTTAAAGTTTACTTGTTATCATTTTTACTATTGATTTTATATCTAATTTGATATTTTTCTTTCTTTTGAAGCTGGAAAGAGAAACTTGTCATTTTGCATGAAAGCTTTCTATAAGGATATAACTAAGAGACTTGAAAACTTTAGGTTTATTCAGTTCAGACCAAGAGGTATTTTCTCACGTTATACAGAAGTTGGAATGATTAAGAACATAGAAATTATTTAGAAAGTCTCAATATTTGTCTTGCTATATTTGTAGTCCCAAGTATTCAGTTTCTTTATCAAGAACTAGAGCATCTATCATTGTAGCTTTTTGTTTAGTAAATTAGTTACGATTTTAATGTTTATATAGCACGTAGATCAACATACTACCATCTAGTCTATATACAGTTAAGCTTGAAAATGGAGGTTAACTTATCGTACTGAAGCCTGTTCAAATGAGCTAGTACCTTGTGGGACGAACGAAATTGGATAAGTATATATATTGAAGATACTTTTTGCGATAAAGTGTCACCAAGATATTCCAAGTTGGATTACCATTCTCAGGAGTAGACCGAGATTTGAACCTGTGACTTGAAGATACATTGGTAATTGTTCTTATCAATTGTCAACTAGCTCTTGGCTTGGGTGTGGTAGACTTATTAACATTGTTGCTTTCTTTATGTAGGATGTAGTTCCTAATAAAGAACATCAGGGATATCTATTTTAGTTGGTGCTATGTCTGAAACTGAAATGTACTGTGAATTGTGCTGCGTTATGAAACTTATTAACATTGTTGCTTTCACATATTTTTGTAATTGTGCTGCGTTATGAAATTGTGAATGGTATTTTTGCTATTTATGTGTCTGTGCAGCATCAGATAATTCATGATTAGTAATAATCGAAAGGTCCAACAACATCAGATTAGATCTTGTCCAGGTTAGTGATAATTCTCATTGTTTTTCCAAGTTAGTAATTTCTGAATCCAAGAAACCAACACTCCCTCTTGGTATTGCACTATTTCTTTTTGCATAGTAATTTCTGAATCTAAGAATCCAGCAGTCCTGCTTGTTGCGTGCGGTCTTGGTTCTAGGCAGTAAATATGATCTAAGATAGCCTGGCATGATTCAGCTGTCTTTAACTCATTTTTGATGTTATTTGTGAGGGTACAATATCAGGGCTGTTTGGAGTCCTGATGTACTTGGCTTTTCCAAGATATGAACCCGTTAGTTGACAAATGAGTGTATGCAACACATACATGACTCCTTCTGCCTTTGGAGATTCATAAAGCATGACCGGGCCATATTTTTGAGGATATGGGTCGACGTTCCTTACAATTAATCAATGGACATCTTTATTATTGAGGTGCTGATCCTCTTACCGTGAAGGTGATTGCAAACAGAGCTCAATTTTTATCTTTGTTCTTTTTGACAGTGATAACCAAAAACAAGACCCTCTCATTGTGTTGTATCCTACCTAAAAATCTCTGAGGACACAATGGGTGACTGTAAGACTATACTTTTTTATCATGCTCTTGATTGATCTGTTCCTAGCATAAATGAACATAAGAGGATTAGGAGATCAGACTTGAATCTCGAATGGTGATGTTTTTTTTCCGGATAAATAAGATTGTTGTAGTTTATAATAGAATGTTTTTCTCATGCTTACTAACCAGCCAAAGCAAGGAAAGTTGGTATTGGTGTGAAGAAGCTTAGCTTGTCATATAACTTTGCTGAGGCTGCAATGATTTTAACCAGTAACTTACGGAGAAATGATGTTAACCAGTAACTTTGCTGAGCTTGTCATCGTAAATTACGGAGATTCATCATTGAAGAAGCTTAGCTTGTCATATCACTATATCCTGTGTTGTATGCTAATATTGGTAAGTCATCTTTTATGAGTTCTTCTTTCTTAAGCAGTCTCTCATCCTCTTCTATGGCAACAGTAAGTGTGAGACTGGACACTCTCATGTTCAAGTTTGTTTAGATCATTTCTTCAATAAAAGTAACATATGATCTACTATGCCATCATTCATTTTCTCTTATACATTTTTTGATTGTAGTCAAGCTAAAATTCCATGGCGACAAGTAGACGCAACCAATTGAATAGGGGAGCTATGCCTACCGTTATTGAGGAACAAGAGCAAGTAGGTGCCAACACTGTCATGGTCGAACCTCCTTTGAATTGGCCACCTCCTACTATTTCCGAGGAGGAGGAGCAAACAGGAGTATTGTTCAGCAACAACGAACAACTAGAAGATCAAGTAACAGGTAATAATAAACTTAACATCACACATATTTGTGATATTAATATTATTGAAGTTAAACTTTAGGGTTTTAATATTATTGTGCATTAATTATTTTTATGTTGGCCTATTTTATACTTAGACCCGAATTCCAGCCAGGAGGAGCATAGACGAGTCCGTGGTCCTACTTTAATGCATAGGGGATGGGCAGAAGATGGTGGCATTCTAGAGATTCATGTCAACAATTTTGGCCAACCAATTGAGGAAACATGTTCGAGACTTGCTTCAAATTTAGGGGTTCTAGCACGAAATGGCCACCTAGCACCTTTAACTTACCTTGATTGGAGGCATGTACCAGACATTGGGAATGACGCAATTTGGACTCATATTAAGGTAAAGTAGATGAATAACCACCTAGTAATATTAAATTACTTTGTGTCGCAATTTACATATGTGAATAATTACATGATTTTTTTTCTTTACATTTCATATAAATAGGAAAATACGAATGCCACGGACCAGATGAGAAAATTTATGATGACGTCTGTCGGAAGAAAATGGAAGGAGTAGAAGGCCGAAGTAAAGCGTCCGGGTTATACTAAGTATAAGACTAATGAGGAACGGTTGAAGCATTGCCCCCCAAGGGTCGAGGAAATTTAGTGGCCAAGACTCATCTACTATTAGGATTCTGATAAGGGAAAGGTATATTTGTATTTATGGAAGCAATGGTTTTCGGTTTATCATAATATTTTATTGTATATTTGTATTTTTCTTTGTACCAGGCCAAAAGTAAAAAGAATAAAGCCATTCGTAAAAATTGGACAACACCACACACATCTGGTAGAACTCCCCATGCTGAAGTTAGAAATAAGGTAGAACAAATTTAATTTAATTTATTAGTTCATACATTTTTTAATGTGCCAGGAAAGAAGGTTTATTACTAATAATCTGATGCATTGATTCTTTATACTTATAGTTGGCTAAATCCATCGGATACGAGCCAACTCGTAGGATGGTATACAAAGAGACACATGTAACTAAAGGAAAAGGGCCAGTAAATGAAATAACAGCTAAGGCGATTGTATGATCTTACTTCTAATTTTATTTTATTTCATTATTTACACTTTTCATAAGTTTATATAAATTGTAGTTATGTTTTTATAAACATGAGTTGATTTTACAGCAAGAGATGGATGAACTAGAAGCAGAAAATCCAGAGACCAGTGTTGCACGAGATGATATATATGGGCGAGTTATGGGACGTGATAGGCACGGTCGTGTGGGGACATTTGGGCTAGGTGCTACCACGACTATGGTATTCGGACCATCGTATAAACTATCCCAAGATGAGAGGAGGGAGATTGAGACACAACATCAACAAGAGTTGGAGAACCTGCGACGTAAAATGGAGGCTGAAAATGAAAGGGTTCGTCGTGAGATGATGGCTGAAAATGAGAGAAACAAAACTGAAATGAAAGAGCAGATGGAACTCCAGATACAAGAAAAGTTATCTGCTGTGGAATCTCGGATGAATGATCGAATGGAAGCACAAATACAAAATTTACTTGAGAGTCATCTGCGTGATATGGGTGCTTTCTCACAATCTCCACGCGATGTATCTTCTGGCACAGAACAGGTTAGAATTTATCAAACTATTACATGTATATGAGCTAAATTTATTTGATGGATTGCATGTAATATTTTCTTGTATTTATAATGTTAGTTTTTTGAAAACAATTTTGAGCGTACATCACCTCCAATATTGCATCAGTCGGCACATATACAATCAGAGGTTCAATCAAGAAGACAAACACAACCATCAAAGCGAATACAACTGCAACCACCAAAGCAAGCGCAACTGCAACGACCAAAGCAAGCACAAACGCACGCTGTACCACGATCTCAAGTTCGAAGCTATTGTGAGGTTAGAATTTTTATTTCTCCTTAAAGCATTGAACTTTGACATTTATATTAAATATCCTTAAATTTTACTCTTCTTTTCTTGTGTTCATTAATTCAGGATCTCATGGCTATGAAGAGGGCGAAAAAGAACTGATTAGTGGAGAAGGTCAACTTGCAGAGTAAATCTTAAAAATATTCATTATTTACTCGTATGTCCTAATTTTAATTTCTTTTTTTTACATGTTTACATGCATTATCAAGTTACTTATATGGATTCATGAAGATTGTCTAATTTTTACTTTGAATGAACTTGTATTTTGGTGAATGAATAAAGATATAAAGACTTTTCACACAGACAATATTTTGATTTACAATAATTTTATATTAATATTTTGTTCAATTATTTGGTGGTGGATGCATTTACATGTTTGTGATGGGATCTGAAATTTTTATATATACAAGCACATTTACTTTTTGTGCGATTGTGGCAGATATTTTTAACCAATTTTTGTAACAAATCTAGTGGTTAGGTAAAATATTGGAAAAATAGTTAAATTCTCGATATGTTTGTCCAATTATTTGAAATTTATCACCCATTAACACAACTCCCAACATTTTGGAAAATTGTTGAAAAATAGGTTAAATTTACGACGTGTTTAGTAAATTGTTGGGAAAGTACCATCCAAAATTATATTTTCAATGTTTGTGGAAACACGTTGGAAAAAACCATCTTTTTTTAGAAAAGGTTGGAAACACAAATCCAACCATTTTTTGGAAAAGTTGGAAAATCACAACCCAACGTTTTTTTTTACAAAGGTTGGTAAAAATAATTCTAAAGTTTTATAAAATGTTGGAAATAAGTTACGTATGCCAACTTTACTGCAAACGTCGTCTAATCCCTATACCAACATTTATTGCAAACGTTGTAAATTCCCAACTAGAGCAACGACGACATTTGCATAAATCGTTGGACAAACGTTGGCTAAACATATACCAACATTTTATTCAGTTTTTACAACGCTTATAAAATGTTGGGATAGGCCAACTTTCTTGTAGTGACGTTAGTGCAATCACCATTATTACTCAGATCAAATCAGATTTGTTGTAATTAAGCAAATTGGACACGTGGCGGGAGATCCGAGCTTGTCATGACAAATTATGAATATTCATTGCAATCAGCATTAATTGCCCAAACGGATTTGGCGCAATCAAGAATTAACTGCACAGATGTAATGCAATCAAGATTAATGGTCCAGATGATTGACCGACGACTTTTCAAGGGGGAATCATTGCAAACCCTAATGATCACACCCCCACTTCTATAAATAGCAAGGTGCCATTCCCTTGCAAACCCGGGAGAATTCGGGAGAAAAAGAGGAGAAGAATTCCAGAGAAAAAGGAGATTCTTTCCACCCGGCTGGACGTACAGAGAGATAAAGGCACGCACAGAAGAGTCTTTCCACACATCCCGAGAGCATTTCTTCGTCAGAGCCAAAGCTACGTTCGATCGTCCAAGGAGTAAGGCAGAGCTGCCGTCGCTTTCCCGAGCCTCTATCGTCACCCCCAGAATCAAAAATAAACAATCGTACTTAGATTGTTGTACCTAGGTTTTCATTCCTAGGCTTTCTTTGTACGAGCGAGTTTGTATTGTGAGTCTAAGTTCAGTCCTCCTATAAAATTGTTCTGTACTTTTACAATCAATGGCAAACAAAGAGCAGTCATTAATTGTTCTTACAGAAAATGACTTCGACAAAACTAGCTGTATTAACTCAGAAGCGCAGCTCCCTCGCTTCAAACCAGAAGCGCAGCTCCATCTATCCAATCCAGAAGTGCAACACCATTCAATGGCTCCTTCATCTAAGACTCCGTTGCCTAAAACATAGTCTCCTCTTCGCCTAAAGCGCAGTAACTCCATTGCAGTCGAAGAACAGTCTCCTTGCCGTCTAAATCATAATGGCTCTGTTGCCTAAAGCACAGTCTCCTCGTCGCTCAAAAGCAGAGTAACTTTGTTTCCTAAAGCACAGTTCCCTCGTCACCTAAAGCATAGTAACTCCGTTGCTTAAAGCACAGCCTCCTTATCGCCTAAGTGTAGTGACTCCGTTGCCTAAAGTACAGTCTTCTCATCGCCTAAAGTACGGTGACTCTGTTGCCGTCGAAGCACAGTCTCCTCGTCGCCTAAAGCACAGTGACTCCGTCGCCTCAAGCATACTCAGCTCGTCGCCCGAAAGCACAGTGACTTCGTCGCCTCAATACAGTCACCTCGTCGCCCGAAAGAGCAGTGACTCCGTTGCCTTAGCACAGTCTAATCATCGCCCTAAAAGCGCAGTGACTCCGTTGCCTTAGCAATGTCAGCTCGTCACCCGAAAGCGCAGTGACTCCATTTGCTCAGCCCAGTCTACCCGTCGCCCTAGTGCGCAGTGACTATATTGCCTCAGCATAGTCTACCTTTTGCCTTAAAGCACAGTCACCTCATGGCCTTCGAAAAAACAGTCTCTTCGTCGCCCAAAAGTGCAGTAACATCGAAACCTCACCAGAAGCGCAGCTCGTACAAACGAGAGTTCTATGAGGTAGCATTGTCCCACGTAGCCACTCTAGTATCTATAAATTTTTAGATATGACCCGATCGATTTGTTTAAACCGTCGATCCTAAGATAAGAACATAGTTTGGTTCTGTTGATAGGGGCAATATCCTATCGGTTTGTTTAAACCACCGCTCCCAAAGATAAGAACGAAGTTTGTTTCTGTGGACAAGGGTAATATCCAATCAGCTTGTTTAAATCGTGACCCTAAAATAAGGACAAAATATAACTTTATGGATAGGAGTAGAATCCACTCGGGTTCATCCGATCAAGATTATCGAGTAATAAATGAATGCCATATGTAATTTATTCAGTTATGTTGATAACTACCGGAGATTTTAATGGATAGGAATCTCAGTGTCCGCCACGTGTCAGTTCAGCAGCATCCCCCACCGTGAAGACACCACAGATTCTATCATATCTCCACGCGCAACGCTCCTGCACGCCAGAAAAAAAAAAACTCTTATGCACATCGCATATGTGCTCACCGATAAATAGGAGGAGTTTTACATAGATCAGGGATCTTCGGCAACTCCGACGTCTTCTTGATTGGAAACCCAGAGTTCCACTCATAAGCACCAGAAAGTCAGAGCAATTTCAACTCATCGTTAAATCGTCAACGGAGTAAAGGAGCCGCTGCAATGCTTGATCTCCACCGTCACACTTCTCCAAAAATTTTGTACTTAGATCTCCTATTTAGGAATCACTTGTATTCTTTTACACGTTTAATATACAAAAAGTTTGTATAACCTTTCGTTATGGTGATCATGATGGCGACTCTGCTTGGGAATTCCTTCACCTCCAAGGAGAAGGTGATGACGTAATCTGACAACAACTTGCTGGGATCTTCTAAAAAGATGTTGGTCATACGTTTCGACCAGCATGCTTTTGAAGATCTCCTTTCTGAAAAGAAGTTGAGCCCTTAGAAGCGGTTCTTAAAACCAAAGAAGACTCGAGGTACCTGGGTGCCGAAGGGTGCTGCGACGAGCAGCAAGGTACAGGGGACTGCACTCCGGAACCCCCTGAATGACGATGCCCAAAAAAAACTGCAACTACCGCTGCCGTACCGCCTAGTTCAGTCCTCGCTTTTGAAAAGAAAATGTGAGGAGTACAGCTCACCCACTGCAGGCCCAACGAAAGCACAGCGTCGGAGGAATCGTACAGTTACCCACCTACGCAAGAAGGCAGCTGCACAGGCAAAAAGATCTATCTTTGACAAAATTGCCTACCTATCGGGTAAGGCTATGTTGGGCTTTGAACGTTATGCACCTTTTAGGGGTAACGTAAAGAGATCTAAGGCCGCACACGCCCAATGGGATCAACGTGCCACACAATAATCATGTTGGATTCTGAATGCCATACACCTACCAGGGATGGCACAAAGAAATCCAAGGCAACACTCGCCTTACGTGACCAAAGTGCTACGTCGACCACCCAGTTGTACTCTAAATACTGCACACCTTCTACTGGTAGTAGGAAGAAGTCTAAAGCTGCACTCGCTTCTAGCGATCAACGTGCTACGCCAATAGTTGACCAAATACCCACGTTGACAGTCATGCGCGTAGCCGATGGAAAGCTATACAAAACTGGTTTGAGTGCTTCGATGCCTTGACAAGTAAAACCTTACTGTCACTTGAGGGCTCATGCGCATGATTTAAGCCAGGGGTACATACTACGGGGATAGACTCGTGCGAGCAGTATTTTTTGAGCATGGAGTGAGTCTGCCTCACCAACAACTCTCTAATCAGGACCTAAGCGTATATCACGCAAAGGAACTGAGAAGAGGGAAGCCACATTTACATCTGTATTTATGTGTATAGCTTCTATGCACTCACGATATGAATATAGAAGTGGAGGCCTCCGATCTACGCAAGGCGATCTCCCCCAAGTGCAAGACGAGGGAGGACTCTGCTGCACATAATGTATCGGGCCCAAGGCACACCCGTGCCATACTCACCATCAATTGTTGTTGTTGTCAAGCAGCAGCATCGCCACCGAAGAGGTGATCCATCTTCCAAAGATTGTGGCCGATGGCGTTTGTACATCAAAGACTCGGCAAGGGATCGTCAAGTGAAGAAGAAGATGAACTCCTCGTTGCATTATGCAAGGCGGCACGTGGTTCTTCATCTCTTAAGAAGCTTTCCAAGAACCCTCCTACCTCGTCCAACAAATCAAAGGACCGACTGGGAGGCAACAAATCGGCAGTGCCCAATACGGATGTATTCCAACACACCTGTACGTAGGTTAAACTCTTGTCACATGTTGGGGGTAGCAACATCCATAACAATCCCATATTCCAACCCTAGGAGGGATTTTATGGAACTGACACAGATGGCTCCGTAGGCACAAGCAATCAGCAGGCTGGAGGAGGCAATTACAATGATTCTGACGATGATAGAAATCTACCTGTCTGCCCTCAAAATGACAAGACACGGGTGTTAGAACCAGAGAGTGAAAGATCTACTGTCCCTTCTACTTATCTGCACCTGATGTTCATTTTAGGGGTCCAGTCATAAAAAATGTATAGAGGCCCTGGTGATAGGCCTGAATACGTTGAATGAGACTATGCATGTCTTGACTTCTGTAGTTCTGGAGATCAAAGAGAAGTTGACATCCAACGTCCCTGCTCCTACAAATCAAGACATGGGACGAATGGAGGGTCTAATGCCCCTCCCATCTTGAGTCAAGTGACCCCACAGCCATCTACTCTATCGAACGACTAGACCGGCGATGTCAAACGACATGCAGCAGGCCTTCAAAGAACTACACGCTCGCTATGACGCCAGAGAAAAATGAGAATCACTTCAAAAGATGGGGATTCGGCAACATATCCTGCCGAATGGAATAATGTGTCATAATCTCCCAAGTACAAGCCACATATGCTCATGTCATTTGATGTAAAGGAGTCTCCTCGTCGATACTTGAGGTACTTTGTCTCGGTAACTGGGCATCTGCCAAAAGACGAAGCTCTGCTCACGAATATATTCGTAGGGGGCGTTGTAGGGGTAGCCTACGAACGGTTTAGTAGTCTCTCCGACAACTGCATTTTGTCGTTCGACGATTTGAAGCGTCTCTTTCTTGCTCGATTCTATAAAGGAGGAATGGACATGACGATGTCTACTCTAATGGACATTGTCCAGAAGGAGAAAGAGCATGTACGTGCTTATATTGAACGCTTATGCCAGGCAGCTCTGAGGCTACCACATGGTTTGCATCAACCTATGCTCATGGATTCATGTCACAAGAACATGCTCCCTGTAGTTAAATTGTGGCACAATGCCTCGTGCATAAAGTGGACGCCTTTCATCATCGAGTTGGACGTAGCCGAAAGAAAGGCCCGGGATGTGCAACTGCTGGGATTGAGCTTTCCCTCACTCAAAGATAAAGGGAAGCGTTCATCTAGTAATAACCCCATCCTGAAAGACGGTAAAGGAAAGCAAGCCATGACCGTCAACATCTCCAAAGGTTCGGTATCAATGAACGAAAAGCCGACAGAAGCACCGAGACCGAAGGAAACCTACTCCTTCAACGACGAAGATATGCTTGAACTCTTCGATATGTTGATGAAAGGTGACAAGCTTCAACTCCCGCCTCCTAAGCGTCCGGATGAGGTAGAAAAGGTAGACAATCCAAAATACTGGCACTACTACCAGTATGTTCAACACCCAACACGAGACTGCTACGTGTTGACGAGGCAGATCAACTGCCTCATTGATGCTAAGGTCATCTCACTTGACTACGAAGAAAAGACTGTCACTGCCAACATGGTTACCCTGCAGTTGGAAAGTTTTTTGAGGATAGAGGCTCAAGGCAGTGTCGTCCCCATCCTAAAGGCGACAATGGAAGTAATAAACCTTCTACCGGCCTGTGTCAACGTTCAAGGCCTCATCCCATTTATGATGCCACGAGGTAAAGTTATGTGGGTACATCCCGATCTTGCCCCAAACATGATGCTACTTGCAGCACACTCCTTCAAGGGGAAAAAGGTCAAGTCGTATGGTTTCTACATCGACTAATGACACTCTGGTTACCACTCGCTCATCTCACCAGCAAGAAGATAACCAGGTTCTAAAGGAGGAAATAACTCCACCTGCAGCGACTACCACACCTGATACATCAAAAGCAGGCCCATCTCAAGCCCTGCAACAGATAAGCAGAGGCAGAAGGAGGTTCTCTTTGATAAACCTCTAATAAAAGACTTGATAGTAGGGCCGATCAAGCACTACAACTTCAATATATTGGCATAGCTTGCCAATACTCCAGCTCGGCTGTCACTCTTTGAGCTCCTTCGTCTCTCCAAAGAGACTCAGGACGCCCTCAATGACGCCTTGCAAAATGCTGACTCCTTCCTCACCCAGGTGCCACCGCCTAAGTAGGATCCTACAACTTGCCTACATTGCTATAGTGTGGTCGAGGTGATTCCCAATATTACTTTCACCTAACAGGATATGTTGTCGAAGAACAACCGGCACAATAGACCCCTGTATTATACAAGATATATTAATGCCATCAAGGTCGATCGCATCCACATCGACCATGGCTTCTCACTCAAAATCACCCCCGGAGTCTTCTACAAACATTGGGGATCCTATGCATCGGTTGACCGCGTCAAATACTACAATCAGTAGCTTCAATGTTAGAAAGAGAGAGCCCTTGGGCAAAATTTGACTGAAATGCCAGAAAGGCAATCTCCAGACGGATGTGACTTGTTATGTCATTGATGCTGACATAAACTACAATATGCTGTTGGGACGACCATGGATCCAAGACTATATGATCGTGCCTTCTACTCTCCATTAATACATAAAGTATGTAGGCAGCAACGGGACTATCAAGGCTGGGTTCGCTGACATTGATCACTTCCAAGGACTCGAAGCATACTGTACGAATGCTGATCTGTACAAGTCTTGTCCCATGGGATGATGTTGCTATTGATGCTGACGACGAGGCAGGTACTACATCAGAAAGTGCAGCTATGGCCAAAGAACTACTGAAGGTTTGATTGAGGGGGAAGTCTCCCTAGACATCAGCTCCTCTGGTCATCAAGCTTCGAGGAAAGGCTCCTAATCGTTCGCCCTCGACGGCATCAGCTGCTAGCCAGGAGCTTATGCAAATAAGGCTCTCCCAAAGGGTCTCAAAAATAACTCTGAGGTCGCAGGAACCTCCGACTCTAGCCCCCTTGGTAGTCAGATTAAAGCGAAAGCCTCCTCCACCTTCTTCCATGGCGGCCCTCGTTCTCATAGACGAGGAGTTAGGAGACTACATGTGCGCTAATGCTAAGGCACAAATTTTGTATTTTATTAATAGAATGTTGTCTTTGAATTATTCTGGAGCATACTAGAACACTATGTATTTCTTAGATAACGCTCTGTATATGTTGCAAACACAACTAACAACCTCTAATCTTGCAAGCCAAGTTGCCTCTGCCCGAGATGCTTATTTTTTGGTTCCAGCAAGGAAGAAAGATGAGGAACCCATCATCTTCGGTTAGGTAGAGCATCCTCAAAGACTTACTCTCACAAAGCCAGAGCCCGATAATGACAAGATACAGCTATACTGTTACACTGCTCAAGCCAAATACCTTATTAGAAAGATGGGTTACGACTTGAACAACGACAGAGGACTGAACTATGGCAAAGGACGATGCCTTCCCTTATGACTTCGTGCTCCAAAGAAAAAGTCCTAAAATTATTATTAGGGTACTCGCCGAGGGTTGGGTTATACTACACCTATAACAACTTCAGAGAGCTCAGAACTGTAGGCCATGATGCATTCACACCCCTCCGATTCTTCAACCTGGGACTCTGATACCAGTAATGGCCAAGCTTATAAACAGATAATGTTCGTTATATGGTCTATGTGGTTCCCCAATTAAGGATGAAGACCAAATACTTGAATTCTTCAAGGATGAACCTTGGGCTCAACACTTGGGATCCAAATGGGAATGGCGCTTCAAGCAGGGAGAACCTTCCACCAAATATGAGGTAGTGCAAGTCGAGCTAGGAGATGAGTCTTCCCCTAAATCCAACTTTATTAGCAAAAGATTGACTGGAGAAGACAGAGACTCTTTGATACAGGTGATCCAAGAATACATCAATATCTTTGCTTGGAGCTATGGAGACATCCGGGTTTAGATCCACAAGTCGCGATACACTGACTCAACATCCTGCCCGATGCTAAACCTGGATGTTATCGAGAAAAAAATTGACAAACTAATAGAAAGTAGCTTCATTCGCGAAAAGCAACATACGGATTAGGTGGCCAACATTGTCCAGGTCACTAAGAAGAAAAGAAAAATTCGAGTCCGTATAGACTTCAGGGTTCTCAACTCGGTCTGTCCAAAAGATGAGTTTCTCCTCCCGATCACTGACATGATGATCAATAATACTTTTGGCTTTGAGCATATGTCCTTCATGGACGGGTTCTCAGGCTACAACCAGATCAAGATGTTTCCTGAAGATGAAAAACACACAATATTTCGGACTCCAAAAGGGATCTACTATTACACAGTGATGCCCTTCGGTTTGAAGAATGTGGGAGCAACATACCAGTGGGCTATGAGTACCATATTCCACAAACACCTCCAAAAAATAGTAGAATGTTATATTGATGACATTGCCAATAAAAGCAGGAGAAAACCTAGCCATTTGGATGACTTGAGGATGGTGTTTGACTTGATGTGGACACATCAACTAAAGATGAACCCAACCAAGTCTTTCCTGGGGGTTTCCAGTGGTAAGTTCTTGGGCTTTATCGTCACGGCCAAGGGTATTCATGTTGACCCTGAAAAGATTAAAGCGATCTTGGAGATGGCTTGTAAAACCCCTAATTTTTATGAGTTTGTTCTTATAATTTTGCTTAAATAAAATACCCATGATTTTTTATAGTTTAAAAATGAATATTTCTTTATGAAGATAGTCTTAGTCATGGATTAGTTTTGTGTGTATGTGACTCGAAAGCATGGCACGGCTATGGAGACCGTGTGCCATGACTAGTATCTTAGCTATAGATACATCTATATTTATTTATTTTAATTTTCATGTTCCTACAATTCATTAAATCGTATTATGGTTAGTACTCCATATTTTAATATTTATTAATCGATTTAATTATTGATTTAGTTTGTAAGGTTTTAGAAAAGAATATGTAAAAAAATAAATAAAAGAAAAATAATAATATTGCTTGTAAATAGTAATAGTAGTAGTATCTTACTAGCCCAGTTATTATGTATAATACCTATTATTTGGTTATTACTGATTTTAATATTATTATCATTATTATTACTGTTATTTCTTTTTACTATCAATATCATGTATTTTGGTTATTCATTTATTTCTTAGGAAATGATTTTGTAGATATTTATAGGTTCATTTATAAAGTGAATATAAAATAAAGTTTAGAATTTTAGAAATTCATATATATATTTTTCTAGAATTTATAGAGGAATAAATATGTATTTAAAGTTTACTTGCATATTATATATATATATATATATATATATATATATATATATATATAAAAGAAAAAATATATATATATATAAAATATAATATATATATATATATATATATATATATATATATATTTATATATATTTATATTAAATATATATATATATATATATATATATATATATATATATATTTATATATATTTATATATATATTTTTTTATATATATTTATATATATATATATATATATATATATATATATATAAAAATATATATATATATATATATATATAAAATATATATATATATATATATTTTTTTTATTTTTTTTAATATTTATATATATATATATATATATATATATATATATATATATATATATATATATATATATCCAAAAAAAAGCTATTCTGTTACTGTTCCCCGAATGGAACAGTACTAAGAGCAGCCCGTGCCCTTGTTCCTTTTTTTTTTCCGTGAACAAGACCACTGTGTTTGAATTTGATCCCTGGCTAAATCTGATCAAATCTAGATAAAATCAACCATTAATTTCTCCTACCAAATCCTGATCGTATTCTCCATAGATTATAGCAAATCAAAGTTAAATTTGGATTTAAATCGAACGAGAAATCTATCCAAAAAATGGGTGTTTGTATATATGCATATACGAGAGCTCGAGGAAATTTTTTCGTTCAAATACCTACCAAATCTTCACGTGATCGCAAGATGGACTACCCTCAAGACCGAAGAACCCCTCGCGCACAACCTAGACTGCCTGCACAGCTGCATCGACCGTCGAAGGTCGCTAGCGCCGCCCCATGGCCGACAGCAAACATGGGTTCCCTGTTTTGCGGAAATTCCAGGTACCCATATTCATACACTATTTTCTCCCTCCATGATTGTCGAAAGGTCGAATCGTAAAATGTTTTGGGAAGCCTATATAACTATCTAGAATCCCTACCAATTAGTTTGTATTGGACTGATTCGTGTTCGATGAGAACTCGACGCAAAGTCGACCAAATTCTAATATCACCACTGATAGAAATTGACTTTCATGTAGCCCTGTTTGGAAACGAATTCGGGACACACTCGTTGGATTCTTTAGAAACTCCCTGAGCAAAGTTTTAGACCATATATTTTAACACCCTTATTTTAGAATTATTTATCGTCCACTATACAGATATTAATTGGTTTATAAATTTTCAGAAAAAACTATTTTTCAAAAACTAGGAATTTGGAAAAATCATCCTGATACGGCGTGTGCTCCAACAAATCGGACGACGTGGTAACAAAATATATGCATCGAAAGACGCATATGGATGTTGTCGACGTGTGGGATTTGACCGAACTCGATTTTGTTGCGTGTGCGAGACGAAATCAGTACGTATCTGTCAAGATACCCTCGTATCGATACTTTGTAAACTAGCCCATAACTTTGTGCACGTTTATCATATCGAGACAAAATTTGCGCCATCAAGACCGTATCATTTTTTTGGTCTTGTATGCCAAGTTTGGTCCGATTCTGAGAAGGTCGATCGGAACGCCTATTTGGCGAGCCTGTGACCTGCTCCAACGGGCTAATTTGTGCACGGTCCACCGGAATCCAACTTTGGACATACGGTTGGTTTGTATCCTCAAACTGGATCTGTAGACCTATAGTTTGATGACTTTAGAGACCATAGATACTGGCACGTGTTTCGGTACAAAACGTGTCCAACGGCGGATATCATTTTGACCCGAAATGACAATTTTTCCCATGTTCCAGAATTGGACTTTTGGACAGGCGTTTCCTAGACATATCTTTTATACCAAACACATTCGTGATGTTTGTTTCAGCATCCGGAGCTCTTTGTCGATTTTGAATTTCGTGCTGACGTTTCTGACTGTTGGATCTTACTACATCTAGCACCGCCCTCAGGCAAGATACCTTGCCATTAGCTGTCTATTTTACTTTAACTCATATTTCATGCATTATTTACTTTTACAAAATAAACAATGAATCATGCAATAAGTAGATAGAATTTTTTTACTATTTAGTATTATTTCCTGCTATATACTATTTTCTTATACATTGAACTTAGATTTAAGGGACCACCCTTTGTGTGTTGCATTCATAGGCCTTGACATATTTGTACCATGAAGTTGCGAGTCACATATAGAAATCTGACATATGTGAATGGGTGGCCACCAGTACGTATAAGTCGTACATAGGATAAACCGCTATTAGTATTATATTATTTAGTTTGACTTAGCGGTTAATAGAGGTTATACGTGTTGTGGATACAACATAGTAGGCATTGGGCGGGGAGGACATATCCTTAGCATATGGGCTACTTTACACATTTACCTTGTGACCGTACTCTCCATCGGAGATGCGGGTTGACGACCCCTTATTTACTGCTGGCCACTGACGTTCGTGGAACGGTTATGCCTGAGGCCCCTGGTACCCCAAGAGGGGACCATGTCGATCCCATTTTAGCCAGGGCCCATGCATTGGAGGGTGTTCTTAAAATTGTATTCACTAGATTGGTTAGGCTACTCTATCCGTTAGGTATGAGTACTCTTGGTTTGGGTACTTGTATATGACCGTGGCTTGGAACAGTAACTTGTCGCGGACTAGTTTGCCACACTTTGTCCTTGTTTGGTTATAGGTGTGGCTTACTACTTCGATGAGAAGGTACTGAACCTTATTGGGGTCCGGATACCATATTGGATTCATGACTTGGAAAGATACTTCATAGTGGGTTAGTGTGCCATCTCATATCCTTGTTTTATTGGGGGGATGGTACGCTAATCCAATATGGTTAGGTATTGGACCATGTTAAGATCTGATTTTACTTATTGTTATTGAGCAGTTATATTCAGTTTATATTGCATGATATTTTGTATCTTGTTATGTCCCTTTGAGGACCTGGTTATCACTCTAGGTGTGTGCTATTGTCATTCACAGGTATTCGAGCCGTGGCCGTGACCATCCCTATTTCTTCGAGGATGATTGCACTTAGATCATTTTTGCTTCGCTCGCCAAACTCATTTCATTTTCTATGTGTTTCTTTCCTTACCTGTTGGTAGTGGATTTGTCTCCGTCCAACATATTATACAAAAACATGTCATAGTTAATTATATGATATCTTTTATTCTTTTATTTTGTGGATTAGATTAGATTACTCTTGGTTTATCGTATTTTATAGCTTAGTATACATATGAGGTGTCCATAGATTGGAGTATACTTCGTATGTATGCAGCTGGCATGTCTATATACTTAGTCCTAAGTACTTTGGGACTGGGGCGTTACATATTTTTTTGGTAGCCCATGCAGGTCTGGATAAATTGTTTGGTTACTTTACCGTACCAAGCAAGCCTACGTATAGGATTAGAGTTTAGGATCTCATCCACATACTTGACCTCTTACCTCAATTCTATTTCGAACTCTCACTTGACTCATTGATTGCATCTTGCTTGATCCCTTCTATAGTAAATCTTATATCTCCTTCGTGCTTAATAGATGTTAAAAAGGTAACCCATACTAGGTAGACAAGACACATTGTCCCATCAAACTACTAGTTTAACTCTTATAAGTCGGGTAGTGTGCCTCACGACCTAGTATTCCCTTCGTCCTTATGACTCATTGTAGAGGATACTACTTGGATTACCTAGACTATAAATCCTTAGAGGACTATACCTCATTTTATCGACAAAAGTCTTAGACAAGAAGATAGTAGGACAACTGCATAGGCTCGAACATCAGACAAGACTTTCATTCTTAAGAACATAAACTTGTTGTGTTTTCTATCATCATTATCTCACATACTCATATTTTACTATCTTGACCAATACTGCTACTGTAGCCTAGTTTTGCAAGCTCACCTTTTATCGAGCTTGTTTCAAGACTTATGTTACTTGGACGCGTCAACTAATATATTGTCTAATCAGAACCGACACATGGTGGTCTGATCAACCTAGTGAACTTGGTTCGCTCTTCGTAAAAATACTCTACGTGGATTGAGAGATAATTAAACTTGTCCTTTAGGGTCTCATCCACAACGGTCATGACAAACTTCCTCTTTGAACTGTTCAATCACCCTTGAAACCTATTTTTGTAATTCGATCTCATCTCCCTTGAACTCATATTGTTTTTCGTCACCTATTTCTAAGAACAACGCTCGAAGACATGAAGTATCCTTCTTTGGCCATGAAGCTATATATACACAATCGTTTTCGACCACTTGAAATTGGAGAACTAGCTCCAAACTTGATGCATATCTACCCTATCTCATTATCTATTATATTGTCTACTATCCTTTTATAATATGGAGTCGAGTTACTGTACCACGACTTTGCCCTAACCTCATTAATCTTAAAACTGTGTTCTAGCTTCTAGAGTGAGTAGAGTATAAGCCTTCTAAATTTTAGAATATACTAGTATTACCGATTGATTAGAATAAGTGGGTTCCATTAGGGTGATGATTAGTGCCTCACAAACTCCCACTTTCTATTTAGTCCATTGGTGTCCTTGACCGTGACATTGCTATTCGGAGTACGAGACCAGCTGTTACCCTCCAACAAATTCCATATACAATACCTAGACAAGTCTACCTTCAAGTAGACATATCATGTCCACTAAAACACGACACGTCCCCTTGTACTCTATTTTCATGATGCGACTTTCCTGTCAAAAAGACTATCTATAACCCCTACCATGATGCCATTGTCCTTCCCGACCTTAGTTAAAGATCCAACCTTGACTCAAATCTTTTGACCCAATATATGGTGGTGATCTACTTGAAGCCCACAATAAACATGCCACTAATGTGCCACTCAATTGAGTCTTCTTGTGCTACTTAAGCACAAAGTCACAAAAGATACATTTTTGGGCTTAAGGAACCTAGTAACCAACCCGAGTGGCTATTAGCCCAATCACTTGAGATGAACTTATTCTAGGTTTCTCTACGATAATAGGAATGGTTTACATTAATTTTGGGGATCTTGTCCGGCTGATCCAAGACTTAAACTAATCAAAGATTGGTTCCCACGGAACTAATAAATCTGTGGTTTATAGCGTCTACTTCTATCCGTATCATTTTGACACCTCTACGTGACTTTGATACTTGAAGCACAGCACTAACCATTTTCTTCCAACAAATTTTATCCCTATGAACTAGACGAGCCATTCTGCACACATGACATACACGTCCCACACAAACACACCATCTTGTGCTTCATTTCAATCACACCACACGTATGACACATTTTTCTTAGAACAAACCTTAGATGCCCAATTTTCGTTCTCACTGATTTTAACCAAGCAATGTTGACTCAATCTCTCAAAACGACTGGATGCCCATGATCCGAGCAAGACTAAGAATACCCTACCTTGTAAATGTAAAGTCAGTTTGGATTCCTTCTACAACTACATCCTCCATCTTTTTCAAAATCGTGTACGATTAATTTACTTACTCTTTCTTCATATTCAGGCTCATAATATTTTTAAAAGATTTATTGTTATATATTTTTATTAAGATTATTTTAATTTCAAGGACAAAATTTTTATAAGTTGGGTAGGATGTAAAACCCCTAATTTTTATGAGTTTTTTTAATATTTTTGCTTAAATAAAATAGCCATGATTTTTTTATAGTTTAAAAATGAATATTTCTTTATGAACATAGTCTTAGTCATGGATTAGTTTTGTGTGTATGTGACTCGA
Organism: Iris pallida; assembly: GCA_029216955.1. Classification (NCBI taxonomy): domain Eukaryota; kingdom Viridiplantae; phylum Streptophyta; class Magnoliopsida; order Asparagales; family Iridaceae; genus Iris; species Iris pallida. The sequence goes on along the minus strand of JANAVB010010795.1, from coordinate 2,328,866 downwards.
AAGCATGGCACGACTATGGAGACCGTGTGCCATGACTAGTATACTAGCTATAGATACCTCTATATTTATTTATTTTAATTTTCATGCGCCTACAATTCATTAAATCGTATTATGGTTAGTACTCCATATTTTAATATTTATTTATCGATTAAATTATTGATTTAGTTTTAAAGGTTTTAGAAAAGAATATATAAAAAATAAATAAAAGAAAAATAATAATATTGCCTGTAAATAGTAATAGTAGTAGTATCTTACTAGCCCAGTTATTATGTATAATACCATATTATTTGGTTATTACTAATTTTAATATTATTATCATTATTATTACTATTATTTTTTAATTTTTTTACTATCAATATCAAGTATTTTGGTTATTCATTTATTTCTTAGGAAATGATTTTGTAGATATTTGTAGGTTCATTTATAAAAGGCAATATAGAATAAAGTTTAGAATTTTAGAAGTTCATATATATATTTTTCCTGAATTTGTAGAGAAATAAATATGTATTTAAACTTTACTTGCATATTATATATATATATATATATATATATATATATATATATATATATATATATATTTTCAACCGAAAACTTTATTGATAATCAAAAGTTGAGTTACAAAAGATGAAGACAAAATATAGAACTATAAGACAGGCAATTCAACATATGAGCATCGAATCATAACTTTCCCAACTTGACGTTTCACTTCAGCAATCAGTTGAGAAGAGGAGAAGGAGTAGGCTTCATAACGCCATTTGTTGCAATTTTTCCATAGAACCCAGCAAATGGCTCCAACGATCACTTGCTTTCCATGTTTTTGACGCTTACGCCACCAGCTTTGGAATCTTTGTAGTAAATCAACTCTTCTCGATCGAACACCTACAATAACTTGGAAATAATTCCATACAGATGCCGCTAAATCACCATCACCAAAAATATGTAGAACAGTCTCCCTCTCAGGCGAAGAACAGCAATGGCAAGCCGAAGCCATAGAGAAACCAAGCTTCTGCACGTTATCATCAGTAGGCAGCTTGTTGAAGATAATCCTCCATAACAAAATTGACCACTTTGATGGAATGCATTTGTTCCATATATTTTTGAAATAGACCTGTTGAGGAGATTGAACACGTACCAAGTTCCATGCAGAACTGATCTAGAATTTCCCCGCCGGATGAGGGAGCCAAGAAAAAGTGCCATGATCATCTTCAACAATGGATGCATCGCTTAACTGTCTCCCACGAAGGAGTCATTTCCAAACATGTGATGCAGCTGAGGTAATCTCGACAAATTGAGGAGGAGATTGAGAACAATATTTGGCCTTCATATAATCTGTCCATAGGGAATTTGTAGATCTGAGTTTCCACGATAGCTTGATCGTCAATGCATCCAAAACATCCCCAAGTCGTCGAATCCCAAGACCTCCCTCTATAGTAGGTCGTGCCACACGATCCCATCTGAGCCAGGATCTATTAGGCATACCATCCTTTGAACCCCACAGAAAGCCATCGAGCATACTCTCGATACGATTTAAAGCAGCTATAGGTGGATTACATGCCGAAAGGCAATGAACTGGCATAGAAGTAAGGATAGATTTGATAAGAACCAATCTGCCACCATATGGAAGGAGTTTGTTGTTCCAACCAGAGATTCTCGCCTGAATTTTGCCCACCAAGTCATCATACATCATGGCATTCCTTCTTCCTGACATAATAGGGCACCCCAAGTAAATGAGTGATCCCTGATGTAATTGGAACCCAGTCATCTGCTGTATCTCCATCGCCTTTTGATCAGAAACTTTTGCAGATAACATCATTGCAAATTTATAGCATTCACCCGCTGACCCAAGTTGATTTCATATCTATTAATAGTATGCAGTAGGAGCTGTATAGAACGTCTATCAGCGCCAGAGAAAATAAGAACATCATCTGCATATGCAAGATGAGAAACTCTAGGACATCCTCTAGGTGAATAATATCCTGAGAAACCATTTGTAGAATTCAATTGAGTTAGACTCCTACTCAATGCTTCTGAGGCAATGATAAAAAGTGCAGGCGAGATAGGGTCTCCCTACCGGATCCCACAGTGTGCATGAAAGAATCCCGAGGATCGGCCATTTATAAGAGTAGAAAACCATATATTATCGATCAAATGAAGGATCATAGTGCGCCATTCATCGCAGAAGCCAAATTGTTTCATAACCCGCAAGAGAAATGCCCAGTTCATCCGATCATATGCCTTGCTCATGTCGAGCTTAATAGCCATATTGCCCCCTCCAGTGTTTATGGTCAATAACTGAGATCATCTCTTGAGCCAAGATAATGTTATCAACAATTTCTCGTCCCCTAACAAAACCACTTTGTTCAGGGGAGATGATTCGAGGAAGAATAGCTACCAACCTCCTAGCCAATAACTTGGAAATAATTTTTTTGAGGAAATTGCACAAGCTAATTGGACGATAATCATTGAGTGCTTTAGGATGCTTAGTCTTAGGAATTGGAAGCAAAAAAGTACTAGTAATAGACTTCGGAAGGGTAAAACCATCAAAAAATAAACAAACAGCTTCCAAAATATCATTTCCAATAATCTGCCAGCATGATAAGAAGAAATATCCTGAAAAACCATCTGGAGCAGAAGAGCTACTAGGATCCATACTCTTTACAGTAGATAATAATTCCTCCATGGAGGGTTTAGCAATCAAAGCATTGTTATCCTCTTGCGAAATAATAGAAGGAATATGATCAAGATAGCCATCTTTAATAACAGTGTGATTATGAGAGAATACCTTGCTATAATGATCATTGGCTTCTCCTTGAATGTCTTGCAGAGAAGAAAGAGTATTCCCAGCTGCAGAAGTGAGATGATGAATATAAAGACGGTTCCGTTTGGACGAAACACAAGAATGATAAAACTTTGTATTACGATCGCCATCGTCATCCTATTTAACCCAAGCTTTTTGCTTCCAATATGCATCTTCAATTCAAAGCCACTGCTTCAACTGAGCCCGAGCTAACAGCCATTGTGGACGAAGAGAAGGATTGGCTTCATAGTCCGCTTCAATAGAAGTAACAGCATCCTCAGCCTTTTTAACCACTTGAAAGATATCACCAAAAGTTGCTTGGCTCCAAGAGGAAATAGCTTTTCTAGTTGTTGGTAGTCTCGGGGCTTGATCAAAGATGGTAGACTCGATGTCGAGATCAGAGGTTCAACAAACGTTTACCTTCTGATATTTCTCGAGATCCAAGAGGAACACTATAATATGAATCTGATTACAAAAGCAACAATAAGCAGAAAATAAATCTCACGTTCTTCCTCGCAATCGCAGTTGCTGACGGACAGAACTGAGTTCAGAAAATAAATCTCATGTTCTTTCTCGCAATCGCAGTTGCTGATGGATAGAACCGAGTTACAACTCAGATGAAGGAGAAGAAATAAGAAAGAGGAAAGAAAAAAGGTTCTTGCTGGGGTGATTAAGATCACCGTTGCTCAAAGCAAGATTCGCCCCAACATGATCTGCTCCCAGGAACCAACAAGTTCACGAAGAACTTCTGGAACGCTCGTAAGTCAATATTTGAGACTTGAATGGGCTTCCTGGACTTTACAGACTCCCTTAACTCTCTTCTTGGTACATCTTTCAAAGGAGGCCAAGGGGCTCTATTTATAGAGTGGAGTTGAGACTTCACCTCTTCTCCTATCCGATGTGGGACTAAAATACCAATACTCAAAAATAGAGTTTGATATTTTAGATCATCCCACAATTAGCATAGAAGTGTGCCAGTCCACGCCTACCCCCCGAACACTTCCGTGCATGCACGAGACATCATGGAGTCCGTGTCCGAGTCTGAGTCCGCACAATAAAAATCAACTTGCATCCTTGTTGGATTTAATCCTTTTTCCTTCTAGGAAAATACTTCCACATGGCAGAAACTTGTGCCCCACTACACCTCATGTGCACACCTCAACACAAGCAATGCATTATATTGAGATACTCACCATTTGGTGTAGCCGATGTGGGACTATCTTTTCTAGTCCAAAGGCAAAAACACCAACAATCCCCCATATATCTCAATATATGGGTTGAGCGTTCCCCACAGTGACTGCCCATCATGCATTAGGAGAGATATTACTACGACTTGAATCTTCCCGTATAGGTTAAATAACAGCATGATACAAGAATGGACTAAGCCTTGAATTCTGTACCATAACTGTAAATCTTCCTACTCACATAATGACATCAACTGTGCTTCTGGCTGCACATTGAAGGCCTTGTGCCAGCCTGGTTTCAGTGTATAATTTTTGGGCGTCTACAAGTTTACCCTCAAGAGACGGCCTGATATCTCTATCCATACACTATAGGTGAGTTCTTTATAAAGAGTTATGGCATGAAGCATTGCGCTTCTTTGCGGTGCTACGCCGCTATGACATGGCTTAAAACCGAGACTTTACCCCGCCTGGGTACCTCATCGTAGTGTCATACTATTGTAGCATGAGGTCACAAGCCTCTTTGTAGTGCCAAACTACCCAGCATGAAGCCTTGTGCTTCCATGCGGTGTTACGCCGCTATGACATGGCTCGCGAAGCCGAGGCTTTACCCTACCTGGTACCTCTTCGTGGTGTCATGCCACTGTGACTTGGCTTGTAAAGTCGAGGCATTACCCCTACCTGGGAACCTCATGGTGGAGTCACCCCACTGTAGCATGGAGTTACACTCCTTGTAGTGCTGTGCTACCATGCTTCCTGTAAAGCACTCCAGGCATTCACTCTGCCTGAGAACTCATTAAGGCATTTAAGCCAACCTTTCCACAGGATCCGTTTTCCGCAGAAAACAACAGTAGACAACAGTGGTTGTAGGTCCGTAACCTCTCTATGTCAGATAGGACAAGTACCCACCGTTCATGATATTCTTCTTGTTAATAGTCCTCCCTTGAACCAAAAGCTAGATGCCTAGTAGATTTCTATTTGAACTAATAGCATAAAACTTTATGGTAGGAATGTAATAACACAATATCAGAATACCTTCAAGCCCATTTTACAAGCTGTGTTATCGACCAGCTAGCGCTTGAGGCCCTTGGTGAACGGATCGGCCAGGTTCTCCTGACTCCGAACATCAATCACTGCAATGATACCTCTCTTGATGAGATCGTTCACTGCCCTGTGCTTCAACCGCACAGTTCTCTTCTTCCCGTTGAAGAGATCATTCGATGCCACCCCTACAGTCGCCTGGTTGTCGCAGTATATCAGAATTGTCGGTATCTGTCCCCCAACCACTGGAAGATCATACATGAGCTCCCGAAGCCACTCTGCTTCATCTGCTGCGATATCAAGTACAAAGAACTCAGATTCCATAGATGATCGTGGGAGCATAGTCTGCTTCTTCGACTTCCACGATATAGCTGCTCCACCCATTGTGAATATGAATCCACATGTGGACCTCTCGCTCTCTAATTCTGAGCACCAACTAGCATCACTGAAGCCTTCCACTACCGACGGATCTCTGTTGTAGTGCAGTGCATATGTCTAAGTCTTCTTGAGATATCTCATAACCCGTTTCACAGCTTTCCAGTGCTCAATGCCTAGATTGCTCGTAAAATGACTCAGCATTTCCACGGCGAAAGCTATGTCAGGCCTTGTGGCAGTAGTGGCATACATCAAACTCTCGATTATGCTTGCATACTCCAGCTGCCTGACGCTTTCCTTAGAATTAGGCTTCAGTTTCAGATCACACTTGTACGACGTATCGATCCCTGGAAGATCCTGATATCCGTAACGAGTGATCATCTTCTCAACATAATGAGACTGTAACAGCGCTAGTCCACTGTCTGTCCGGATGATCTTGAGTCCCAAGATAACATTAGCATCCCCCAAGTCCTTTATACCGAACTTCGTCGAGAGAAACTTCTTTGTCTCCGTGACACAGCTTATATCCGTACCTAGGATTAGCATGTCGTCCACGTATAGACAAACGATGACTCATCTTCCGTCAGCAAACTTCGTATAGACGCACTTGTCTGTTTCACTGACCCTGTAGCCATTTGACCTTATGACTTTCTCAAACTTCTCATGCCATATTTTGGGAACTAGCTTTAAACCGTACAGAGATTTCACCAACTTGCTGACTTTGCCTTCAAGACCTTTGACGACAAACCCTTCTGGCTGTTGCATGTAGATCTTTTCGGTCAGCTCTCCATTCAGGAATGCCATTTTCACATCCATCTGATGTATCACCATCTTATGTATCACTGCGAGAGCAATCAACATTCTGATGGTGGTCATCCGGGCTACTAGAGCATACGTGTCAAAGTAGTCTATCCCCTGCTTCTGAAAAAACCCCTTGGCCACCAACCTGGCCTTGAACTTGTCAATTGTTCCATCTGCTTTCATCTTCTTCTTGAAGATCCATTTGCATCCAATGGGTTTCGCTCCTTCAGGAAGATCAACCAACACCCAAGTGTTATTTGAGGTGATGGAATCAATTTCATTGTCAATCGCCTCCTTCCAGAAAATATTATCTCTGGTCTTCATCGCCTCATCATAGGTAAGCGGATCTGCTTCCACATGATAGGTGATGAAGTCATCTCCGAAGTTCTTTAGCCTCCTCGCTTGCTTCGACGACGGCTCAGCGAGTTCTGGTTCAACCGTTGTTTTAACAACATCTTCTTGGACTACTTTATTAAAAACTTCAGTTTCTTGCACACCCTTATTATTCTCCGGTTTATCCGTAAGAACAATATTCTTGTGCCTTACAAATTGTCTTCACGAGATTCGATGATATGATTTGACTCAATATCAAGAAATCTCCGAACATCACTCTTCTCGGCATACCCCAAGAAGATCATCTTCATAGTCCTAGTCCCCAACTTCTGAATCTTCAGATCTGGGAGCTTCACATAAGCCAGAGACCCCCACACTCGAATGACATTCAATTTAGGTCTGACTTTGAACCAGTGTTCATGAGGAGTTACGTCCGAAGTTGCATACGACACTCTATTTTGAATAAAAGTGGTCGTCAATGCAGCTTCTCGCGATTAGCATTTAGGAAGACCCGTAGTTAGCAGCATTGAGTTCATTATTTCTGCCAACGTTCTGTTCTTCCTCTCCGCTATCCCGTTAGATTGAGGAGAATACGGAACAGTAGTCTCATTGATGATTCCATGTTCTTTGCAGAACGATGCGAATTCATGAGACCTATACTTTACATCTCGCTCACTTCTGAGTAGTTGTAGATCGGTTTAACGTTCAGCTTCAGCCATGAAGTCTCTGAACTACTCGAAAGCTGTATCCTTCTACTTGAGAAGTCATGCGAACGTGCACTTCGAGAAACACTTCGAACCGGCCTCTGTGGAGAATTGATAAAAGTCACAGATATCTGAGTGTACTAACTCCAGATGATCAGTACTTTAGTTCAATCGTCTGAGCAGCTTCCCAACAATCTTGTATCTGTACAGACCTTAAACTCCTCTACCTTCTTACCCCCACATTCCGAAGATAAGGTCCCGGTAGGACAGCTTGAGTCTGCTTCTGTCATAGAACAACTCTCAGTCCACTCAATGAAGTAACTTCATCGCCATCAGCAGAAGTTCGAACATTCCTTCAGCACCGAACATCTTTTCAAAGCATATTTCTCGCCAAAAATTAACCATCTGGCTAGTACGAATGTCCATCTTTCAAGTCTATATCAGATAACAGACTTTCTGAGATCAGATCGCCAAAAAATATCTGGTACGTGCAACACGCATTCCAGTGTCCTTGTCGGTGGTTAATAACTTAATCTTCAGAACTTCTACTAGATATATGTTCGCCATCGAGACCTTCGTCATAACATGGCTCGTTCTTGGTGAACAGCTCCTTTGAGAGCACACGTGGTCAGATGCACTAGTGTCAGACCACTAGTCAGCTACCACGCTAGATAACTCAACCTGTGCAACAATAGCAACCAAGTTAAGTAATCAATATAACCAAATTTAGCTATACCTGCTATTTGGGTTTGGGCTTGGATTTGTATTCACTCATGTAGTGGCCATCCTTGTCACAGTTGAAGCAAGTCACGTGGGACTTGGACTTTTGTTGCTTGAACGAAGGACCGTTCACTTTTAGATTAGTGGAGTCCTTTTTCTTGTGATGAAAAGCCACCTGCTTCCCCTTGAACTCTCTTGTCTGCACCAAGTTGGCCTTAGCCAGTTGTTTGGACTGAGAGTCCATCTTCTGTTGAGATCGCATTTCGTCCTCAACGTGGATCTCTTGCAGAAGATCTTCCAAGCTAATATCCAGCTTCTTCCGATGTATTCTAGCATAGAAGTTGCTCCAACCAGCAGGAAGTTTTGAGACTATCCCTCCAACGACAAACTTGTCGACGAGGGGCATCTTCTCGTTATCTAACTTCTGGCACAACTTTAGGAGTTCCTTTACTTGATGTAGCATCGCCATCTCGTCTTCGAAGAGCCACTTGTGGTACTTTTCGATGATAAAGATTTTGGACATGTTCTCATCATCTTCATATAGCTTACCCAAAGAATCCCAGATCTCTTTGGCCTTCACCTTCTTGGAATATGACTCTGCCAGAGAGTCTTCTATAGAATTAAGAATCAGCAGCTTACAGATGCTGTTTTCTCTCTTCCATTTGCTCTGCATGACGAGTACAGCAACAATAGCATCGGCAGTTCCTCCTTCTGGAATCGTCGGTTCATCCTCAATCAACACATGGTCTACGTCCACGAGTTGAAGATTAAGGGTGACCTTCCTCTTCTAGATTTGGAAATGTTCTCCGTCGAATTTCTCCAACTTGTTAAAGCTGGTATCGATGAGAGAAGCACGAGAGTTCTCCATCTACAAGGATCTTGCTTTGAGATTGTTAGTCTCGGGGCTTGATCAAAGATGGTAGACTCGATGTCGAGATCAGAGGTTCAACAAACGTTTACCTTCTGATATTTCTCGAGATCGAAGAGGAACACTATAATATGAATCTGATTACAAAAGCAACAATAATCAGAAAATAAATCTCACGTTCTTCCTCGCAATCGCAGTTGCTGACGGACAGAACTGAGTTCAGAAAATAAATCTCATGTTCTTCCTCGCAATCACAGTTGCTGATGGACAGAACTGAGTTACAACTCAGATGAAGGAGAAGAAAGAAGAAAGAAGAAAGAAGAAAGAAGAAAGGTTCTTGCTGGGGTGATTAAGATCACCGTTGCTCAAAGCAAGATTCGCCCCAACACTATCTGCTCCCAGGAACCAGCAAGTTCACGAAGAACTTCTGGAACGCTCGTAAGTCAATATTTGAGACTTGAATGGGCTTCCTGGACTTTACAGACTCCCTTAACTCTCTTCTTGGTACATCTTTCAAAGGAGGCCAAGGGGCTCTATTTATAGAGTGGAGTTGAGACTTCACCTCTTCTCCTATCCGATGTGGGACTAAAATACCAATACTCAAAAATAGAGTTTGATATTTTAGATCATCCCACAATCAGCATAGAAGTGTGCCAGTCCACGCCTACCCCCCGAATACTCCCGTGCATGCATGAGACATCATGGAGTCCGTGTCCGAGTTCGAGTCCGCACAACAAAAATCAACTTGCATCCTTGTTGGATTTAATCCTTTTTCCTTCTAGGAAAATACTCCCACATGGCATAAACTTGTGCCCCACTACACCTCATGTGCACACCTCAACACAAGCAATGCATTATATTGAGATACTCACCATTTGGTGTAGCCGATGTGGGACTATCTTTTCTAGTCCAAAGGCAAAAACACTAACAGTTGTCGTAAGGCAAAGACCAATGCGAACTAAGCTGTTGATATGATCAGTAGAATGCCAAGCTGACTCCACTACCGAAAGAAAGGAGTCATGATCCATCCAGAAGTGCAAAAAACGAAAAGGATGAGGTGATGTAGGCTTTTCACTCTCAATAGATAATAGGAGCGGAGCATGATCCGACTCCGATCTGTTTAAGTGAGTAGAAGCCGACAAAGGGGCCTATGCTAGCCATTTAGAATCTAACAGGACTCTATCAAGCCGAGAACCCATCTTGGGGGAGCCACATTGTCTATCAACCCAAGTGAAACAATTCCCCGAGTACGAAATTTCCTGTAAGCCAGCAGCAGATTGGAACTCCAAAAACTCATTCATAGACACTGAACAAGGTGGTAAGCCTCCAAACTTTTCCGTACTAGAAGTTACAGCATTAAAGTCTCCAGACACCATCTAAGGGTAATTCCATCTATGACGAGTAAGTAAAAGTTGCCTCCAAAAGAGTCTTCTACCTTCCTTCTTTATTACTCCCATGCACAGCCGACAAGAGAGCAGTATCCGGTAAGAGAGGAGAAGAAACCGTCACCGTAAGGCATTTATCACAGGAATCAACTACCGATATAGACCAAGAATGCCACACCATAATCCAAATATTACCATTGTTATTGCTAACAGAAGTTTGAAAACCCAACTTTAGTTGGTAAGAAAGGAGCTTATCAGGATAAACCTTTGGCTCAATGATCATAACTAGAGGGACTTTGTTTGTGCAGCAAAGTGATTTAAGTCTTTTAAAAGCCATAGGATTAGCAATTCCCCGAATATTCCAACTAAGAAATTTAATCATGAGAGGAGGAGGCGGCTGCTTGATTGTTAGTAACCTTGGAGGAGGATCGGAGGAGACGGGGCACTGCCGGAGGGGGAACTTCCTTTTTTTTTGATCACCTTGGGGAGCTGGAGCAGGGGGTTTGATAGTCTCTTGCGGGGGGATCGCCTCACCGGAACCGTCGCCATGTAGCTCCGTCGTTGCCCGAGTGGTTTCTCCAGCAGGAACGTCAGGTTGACGAATTACGCCCACTTTTTCCTGTCGATATGCAGCTTCGACTTCATCAGCCCAGGAGCGAAACTCTCCTTCCTCTAATGGGTCAACTTGATCAGGGTTTGCAACATCATTTTGAGGTGGAATGACCACACGAGATATAGGTTGAGGTGACGCCCGAGGGGAAGTAACAAGTGAGGTAATTTCTACGGAAGAGATGATGCCTTGCTCGGTATTTGTGCCATTAATGGCAGGTTCTGCTGATGTGGCCACCCGAGTAGCTATTGGCGGTTGAGAATGATCACGTTTATTAATAGCCTGATTTGAAGTTTCACCCTGATCTGCAGCACTATTGCCAATTAGGGAGTCATTGATGACTGGTTCATTCATGATCTCTTTATTCTTCTGCTGAGGAGGGTTTGCTTTGGTTGATGCATGTGTTTTGCATGAGTCCCGTGTGTGTCCTTGGTGTTTGCAAACTGAACAGTACTTTGGAATATTCTCATACTCTACTTTTTACGATATCGATATACCATTCGGTAGATTAATACGAACCATCGGAGGTAGGGGTTTGCTGGCATCCACCTCAACGAAAACTCTTGCCGTACTGGGTCTAGAAAATTCTTCTGTGGCACGATCCAGTTTGAGAGGAGTACCAATCCCCAGTACTATAGAAAATAGAGCATTTTTGGCAAACAGTTGATGAGGCAGGCCAGGGAGAGAAACCCACGTGGGAGCCAGGGAGGATTCATGTGATGCACAAAATTCCTTAGTCCAACGAAACACACGCATAGGAGCTCTTGAGACATACCATGTTTCCCTCGTTCGGAGTCGAAGAAAATCAGCTTCTAGGGAAGGTCGGATAATAATGTGCTTAGTGTCACGACCCGCACCCTGAAGAGGGGCACGAGCACGTGGTTACGTTCAGCCTACGCCGCAGTATCGGCGGTAGAATGCTGTATATAGGGTCTGTAAATACTACGTTTAAAACAGTTAAATGTACCTACACAGTATATACTCTCCGAATGGAGGTGACATACCAATACAGTCTCAATCACATATATCAAACTAAGGTAGATAGTACGGAAAAGAGATATGATAGATAAAATAGGAAATGAGTCCAAAATCCACAAGTCAGAGCTATACACAAATATCCATAGTCTCAGAGAATATAAGTATATAAGATACTACAAACTGAAATATACTAGCTGGCTCGCAGGCCAGGCAAACCTAACTAAACTAAGCTACTCAGGGTGAGCAAAGTCTAGTGGCTCTACCAACAAGCCACGGTCTAAGTCTAATCCATCAGACTCAACCCCATAGTAGGTCGGGCAATCAGCCTCTGAATCATCTGTAAAATTTGTCAACGGTATCCTGTCAGGAAAATGAGCAAGTACAAACACCAACAGCAGTTCCATATGAATTGATAAATTCTATAAGAGACAGTGTAATGAAATACAAGACAAAATCAACTGGAAATATATATATATAATGGTGTGAGTACTGAAAAAGACGACGATATGAATGTAAATAGGGAGACTTGGGAACTGTTCGAAAAGCCGAGTTACAACCCCTAAACCAAACAAGGACTAGGGCTGTAACCCTTCTCCCGAACAGAACTTAGTCGCCACAGATAATAAATATAAAAGGTGCCTTAAATTATTAGTGCGTCATGTGATCGGCTTGGGAAAACATATTCAGGCTTTCCATCTGACCGGCTACGAATAAATAACAAGTGTGAAACAACAAGTGTGAAGATAAGGCCGGTCGCCATGGAAGGTTGTAAACAAGTAGCTATGGACAAGTGTCGAGTACAAGGGTGAAACAACAACTGGGTATTTTGATCACACAACCACTAATAACTCCCCATCCCCGAATAGTATAAAAGATCCGGTCATAACACGTCATGATACGATATTTAAAAGCAGGTGATCAGCCCACTCCCAAGTCCATGTCTATACAAGTACAAGTAACAAATCGAGTCATGTACCAGTATACCAAGTAACCCGGGAATAACATCTCATGACAGGATCCGACATATACTAGTCCGTAAAATATCGTGTCTGGAAATCAAGTAAGACACTACAACTGAATCGGATATAGCAGATATCAAGACAATAAAAACTATCAGTGAATGTGCTCGCCTGTGGTCCTGAGCTAATAAGGTGAACAGACGCTCAGAGTGATCACAGACCTAAAATAAGATACTATGAGTCAAACAGGGCTAAATACTAAAAAAAGAAATATGATTCAAGTCATGAATGCAAGTCTAAATCAAAACTAGGTCAATCTAGGCCAGACTGAGTCACACTAGGTCATACTGGCTTATACTGGGTCATACTAGGTCACTGGGAGTCAATCCAAGTCAAACTAGGTCAATCTGGTTCAAGGGTTGACTTACAGTTGACTTTTGGTCAAAAGTCTACTCTGGTCAACTCTGGTCAACACTAAGTCAACCCTGGGTCAAACAAGTCAAATGTTGACTAACAGTTGATTTTCAGTCAACTGGTCAACTCTGGTTTGGTTTCGGTCAAATCGGGTCGCTTGAAGGCTAAGTTTGACCCTCGGTTGACTTTTGTTGACTTTTGGTCAAAAAGGTCAACCGACGTCAAAAATAGTCTATGAGCACCTTATTTGATCATTACCAACCACCTTATTTGATCATTACCAACCAAGGGAATCGGGTTCCAACTCTATCTTAGACTTCTAACTCAAATACACTATTTTCGAGGTAAACTAACATTACACTACCAAGGTAAATCCCGATACCTTGCCCAATCCCAAGGAAACCCTGCAAATACCCATGGTAGTAACCTAAACTCCTTAGGGTAGCTAGATATCAACCTATCTAGGGTTTACCTACCAAAGAAAATGGGTATCCTAGGTATCTAGGCCATGATAAGATACGGGGTTTTGATTTACCCTACTACCTATCATATCTCATAAATTTTACCCTCTACTCTACCACACTCATCTACACCACTCACTCTCATGATACACTCCTATATTTATCATACCCATAGGCTCTCCTATAGGGTTCCTATTAGTTTAGATCTAGGCTATATTATAGGATACTAGTTTCACTCATAACCCTCACACACACTCACACAAACTCACAAATACACACACACACACAAGGCTAAACTATGGAATGATATGTGGCATGTGTGGACTGAAATTTAAGTGGTACTTGGACTGAAATGTGGTCTGAAAATGAGGCTAATGTGGACTGAAAATAGGAGCAATGAGGGACTGATTTTGTGGGGAAAATGTGGACAAATGTTGGAGTTAAAGGGGCTGAATTTGGTGGGTTTGTAGACTGAAATTGATGGGTTTAAGGGCTGTTATTGAGTGGTGTTTGGACAGCAGTGTGGGGGTTCAAGTAGGGGCTGTTATGGATGAAGGGGACAGCCATGAAGTGATGTAAAGGGGCTGTTTTGATGGCAGTTAGGACAGCCAAGTATAGGACTGAAATTGTGGCAAGGTAGGATAATTTTTTGGTGTAGTTTAAAGGCTGTTATGTGACAGCAATTAGAGGGGGAAAATGTGGGCTATTGGGGGACTGAATTTGTGTGAATAGGGACAGCCTAACATGGCTTGTGGGGACAGCCATGGGGTGGCAAGAGTGGACAGGTTTGGGGCTATATTTGACAGCCAAGAATTGGTTTCCCCCTCCCTCTAATTCCCACTCTAAATCACATTCATTTCCACTCTCAAACTCTCTATATCCTCTTCACATTTCCCTCTCTCACACAAATCATCAAACACCTCTCAACATACAACCACAGACACATACACTCAACCTCTTCTCTTGGCCGAACCTGGCTTCTCCCCTACACCAACACAAAGCCACACACACAACCATATATATATCCTATATATAAACCACATTATATATAAACCACTATATATATATATATATATATATATATATATATATATATATATATATATATATATATATAAATTAATAGATATGAAACCATATATATATATATATATATATATATATATATATATATATATATATATATATATGTATATATATATATAAATTAATAGAAAAAAAAATATATATATATAAATTAATAGATATGAAACCATATATACACACACACTCACTCAAGCCCCCTCTAGCTTGGCCGAACCTGTGTAGTCCCCTTCCCAACCAACACAAACACCATACCACAATATATACACTAATATATATATATAAGCCATATTTTTTTTTTACATATACATATATATATAGAGAATGATATATATAATCTTATATATATACAAATAGATTATAGGAAATGATACATAAGAGAAATCATTCCTAAACAAGGCAAAAATCTGGAATAATATAGAACACACCCAAAATCAATGCACAAACAATATTCATGTGTCTAAATAGGGGATTTTCCTATTAGGACACGATCCTACATATTAGACACCTCTAAAAATGTCCAAATGGACACAAAATGGACACCAATGGGCACCAAACTATGGAGGTCATTCCTATAGGTCAAAATGATCCTAATGCATGAAAGAAATGAGAAAAAGAAAGGGTTTATACCTCTCGGTGATTCGATTCAATCCCGAAACGCCACCGACAAGTAGAAACTCCAAACGGACACGGACAAGCTCCGAATCCTCCCAAACTTGAGGGGCTCCTTCCTTGGATTGAATGGAGGAGGAGGGATGAAGATTTTATGGAGAAATGGAAGGATTTGGGGATAATTTGATTAGGGTTTGCTCTCAAATCAATTTGGGGAAGAACAAGAGAGAGAATGGAAGAGGAAATAATGAAGTGGCTTGTCCCTATCCCAACATGTCATGGCCGGCCAACATAGGCTGTTTTGTCCTATTAGGAAATGGCCAAAAAGCCCCTCTCTAGCCTATGGGTTAATACAATGGCAAGGGGTTAAGTTGGGGGTAGTTTAGTCAAACCAAAAACCACTAATCCAATTTAGTACTAACCAAAAATAATTAGTCTAGTCTCTAACTAAAATACAGACATGTGGGCCATGGCTAACTAGTGTGTGGGCCCGCTAAGGTCAACACTACCCCGGGTCCCCGAAACAAGTCAAAACAAGTCGAAATGAGTTGAAATTCGAACCCGGTTCAAATAACCACAAAATAATACAATAAATAAATAAATAATTTCAAAAATATTTAAAAGTGAAAAATAACAAAAATACCCCTGTTTTTGGAAACTGGGGATGACACATAGGATCTATGACCCCAACCTTGACCTCACCAGCAAACTGGAAACCCATAAAAGCTTTCCGGATCACCTCAATCGAAGGCCGAGCATGCGAGAACTTCCCGATCAAAGCGAACTTGAATGGCTGAACCACGATCTATTCATCATCTTCCGTGAAGGAGACGATGGGAACCCCTCTATTAAAAGAAGGAGCACGGATGGAGATCGACTGGGGTGCAGAGGCAACCCCAACCGCTTCGGCAAAAGTCTTTGCCGCCATGAACCCTCAAAACTGGAACACGACGGTCAAGTGATCCAATCGTGTGGAAGACGCCGGCCCGGCCAGAGGCCAAGCCGGGGTCGGTGGGAGATTAGGGTTTGTAGGCGCGACGCTCCTCGTGGGGAGAGGATATATATATATATATATATATATATATATATATATATATGCCAAAAAAAGGCTATTGAGTTACTGTTCCTCGAAGGGAACAGTACTAAGAGCAGCCCGCGCCCCTATTCCCTATTTTTTTCTTGAACAAGCCTACCGTGTTTGAATTCGATTCCTAGCTAAATTTGATCATATCGACCACGACTTTCTCCTACCAAATCCTGATTGTATTCTCCATAGATTATAGCAAATCTAAGTTAAATTCAAATTTAAATCGGATGAGAAATCTATCCAAAAAATGGATGTTTGTATATATGCATATACGAGAGCTCGAGGAAATTTTTTTCGTTCAAATACCTACCAAAACTTTTTGTTATCGCAAGATGAACTACCCCCAAGACCGAAGAACCCCTCGCGCACAGCCTATACGGCCTGTACAGTTGCGTCGGCCGTCGGAGGCCGCTAGCGCCGCCCCCATGGCAGACAACAAACTTGGGTTCCCTGTTTTGAGGAAATTCTAGGTACCCATGTTCATACTTAGTTTTCTCCCTCTATGGTTATCAAAAGCTCGAATCATAAAATGTTTTGGGGAGCCTATATAACCATCTATAATCCTTACCAATTAGTTTCTATTGGACTGATTTGTGTTCGACGAGAAATCTACGCGAAGTCGACCAAATTCCAATGTCACTACTGACAGAAACTGACTTTCATGTAGCCCTGTTTGGAAACAAATTCGGGACACACTCGTAGGATTCTTTACAAACTCCCTGAACAAAGTTTTAGACCATGTATAATACTTCAACACCCTTCTTTTAGAATTATTTATCGTCCACTATGCAGATATTAATTGGTTTATAAAGTTTCAGAAAAAACCACTTTTCAAAAACTAAGAATTGGGGAAAATCATCCCGATACGGCATGCTCCCCGACAAATCGGGCGTCGTGGTTGCACACTATATGCATTGAAAGACGCATATGGATGTTTTCAACGTGTGGGATTCGACGGAACTCGATTTCGTTGCGTGTGCACGACGAAATCAGTGCGTATCCGTCAAGATACCCCTGTATCAACACTTTGCAAACTAGCCCATAACTTTGTGCACGTTCGTCGTATGGAGATGAAACTTGTGCCATCAGGACCGTATTGTTTTTCTGGTCCTGTACGCCAAGTTTGGTCCAATTCTGAGAAGGTTGATCGGAACGTCTATTTGGCGGGCCTACGACCCGCTCCAACGGGCGAAACTGGATCCGTAGACATGTAATTTGACGACTTCAGAGACCATAGATACTAGCACGTGTTTTGGTGCAAAATGGGTCCAACGGCGGACATCGTTTTGACCCATAATTACGATTTTGCCCATGTTCTAGAATTAGACTTTTGGACGGACATTTCCTAGACATATCTTTTATACCAAACACGTTCGTGATTTTTGTTTCAGCATCCGGAGCTCTATGTGGATTTTGACTTTCGTGCTGACGTTTCTAACTGTTGGATCTTGCTACATCTCGCACCACCCTCAGGCAAGATACCTTGCCATTAGCTGTCTATTTTACTTTAGCTAATATTTCATACATTATTTACTTTTGCAAAATAAACTGTGATACATGGCATAAGTAGATAGAATTTTTTACTGTTTAGTATTATTTCTTGCTATGTACTATTTTCTTATACATTGAACTTAGATTTAAGGGACCATCCTTTGTGTGTTGCATTCATAGTCCTTGACACATTTTTACCACGGAGTTGCGAGTCGCATATAGAACTTGGACATGCGTGACTGTTTGGCCACCAGTACGTATAAACCGTGCGATAGGATTAACCGCTAATAGTATTGCACAATATAGTTTGACTTAGCGATTATTAGAGGATATACGTGTTGTGGATACAACATAGTAGTTATTGGGCAGGTAGGACATATCCTTAGTATATGGGCTACGTTACACATTTCCCTTGTGACCATACGCTCCACCGGAGATGCGAGTTGACGACCCCTTATTTACTGCTGGCCACTAAGGAACGGTTATGCCTGAGGCCCCTGGTACCCCAAGGGGGGACCATGCCGATCATATTTTAGCCAGGGCCCAAACGTTGGAGGGTGTTCTTAAAACTGCATTCACTAGATTGGTTAGGCTACCGTATCCATTAGGTATGAGTACTCTTGGTTTCGGTACTTGTATCTGACCGTGGCTTGGAACAGTAACTTTTCGCGGACTAGTTTGCCACACCTTTTCTTTGTTTGGTTGTAGGTGTGGCTTACTACTTCGATAAGAAGGTACTGAACCTTGTTGGGGTCCAGATACGATATTGGATTCATGACTTGGAAAGATACTTCATCGTGGGTTAGTCTGCCATCTCCTGTCCTTATTTGGTTTGGGGATGGTACGCTATCCCAATATGGTGAGGTATTGGACCATGTTATGATTTGATCTTACTTATTATTATTGAGCAGCTATATTCAGTTTATATGGCATGATATTGTGTATCTTGTTATGTCCCTCTGAGGACCTGAATATCTCTCCAAGTGTGTGCTATTGTCATTCACAGGTATTCGAGTCGTGGCCGTGACCATCTCTATTTTTTCGAGGATGATTGTACTTGGATCGTCTTCGCTTCGCTCGCCAAACTCATTTCATTTTCCATGTATTTCTTCCCTTACTTGTTGGTAGTGCATTTGTCTCCTCCCAACTTATTGTACAAAAAATATTTCATAGTTGATTATATGAAATCTTTTTTCTTTTATTTTGTGGATGAGATTAGATTACTCTTGGTTTACTGTATTTTATAGCTTATGTATACATACGAGGTGTCCATATATTGGAGTATACTTCGTATGTATGCAGCTGACATGTCAACGTACTTAGTCCTAAGTATTTTGGGACTGGGGTGTTATATGGCTTCCCCAAAGAATCTCTGCGAGCTTCGAGGCCTACAAGGACGCTTGGTATATATCATAAGATTCATAGCAAATCTCTCTGGACGATGAAAACCCTTTACCAAACTGATAAAGAAAGGGGTTTCGTATGTCTGGACCAAAGAATGCCTGCTCGTGTTCGACGACATCAAGAAGTACCTCACTAGTGTCCCAGTACTGGTAGCACCAGTCATGGGAAGACTCTTTCTGCTGTACATCTGAGCTCTGAACCATTCTCTTGGTGCTTTACTAGCCCAAAAAAGTAATAAAGGCCACACGCAGGCGATCTACTATCTGAGTAGAACCATGATTGGTGCCAAGCATTGCTATAATCCTGTTGAAATGGAGTGTCTCGCCCTAGTCTTCGCCATCGAAAAGACGCACCATTATGTGGCTGTATAGACAATTCAGTCATCTCCAGGGTCAATCCCCTCAGAGTCCTTAGGACCAAGCATTGGAGTCCTTATGACATGGTCTTTGTCCCACAAAAGATGATTAAAGGACAAGCATTAGCCAATTTCTTGGCAGCACATCCCGAACCAGAGACGTCGAAACTCTATGAACATATCCCGGATGAAGTCCCGGAGTCAAATACAGTCTCAGACAACCCTGTTTGGTGTATGTTCTTCGACGGTGCTTCAAGAACAGGGCCCAAAGGCAAGATCATCACAGGAGTCGGAGTCGTTCTCATCACTCCGGATGGTTTAGTCATCTACCGTACGTATTCTCTTAAGGAGTCATGCACCAATTATGTTGCTGAGTACATCGCCCTCATCTTCGGGCTTCAGCTCGCTAAACAGTTGGAGGTCAACTACATTGAAGCCTACGGTGATTCGAAGCTGATTATAAACCAGGTTCGTGGGCAATATGAGGTTCGTCATGACAATCTAATTCCTTACCACAAGGCAGCAATTGATATCATTTCTACCTTCACAAGATTCTTTATAGAACATGTACCTCGATTGCAAAACTTGAAGGCCGATGCACTAGCTGGTGTAGAAGCATGAAAAATCTCAGCTGATAATATTCCTCTACCACAGCGCAGATGATACGAAAGCGTAGACCGAGTATTAAAAAGACAACAGAAGATACGAAAAGATGTTCTGTTATTATTATGCCTACAAAGATCTAGTACAGATTCATCATGGCTATACATAAAAGACTAATCCTACTTCTTCTACAAAGGATCGATCACACGTTCAGCGGACCCTAGAGGAGTCTATAATAGACTTGGTCTTCATCAATGTGGAGGCGTCTTTCTTCTTGGTATGGATACTAGAAGATTAATCTCCATCAAGGCGTATTCTGACTTTCTTGTACGTGCAACCCTCCAAACGTGCGATAATTGTTCGGCCAAAGCAAGCAACTTCCTGAAGCAGCTATTGGCTCGAGCTTCCTGAAGGCGCAGTAGGTCTCAAAGCCCAGAATGAGCAGAGCAGAGTACAACATGTAGTGCTTCAAACTGACAACCGGACCAAACTCGATCGTCATGACCTCCAAGACATCGCCTAGAGTCAAACTCCTTAGGGAGGATACTTGGATACTTCTCAAGCACGGTGACGGCTCCTTCTATAAAGAGTTCTTCTACAAGAACATGGCCCCTTCGAACGAGAGAGTCTCCAACCAACAGCTGACTTATGTAAGGCCAGCGGCCGTCTGAAGCTAAGTATAGATCAAACATGGTGATGAAGGGTGGCAGGAGGAAGATAGTAACTCTTCAGAGGAACACTTCTCCTTTTATAGGATTGGGAATGGTCCAAACTATAGGCCACTTGGCCGACGATCAAAATTCCCTCATTAATGGGATAAGCCTTGGACTCGGCACAATGAATCTCAATTAACAGGCCCATTCAAGTGAGTCTCCAAACTGTTCTAATGCTCCTTGGAATTCCCCAATTAACGGTGTCAATTAAGAAGGAGTCTACATTCAAGGATAGACATTTACTTCTTCTGAAAAGAAGACTTAAAAGCCAAGCTGTCTCCAACCGGAGGCGCGGGCACCCTACTGTGTTCCTTTACTTCCAAGGTGCAGACAGTATATCCCCCTCTCAGAAGCACAGACAGTTACTTCGATCCATGTACCCGGCCTTTGGTCCCACCAAATCTGTTTACTTAAACCGCCTCTCTCAAAGATAGGATTGGGATTGATCAAGTTGATAAATACGAATATCTTATCAGATTGATTTAAATCTCGGACGAAGATTACACAGAATCCAAATCTGAGATAAAATCCAAAGATTTGCTCTACTACATCCGAACAAGCAAATCGGCAAACGCCACATGTCACCTCCTTCGGTTATTTTGATAACCACCAGAGATCTCGTTTGAGGAGAATATCAACACCCGCCATGTGTCAGTGCCACAGAACCCGTACCGTACAAGGATGGCAGATTCCTTTATATCTCGAAACCCTAATACACATCGCATATGTGCCCCACTCCCCTATAAATAGGAGAGGTTTTCCTCCAACAACATAATGGACAAGGAAAAGAAGATCCACAGAATTATAAAAATCTTCAACTTCGACGTCCTCCTGATCGGCAACCCTAGAGTTCTATCGAAGGCACAGAAAGTTAGAACAAGTCTCATATCATCATCGGATCATCAATGGAGTAAAGGAGCCACTGCAGTGTTCGATCTCTACCGTCAGACTTTTCTAGAAACTTTTGTACTTAGATTTCTTTGCATAAGAATCGATTGTACTCTTTTTTATGTTCAATATACAAAAAGTTCGTTCAAACTTTTGTCATGTTGAACAAGACGGCGACTCTGCTGGGAACTACCTTCTCCTATAACGAGAAGGTGGTGACGCAATCTGATGATGACTTGTTGGGATACTCTCAGAAGATGTTGGTCGTATGCGTCGACCTGTAAGCTTTTGAAGATCTTCTTTCTGAAAAGAAGTCGAGCCCTAAGCAGTTTATAAAACCGAGGAAGACTCGAAGGACCTAGGTACCTAAGGCGACTGTGACGAGCAGCATGATGGAGGGGACTGCATCTCAGTCCCCCCTCATCAATGAAACCTCGAAGATCCCTTCGACCGCTGATGCTAGGCCGTCTCTCTCAGACCCATGCTCGAGAAATGTAGAGAAGATAACGGCTATCCAATGGCAAGCGTGACGAAGGCACAATGCCGAAAGGAGCATATGAAGGCTCGAGGATGCTGCACCGGTGAGAACTTATATCTTTGACAAAATAACCGGTCCATCTGGTATGGCCATGTTGGATTCTGAATACTATGCAACATCTAATCGTCGTAGGAGGAGATCCAAGGCAGGACTCACCCTATGCGATCAAAGTGCTACGCTGATGGCGGACTGGAGGCCCGTATTGACAGTAACGCGTGCAGCTGATTAAAAGCTATACAAGGCCATTCCAGACTCTTCGAAGCCTCATCCGGCGGAACCCCATCATCCCTTGAGCACCCACTCATACTACTCAAGGCTGGGGGTACGTCATCAGCGGCTCTCTGATCGAGGCATACTCGAACCTCACCAACAGGAACTCGAAGGAAGAATGCCTTCTCCATATCTCTTCGGCTACACACAGTGCTCCTGTGTACATGAAGGAAGTAGAGGCATGAAGACTTCGTTTAAGCCCTGCGAGCGTAGGACAAAAGAAGAACCTGAGACGCAGTTGTGTCTAAATCAAGACCCAACTGTACTCAGATTACCATCAACTGCTACTGTTGTCAAGCAGATCCATCACCGCCAAAGAGGAGGTCTGTCTTTCAAAGGCTGCGATAGAGAACTTGTAAGGAAGAAGAAGAGCTCCACGTTACTTTATGCAATGTTTCTCGGGACTCTCTGTCCCAGAAGAAGCTATCCAAAAAACACTTTTTCTTGGTTGTCAAGTTCAAAAACTGGCCTGGGGTAGCAAGTAGCCTATGCCCAAGGAAGGCATGCTCCAACACACATGCTCTAAGGATGGATCATTGTCGCAAGAGGACGGTTCATCTACCGCTGCACCTACTAGGGGCAGCCAGCCTACTATGGTGTATAACAACCCTTCGTTTTAATATGACAAAGAGACGTATGAAACCGATACTTCTGCGGGTGTAAGCAGTCAGAAGACCAGCGGTAGGAACAATGTCGGGTCAGAGGACGATCGCAACTTGCCAGTCTTCCCACAAAACGATGAGCACCAGCACTCTAAACTAGAAAGCGAAAGACCTACCACCCCTTCTACTTACACGCACATAGCATCTGTGCACATGGCTGCTGATGACAACGAAGAATCAAGCGAATGTGCTGACCAGCAGAAATGCATTGAGTCTATCGAAGGAAGTCCTAACGCGTTAAACATATCCATGTAGACTTTTGCCTCTATTGTTCTGGAGATTAAGGACAGATTCGTTCCCACTGCCTCCACACCTGTGGCTCCGATGGTTCGTGATAGGTCTAGTACCCTGCCCATCCTAAACCAAGTATTGCAGTCGTCGGCCACTCTGTCGACCATCAATCCAGCATTGTCCAACGAAATACAGCAAGCACTCGAGGAGTTATATGCTCGCCATGATGCCAAAGAAAAGCGAGCCACACTCCGAAAGATGGGCATCCGGCAGCCTTATCCTGCTGAGTGGGATAATTTGGTTTATCCTTCCAAATATAAACCACAAATTATCACCCCTTATGATACTAAGGAGTCGCCCAAACGATACTTGAGGTACTTTACTTCAGTAATAGGACACCTTGTCACGTCCCAGAATCAGAATACTGGAGAGCGGGGGCAGACATAGCCAGCTACGTATATTGAAATAGAAACCACCTCGATATACGGTCACGGCTGTCTAGATATATGAGGGTTTACTACAAGCCAACAGTCTCTTATGGTCATGAACAAGCCTAATGTCTCAATCACAAGCAAGTAAGTAAGGTCGCAAGATGTATGATCATTAAATATATAATAATAAGGCATCCCAAATATTACATATTCAGCTGATCATGAAGCTAGTTGTTACAAAATGTTAGGACTAGCAAGAGTTTAGTCGTACATGATCAACCCTAGGATTTGTTAATCATGTTTACAGCCCGTAGGCAGACAGTAAGTAAAAGTGCATCGAGCTAACAGGTGCTCGTCGGCTAAACGCCTCAAAAGAATAAATTTTACAGTAGAGTGAGCGGAACAAAATAGAAAACCCACTCGTAGCTCGGGTTTCTTCTAGTCGCCACCATTGGGCTGGAAGCTTTGTAGATCCTCGGGAGCTGCTCCGAAATCTGGCCACACAAAACCAGCTGGGTCAACCCCAGAAAGAGCAAGTGCCACAAGGGGGTCACGAAATAAGAACAAAAGCCAGCAATCAGCACAAGAAAATCTAATATTAAAATTAAAACTTATGAAAACATGGCAGGGTGATATACGACGAGATAACCATGGAACTATTCCGATAGCCAGGTTACAACCAGTAAACCAAACAAGGACCGGGGTTGTAACCCTTCGTCTGAACAGAACTTGGTTTCCCACCATTTATCGGCAAGATAATAATACAAGAAATCAAGGCAGGGAGCAATCTTGTACTGGATCAAGACATGGCTAAACTGGTTATACCTCATTCAATCAATCACGGCCAAGCAAATACTACGGTTTACTACTTTAACTAACTAGGGTTATCACAGACCTAATTACTAACAAGATGCAGTGAGATTATTCCACAGCCACAAGCCCTGCAGACCATCCAGGTTACCCAGGTCGAAAATTAGTGGTTGAATTCAGGTGGGTACATCACCCGGGAGACAAATGTACCCTTAGGTGACTTAGACGGTGCAACACGCGACGATGTGCTGAAAATGTGCCCTACTCGACGGCAGACTACAGATCCCAAGAGCGCCCAGGTAACAGGATTGCCTGTAGCTGTGTCATCTCTTCATGACTACTGTGTTATTCTGGTTATTAACCTTAATCCAATTTAGTAAGTACTCCTGACCGTGGTACTCAGGAGTCCCATCCTAGACATGATGCAAGACAGGACAAGTAGATTTAACAAGCAAGCAAGAAAGAACTACCCACGGTGTCAAGGCAAGTCAAGTTAATTAGCCGTCGCAACAGCATTAAGATAAATAATGTCAGGGTACTTGTCGGGAGTGCGCCACGACGGGCCACTATCATGTCAGGTTGGTCATGTCAGGAGTGCACCACTACGGGTCTCTGTCGTGTTATACTAGTTCCTTGTCATACCATGCCATGTACAATAGTCATTCCAAACATATTAAGTAAAATCAAGTTCATGACAAAAGGCATAAGGATATAAAATGGGCGTAAAATATCTAATACAATATCAATATACAAGGCTATAGAAGAGCCAAGCTTAAAGAAATAAGACCAAAACTCCAAGAGCCAATGGGTTAAGCAAGGGGTTCAGGGGAGCAGCGTACGCGCAAGGGCACGCACAGCGTACGCACAAAAGCACGCACGCAGGAGAGCTGTGTACACGAAAAGTCACGAATGCAAGAGAGCTGCGTACACGAAAAGTCACGCACGCAGGAGAGCTGCATACGCGAAAAGTCACGCACGCAGGAGAGCTGCGTACACGAAAAGTCACGCACGCAGGAGAGCTGCGTACGCGAAAAGTTAAGCACGCAGGAGAGCTGGGTACGCGAAAAGTCACGCACGCAGGAGAGCTGCGTACACGAAAAGTCACGCACACAGGAGAGCTACGTACACGAAAAGTTACGCACGCAGGAGAGCTGCGTACGTAAAAAGTCACGCACGCAGGAGACACGCTTCCAACAGGAAGCGTACTCAAGGCTGCGTACGCACAAAAGCACGCACGCAAGAGACACGCTTCCAACAGGAAGCGTACTCAAGGCTGCGTACGTACAAAAGCACACACGCAAGGGACACGCTTCCAACAGGAAGCGTACCCAAGGCTCAGTGGCATAAGCTAAGAAGCTCTGCACACTGCTCACAGTCTTCTCCAAACAGCAAGAACTCTATGGTTGAACTCAAGCTTCAAAGTTCATAACTTGGCCATCCGAACTCCAAATCCCGATTTCCAAAGTTCTAACTTGGGTGAAATCGAAATCTCTTCCACATGGAAACATCAGAACCCACAAAAATACAACTTAAATAGATCAAACCATGCAAAATCCAAAAATAGCTAAAATCTAGATCTAGAACAATGGAGACTCCAAATCACAAAATGCCAAGATCTAATGTTGATCACCAAGTCCTAATCTATCAAATGGACAAGTAAAATAGGGTTCTCATGTGGTGGCAAGGTGCACTTGCCTAAGGGTTGGTGTTGTGTAGAGGAAGGAGAAGAGTGTTGTGTAGAGGAAGGAGAAGAAGAAATTAATGGAGGTTTATGAGGAGAGAGAAAAAGTTGGTAGAGTTTTAAAGAGGGTGGGATGTGGTGTGTTGAGGGTGGAGCATAGGCTAAGGTGTTCCAATACATAATAAACCAAACCAAACCAAACCATCCCAGTTAAAACCGAGCCATGTCAAAACCCGAAATACGAGAAATACCATAATTCCACAAGTTAAGAAAAATAAAAATACATGCCAAAATCCATATACGAGTAAAAATATGAAATACGGGAAATATGGAAAATGAGGGTGACACACCTTCCAAAGGATAACGCCCTTCTCACCACCAACTTCGTTGGAGCTCTATAGGGTGTGGCCTATGAATGGTTTTATAGTTTGTCCGATAACTGCATTAAATGGTTTGAAGACCTTGTAACACCCAATTTTCCAAATTAGGGTAATTTTGAACTTTTGTAATTATAATTATTATTTATTAATATTTATATCACACTATGAATTTTGGTAATTTTTAATCAATTTAAATTGTTTTAAGTCATGACTTGTGATTTTTATGTGCTGCTAGTGAAACCCTAGAGGCTGTCTGACCTAGAGCCTAACCATGTGATTGGGATATTGATTTATCATTTAAGCCTAGGGGTATTTTGGTTATTTTGACTTATTGGAATTACTTGATTAATTATTGTATTGGTGATTGTTAATTTTGACTTTTGACTAGTTGTGACTTAAGAGACTAACCTAGAGTTGACTTTGACTTTGGTGACCTAGATAGCATGGTGGGACCCTAGTCTAACTTAATTTGACTCAAGTTGACCCATTTAGAATCAAGTTTCATATAGGAGAATAAATGATTAGGTTCATAGGCTTATGACTTAAGGAGTGATTCCTTTACCATTGAAACTTGGCCCAAGCCCATTAGTCATAACCCTAACCATAACTTTATCCCATCATGACCAGCCACATAGGGATCCCAATCCTATATAATATCTCTTCCATTGGTTCTTGCCTCTTTTATAAAGAATCAACACTTTTGAAAAGAAAGGTATGGCCATTCTTCCCCAATCCATAGTTTTTTCATTTTAATTCCTTTTTTACTCTAGTTTCTTGCATTAGAGTCAAATACTCCTCTATTTTCTATTTATGGAGAGTAATCCCAGCTTTTGAACAATTTAGGGATTTGAGCTAGCAAGAAGGAACACTCTATTTTGGAGCTTTTCTTGCCATTGGACACCTATAGGTAAAACCCCTTAAATTGTGTTATTATTCTGATTTTTTACATCCTAGCCTAGATCTAGGTGTCCCCTAGCTGTCTCTCAAGTTTGGTAGGAAACCGTATCCGTTTGGTGTCCGTATCGGACACGTGTCAACGTGTATATGCAAGTGTTTGATGAAATACCAAAGAGAAGTTTTTATGTATATTTTCCAAAACCATCTTAACAAATTTGTAGATCTGATTGTGTGTTTTGATTTTTGTGTGCACTGAGCTGGATATCGTGTCGTGTTCGTGTCCAAATTGGACACGAACACGCACGCAGCATACAGTGCACAGTGCCCTGCTGCTCGGGGTCGACACAGGATATGATACAGCACGAGACACCACAAAAATTTATAGAGATGTGCAGGCAATCACTGAAAGCACGCACACAAAATTTGGGGGGATTTCATTAAGCTGATTGGAAGAAATCCCACACGCACTGAAATTGCACACACGCACACACGCGCACAGACACGTCCTGACACACACGTATAACTTGGACACGACGACACTGGGACATGGTGCAGGGGCATAGGCATGTAGCGCTATACTTAGCGAACACGTAGACATGAGCACGTGGCCAATGGCACCCTGTGTCGTGTCCACGAGGTCGTGTACTGCCTGTACGAGGCAGTTCTGTACACAGAGTATTATTCGCGTGTTTGTTGGCTTGGACACCTCGTGTCCACTCTTTTGGACACAAGTAGACTCATATGACACGTTGACACGTCTGTCATGCTCTGACACACACCAATTTAATGTTTTTCTTGGGTTTCAATGATAGATTTAGGGTTTAATCATTGTTCTGATACTGAGTTCAGACACAGTAAATTTCTGAGATTAAAATAATAAATAACTATAAATTAAATGTAATTTGATAATGTGTTAATGTGTATTGATGGCTAATAATAATGTTTACACATTGGAAATCAATGGGATTCATGTTTGTGTTGTAAATTGGGTTCGAGCACATGTAGAACACTAAATTCTGATTTTGTAAGCACACACTCGACCACCCCCTTTCTAATTTCCTTTGATGCTTGATTTGGGTTCGAATATGTAGGTTTCACATATTCAGGTTTCACATGTGTGGGCTACACGTGTGTGTGACCACGAGTGGTGTCGTGTCTCGTGGTGTGTCCACGAGACACGTGAACACGTGCACGACGCTGTGTACGTGTTCGTGTATCCTAGCTTACCCGAGCGAGTTCTTTTATGTTTGGACACGCCGTATCGTGTCGTGGTGGACTGCCACTGACACACACGACACTTATATGTGTGGGGGCACAGTTACCAACCATTGGATTCGAGCATTAGCTCGGTTTTTTGTATGAAATCGAGTTACCTATTTACCTAATGCACAGCCCATTATTTTCCAGTTTTGGGATTTATTTCCAGATTTTAAGGGTGAATTTCAAATCGATTTTTGATGTGATTTATATATGTATTAGTATGTTTTTAGTATGTGTATGGGTAGTATATATGTATGTATGAGTGTGGGTGAACTTTGGGGGTATTTGGTAGTGTATAGGTGGAGTTATATATATATACATATGTATGTATATATGTTATTGTGTGTGTGTGTTTGGGGCTTCTTGGTTCCAGAAATTCTGGAACCCTCCCCCTTCACTGTCCAGGTTAACCCCCCTCTCTCTTTCACTGTCCTGTCCCTCTCTCATACTCACTCTCTCACTCTAAGTCCCTCTCTCACATCTCTCTCTCTATTTCCCTCTATATATATATATGTTATATATATATATATATATATATATATATATATATATATATATGTATATATATGTTATATTATATATAGTTATATATATTGGTATATATAGTTAAGGGTATATGGGTTATATATATTTATATATATATATATATGGAATGTATATATATGTATATATTATAGCTATCTATATGTATATATATTAGGTATATATGTGAGTATGGGTTGTATATATATAATGTATCCCATATTAGTATATAGGAAGTAGATAGGTAGTGTATATCTATATATATAGATATATATAGATATATGTATATAGTTGTGACTTCTAAATATAGGTTGTATGAAAACCTATAGCAACTAGCCTATAGAAACCTATAACCATTAGCCTATGGCCAAGATTATTAGCCTATGGCTTGGAGCTAACCCTAATGGCCCAAAACCCAACTTGTTGACCCTTGTTGACTAAGTGTTGACCAAAGTCAACCTTAGGTCAAACCATGACCTAATTAACCTAAGAATGACTAGTTCAACTAGTCTGACCATGTTTGACCTAATCACCTTGTTGACTAGTCCTTGTTTGACCTAATTACCTGACTGACTAGTCTTGTTTGACCAATATCTTAGTTGGTCTAAGTTTGACCTAGACTTGATCCAGATTGATCATGTTGACTAGTATTTGACTAGTTGTTTTGAATGTTGACCAAGAGTTGACTTTAACCTAGATTTGACTAATCTTGACTTGTTTGACCTTGATTGACTTTATTTAACTTAGTTTGATTTCCTGTAACCTAGTATGACTTCCTGTGACCTAGTTTGACTATTAGAGTTTACCAAGAGTTGACTTTTGACCAGATTGACCTAGAATCATGTAGTATGCATTGTATACTTTATTTTTACCATTGTGGATACATTGTGACTTGTATTGCTCTGATTAGGAGCCATACACCTCTCCTCAGACAGTATATCCTTTTCAGACATTCAGTTATCAGGCGAGTACATTCTCTGACCGTTTCATACTTGTTCAGGCTTTACTTCTCGCTCTAGATTACTTTACTTATTGCTGTCACATTGGTAACACGGATTGGTACTATATGGATCTTTACATGAGATGTTATCCCTCTCGGGAGCATCGGGTACTTCATGTTATGTGTGTTTCACTATCATCATGTACTCCTATGCTTCCATCATTCATGTGCACTCATGTGATCATGTACTCTCATGTTTACTGAGCCCTCACATATACTATCATGTGCACCCTTTCATGGGCCCCATGTGATATCATGTACAATAACGTAACTTGTATAGATCCTTGTGTATTGATTGGGGAAACGGGGGAGTAGAAGTGGACATGTGAATAATTCCAAAGTAGTCATGTGCAAACTCAGTAGATCATGTATAAATTCTAGCCATTCACATGCCTATCTTGTGCTCTACATCACTAGTCACTACAGTTCTCTATATACAGTAGATATTTCATTACAGCTATCTCTTTTACAGCGTATATTTCATTTCAGCAGTTCATGTATCTTACTTTATTGCCTGTATCGTATTTCCTAACCTGATATGAACTGCGTGAGATGTATTGTGCTCGTTCCTGTCCTGATTGGACCTGTTGAAAATATTACAGAGGATGAGGATGAGGCCCTGGTGACTACATATTATGGAGCAGGACTAGATGACACTTATGTTGTGGACCCTCAGCAGGATCCACCTGCAGCTGAGGATGTTACCCCAGTAGTCTAGGCTAGTTTAGCTAGACAGTCTTTCGGTATTATCTTTTTGTCTCACATCTGAGTTGTATTTTGAGATGTTGAGGTATATAGACTCTTAGACTTGTTGTATTATGAGTTGGTATTCTGGATATTATGTTGTACTAGACACTTAGACTTTTTCATCTATGCTATGGTTCTCTTGAGTTACTATCTATCTATCTGTTCTTCATTCTTCTACCTTAGATGTGATTGAGACAGCATGTTGTGATGATTACCTCCATTCGGAGAGTATAAACTGTATAGGTACCTTTATATTGTTAGATGATTGACCTAGGACAGTGTTCTACCGCCGACACTGCGGCGTAGGCTGGGCGTTGTTACGTTCTCGTACCCCAACAGTGGGTGCGGGTCGTGACATGTTTTTAGTGGTGGCCCATGCAGGTCGAGTTTATGTAGTGGTATTCGAACTAGAGTATCACTACAGCCTGCGATAGGATTTGAGGAATAGGCTTAGAGAGAGTGGATACTCAATCACTGCTGGGATACTTTGAGAGATTCCTGGGATGACCCTTGAGAATCTCATTTGAAATTACAATTTAAACTCCTTTTCCCTTGATTGAATTTGATTTTGGATGATTCACTATAGAACTTTGAATCCTGGTATTAGTTGATGATTTTCAAATTTTTGTAGTTGTTGATTTTAATTTCTTAGTGTTAGATTAATATCTTTTATTTTTGGGGTACTCAATCACAATTATGAGAAAACTCTTATTTGTTTCTTGCCATCTAATCCTCTTGCTAATTACCTTTCATTAAAATGAACTGTCCTTTCTATTTGCATCTTGCTTAAACTCTTTTTACCAATCTATGTGACTGTATCCCCAACCTGACTTACTCGACATTTCCTCAAATCAAGACTTTATTGAGACCTTCTAACCTTGACCCTTGATTGATCGAACCCTAACTATATTCATCTAGTAGCCTATCTATCCCTAGGACTGTGTTCCTAAATTATTTACTAGATTCCTGATTAATTTTATTTTATGAGTTAATTTGATCTTCTTCAATTTTTGCATCAATTTGTCACGTCTTGAACTCCCACTTCCTATTCTAGATCATTGGACGTCCTTTACCGTGACTTAGATATTCAGAGTATAATACTAGCTGTTATCTCTCAACAAACTTCACATGTAAGACCTAGACTAGCCTACCTTCATGTAGATATTCCATATCCCACTAAAAACCCGTCTCCTTGTACTCTATTTTCTTGATATAATTTTCTGGTCAAATGGCTAAACTATAACCTCTACCATGATACTAAATTAATTCTTATTTCAGTTAGAGATCCACCTTGGCTCAATTCTTTCGACCTGGCATATGATGGTGTTCTGCTTGAACCCTTAAATACTTAACCTTGTACCTTACCTTGAATGCTTGACCCGATTGGTTAAGAATCTTGGACTGTGTATCTTCTTTCATCATTTCTACCCTTACTTATATCTTATGCTATAAATTTATCCTTAAGTTTTACAAGCTTATCCTTTCGAGCTTGATCATGATATATTTTATTGGGTGTACACCCACTAATATATTATCTAATCAGAACCGGCGCATGATGGTCTGATCAACCTATTGCGTTTTGGTTCGCTTCTTCATATATTAATCTACGTGGATAGAGACACAGTTAAACTTACCCTAGAATCTTATCCACAACAGCCTTGACAATTCTCCTTGGAATTATTTTATCACCTATGAACCTCGTATTCATACCCAGTTGGATTAAATTTAATCATGACCTGGATCTTCATCATTGGATGCTCGTGCTCATACTTGATTTCATTAATTTCCCATCTTGCCCAATCTCGATTTATCCTAAAATTGATCAACTTAGATCGTGTCAAGACTAAAATCTATTGTGATTGTTTGTACCTAAATTTTCAATTTTCTTTTTATGGAATGGTAACTTTAATGATTTCTCACTTGTTAATGACCTATTTTCATATAGGATGGTAGACAACCCTATAGCCTTGATGATTGTTGTTTCCTTATCTTCCCAATTAGGACACTTTAGATTGCTTGTACGTTTTGATACCATAGGACAGTATTGATCTAGAATGACTAGTGCACCTAGATGAGACCACAGACTTTCCATTTAACCTGTCCCCCTGGTACCACTATTCATCATGATTTTGGTTCAATTTAGGCCATAGACCCTTCCCACTCTAAATTGTGATCACCGTAGACACGTTACCGTGACTTTTAAATTTGGAACACAAGACTAGTTGTTTTCTCAAAACTAATTTCACATACGTAACCTAGACATGACATACTACACCTATGACCTTAGTGTCCCACTCAGGCATACCATTGTATGCTTCATTGCTTAGTACGATTCTTCTGACCCGAGGCTCCATCCTGATTTACCCCATGGAGTTACTTTTGGCTCCGATTTGATTTAAGGACACCTTATGACCTAAAACTGCCAGCCAATTTTTGGACATGACCCAGTATAGGTCTACTACCCATATTTTGCTTGTTGACCTTGTATGTTGCCTAGGTAGTGGCTTCGTCCTTGATTGTTGGAGGTTTGACCTAGGAGGAGTACGACCATCTAAATTTCGAGGACGAAATTATTTTAGGTGGGTAGACTTGTAACACCCTGTTTTCTGAAATTGGAGATTTTTGAAAATTTATTATTTTATTATTTAATAGTGGTATTTTAGTCATGGCAAGATTTTCTGGTGATTTTAGTTAAGTTAAACCATTTCTAAAGTCATGCTAAGTCATGACTTATGACTTTGTAATTTTGGTTAGTATAACTTAGTATAAACCCTAGTTTTCCTTAACCTAGAAGTTGCCATGACCATGAGAGCTTAGCCATAGGCTTAGAACACCAAATTAGTGATTTTTGGCTAAAAGGGTATTTTGGTAATTTTCTAGGAATTATTTGGAATTATTTAGATTTATGTGATTTATTATTATTTAATTAGTTGATTAGTGTCATGTTAGCTTCTAACCTAGTTTAGCCCTAATCTAGAGGTTAGCCACTAACCTAGAAGACTAATGATTAGATATTAGCCTTATGTATAAATATCTAGTTAGATAAATATCTAGATATTTCACTTTTTAGATATTTAGAACCTAAATATCTAACCCCCTTAGTCAAAGACTTAGGGGCTAAGTTTGCAAGTGGTAGGACACCCTCCCCTACCCCCATGGCAGCCAAGGGTACCCCCCCTACACTACCCCCCTTCCTATATAATCCCATTAATTTCATTCATGATAAATTTATATGAATTTTATACCTAGAAAATCCATTTCCTACACAAGACCACAACTTGATCAATTTTGATCCAAATCACCTCTAGTTTCTTGCATTGGACTCCCCTACACTAGAGGGTACTAGTTAGGGCCTGCTATCAAGGAATTTGGAAGCTTTTGGGCATCACCAAGTGGAAGAACACCCCCCCTACTTGGGTGTTTTCTTGATTTTTCACCAAATAGGTAAATGTCCATAAACCATGTTAATTTTGTGTTTTCTCTTCATATTTGCATGCATCTAGGTACTAGGGTACTGTAGGACAAATTTGGTGAAGGTTTGAGTTGGTTTGGTGTCCGTATCGGACACGTATCCTAGACTAGGAAACTGTGTTTGTTGAAATGCCACAAAGAACTGGTTTTTATTAAAATGTGAAACAAAATATGTTTTTGGGTAGCCCTAGACACCTAGGTCACAACCCTAACCTACTGAGCACATTATTGTGTCGTGTCCGTGTCAAAATCAGACACGAACACACTGCACTGCACTGCACTGCACAGTGTGGCAGTATCCTGCTACCACACGGTTCGTGCGCACTGCACAGATCACGTCGACACACCAAAATTGGTGGACACGAGGGGGCAGTGTCTGCGCACATGCCCCTAAAATTTTAGGACACCTCGTATCGTATCGAGGACACGAGGACACGTGCACTAGTCGTACACTGTCGTGCACGCGCACAGTCCAGTCGAAAATTTGACTTGGACACGGCCTTCGTATCGCATGGACACGAGTCGAGGACACCTCGTGTTTGTACGAGTGTGTAGCCCTATACCTGGGCTACACGTGGACATGACCACGAGGCCCCACGTGGCTCGTGTCGTGTCCACGAGGCGCGTGACTCACTGCACGACGTAGTGCCAAACGCGCGCATCAGTCGTATTTTCACGACTGATACGGCTCTCGTGTCGACACTGTGAGACACGTGGACACGGTGCAGGGTGTCCATCGTGTAGCCCTATGTGTGGGCTACACGTGTGTGTGACCACGAGTGGTGTCGTGTCTCGTGGTGTGTCCACGAGACACGTGAATACGTGCACGACGCTGTGTACGTGTTCGTGTATCCTAGCTTACCCGAGCGAGTTCTTTTATGTTTGGACACGCCGTGTCGTGTCGTGGTGGACTGCCACTGACACACACGACACTTATATGTGTGGGGGCACAGTTACCAACCATTGGATTCGAGCATTAGCTTGGTTTTTTGTATGAAATCGAGTTACCTATTTACCTAATGCACAGCCCATTATTTTCCAGTTTTGGGATTTATTTCCAGATTTTAAGGGTGAATTTCAAATCGATTTTTGATGTGATTATATATGTATTAGTACATTTTTAGTATGTGTATGGGTAGTATATATGTATGTATGAGTGTGGGTGAACTTTGGGGGTATTTGGTAGTGTATAGGTGGAGTTATGTATATATATACATATGTATGTATATATGTTATTGTGTGTGTGTGTTTGGGGCTTCTTGGTTCCAGAAATTCTGGAACCCTCCCCCTTCACTGTCCAGGTTAACCCCCCTCTCTCTTTCACTGTCCTGTCCCTCTCTCATACTCACTCTCTCACTCTAAGTCTCTCTCTCACATCTCTCTCTCTCTATTTCCCTCTATATATATATATGTTATATATATATATATATGTATATATATGTTATATTATATATAGTTATATATATTGGTATATATAGTTAAGGGTATATGGGTTATATATATTTATATATATATATGGAATGTATATATATGTATATATTATAGCTATCTATATATGTATATATATTAGGTATATATGTGAGTATGGGTTGTATATATATAATGTATCCCATATTAGTATATAGGAAGTAGATAGGTAGTGTATATCTATATATATAGATATATATAGATATATGTATATAGTTGTGACTTCTAAATATAGGTTGTATGAAAACCTATAGCAACTAGCCTATAGAAACCTATAACCATTAGCCTATGGCCAAGATTATTAGCCTATGGCTTGGGGCTAACCCTAATGGCCCAAAACCCAACTTGTTGACCCTTGTTGACTAAGGGTTGACCAAAGTCAACCTTAGGTCAAACCATGACCTAATTAACCTAAGAATGACTAGTTCAACTAGTCTGACCATGTTTGACCTAATCACCTTGTTGACTAGTCCTTGTTTGACCTAATTACCTGACTGACTAGTCTTGTTTGACCAATATCTTAGTTGGTCTAAGTTTGACCTAGACTTGATCCAGATTGATCATGTTGACTAGTATTTGACTAGTTGTTTTGAATGTTGACCAAGAGTTGACTTTAACCTAGATTTGACTAATCTTGACTTGTTTGACCTTGATTGACTTTATTTGACTTAGTTTGATTTCCTGTAACCTAGTATGACTTCCTGTGACCTAGTTTGACTATTAGAGTTTACCAAGAGTTGACTTTTGACCAGATTGACCTAGAATCATGTAGTATGCATTGTATACTTTATTTTTACCATTGTGGATACATTGTGACTTGTATTGCTCTGATTAGGAGCCATACACCTCTCCTCAGACAGTATATCCTCTTCAGACATTCAGTTATCAGGCGAGTACATTCTCTGACCGTTTCATACTTGTTCAGGCTTTACTTCTCGCTCTAGATTACTTTACTTGTTGCTGTCACATTGGTAACACGGATTGGTACTATATGGATCTTTACATGAGATGTTATCCCTCTCGGGAGCATCGGGTACTTCATGTTATGTGTGTTTCACTATCATCATGTACTTCTATGCTTCCATCATTCATGTGCACTCATGTGATCATGTACTCTCATGTTTACTGAGCCCTCATGTATACTATCATGTGCACCCTTTCATGGGCCCCATGTGATATCATGTACAATAACGTAACTTGTATAGATCGTTGCGTATTGATTGGGGAAACGGAAGAGTAGAAGTGGACATGTGAATAATTCCAAAGTAGTCATGTGCAAACTCAGTAGATCATGTATAAATTCTAGCCATTCACATGCCTATCTTGTGCTCTACATCACTAGTCACTATAGTTCTCTATATACAGTAGATATTTCATTACAGCTATCTCTTTTACAGCGTATATTTCCTTTCAGCAGTTCATGTATCTTACTCTATTGCCTGTATCGTATTTCCTAACCTGATATGAACTGCGTGAGATGTATTGTGCTCGTTCCTGTCCTGATTGGACCTGTTGAAAATATTACATAGGATGAGGATGAGGCCCTGGTGACTACATATTATGGAGCAGGACTAGATGACACTTATGTTGTGGACCCTCAGCAGGATCCACCTGCAGCTGAGGATGTGCCCCAGTAGTCTAGGCAAGTTTAGCTAGACAGTCTTTCGGTATTATCTTTTTGTCTCACATCTGAGTTGTATTTTGAGATGTTGAGGTATATAGACTCTTAGACTTGTTGTATTATGAGTTGGCGTTCTGGATATTATGTTGTACTAGACACTTAGACTTTTTCATCTATGCTATGGTTCTCTTGAGTTACTATCTATCTATCTGTTCTTCATTCTTCTACCTTAGATGTGATTGAGACAGCATGTTGTGATGATTACCTCCATTCGGAGAGTATAAACTGTACAGGTACCTTTATATTGTTAGATGATTGACCTAGGACAGCGTTCTACTGCCGACACTATGGCGTAGGCTAGGTGTTGTTACGTTCTCGTACCCCAACAGTGGGTGCGGGTCGTGACACCCATTAGCCTCTGGTTCTGTGTCATCGTGTCTTGACAGTTAGGACACGAAGACACACGAGTCCAGTGTCCAAAGTGTGCACGACACGCACGACACGAGTCTCGTGTGTCCAAGCACTCTACTGGGTTCGTCGACACTGGGCGAGTCCACACACGTGTACACGAGATACGATACGACACACAGAGAGAGTGACACGCACGTGTCCGTCGAGCAGTGGCTTTCGGGGGTGCTAGCGGCGGCTGTAGACGTCGGGGTCGGTGGCGAAGGGTGGCGCTGTATTCGTCTCGCTGAGGCGAACAAGGTGGTGGTGGTGGATCACGACGGCGGTGGTTGTAGCAGTGCTGCTGGCAAAGGGCGAACTCCGGCGAGCTTTGTTGGAGAAGAAAGGGGGATTGGCCGGCGCTGGGTGGTCGAAAAATAGTCTAGAGTTAGGGTTTGGGGTCGGGGTCATTTTATAGGGTCGGGGAGTCGGTCGAATGAGGGCTAGGGTTGCGGGCATTTAGGGTTTAGGGTTTAGGGTTAGGGTTTCGGCGTTAATCGACGGAGATGGCGACTACCAAAGGCGGTGTTCGGGGTGGCCATTTCTAAAAAACCCCCCATAGATTCGATAATTACAACTAAGCCCACCGCCTCAGTTATATGCAAAATCTAATTTGCATAATACCCCCCCCCCGCTATGCTCTGTGCAAATATAATTTGCACAAATAATTCGAATATTGCATAATGGCTTAAAAATAATTAAAATAATTGCAAAAAGCTTTTTAAACATTTTAATAAATTACAAAATAATATTTTTGGCTCTAAAAATCATTTAATAATTATTTAAAAATTCTAGAAAATTCCTAATAATTATAATAATTCATTTTAAGGATATAAATACTATTTAAAATTATAAAAATAATATTTTAAAATCTAGGAGCTTACAAATCTTCCTTCCTTGAAAAATTTTGTCCTCGAAATTCACAAGGATAGAAGACTCTACAAACATTCAATATAGCAAGCAATGCAAACAATGATTTAGGCTACTATTAATACTAACCTCTAAGGTATCAAGCGGGAACGGGTGGTTCCCTCGCAGCTGTTGGGTCGAACAAGTAAGGATATTTCTCCCTCATGTACGACTCCCTCTCCCAAGTAGATTCTCCCGGAGAGTGACGGCTCCAAGCTACTCGTACTAAGGGTATAACTTTGTTCCTCAGCCTCTTCTCCCTCCTGTCCAATATCTTAACTGGCTGCTCTGTAACTACAAGACTCGGTCCGATCTCCAACTCTGAATGATCTAGCACATTGCTGGGGTCTGGAACGTATCTCCTCAGCTGAGACACAAGAAAGACATCATGAACTCCTGCTAGATTGGGTGGAAGTGCAACCCTGTAAGCTACCTCTCTGATCCTGCCAAGTATCTTGAACGGTCCAATGTATTTGGGGCTCAACTTGCCGCCTCGTCCAAACCGGATCGTCCCACTAGTAGGTGATATCTTCACCAACACCATATCTCCGTCGGCGAACTCCATCGGTCTGCGACTAGCATCGGCCCAGTGTTTCTGCCTGTCCTGAGCGACTCTGAGCCTGTCTCTGATCATCCCGACCTTCTCTGCTGCATCCGTGATCATCTCTGGCCCAAACATAACTCTGTCCCCAACATCATCCCAAAAGAGGGGTGTACGGCATCGTCGTCCATATAGTGCCTCGAAAGGAAATATACCGATGCTGGCTTGGTAGCTGTTGTTGTATGAAAACTCTACCAAGTGTAGTGGCTCTCCCATGATCCGCCAAAGTCTAGTACATACGTCTTCAGCATGTCCTCTAGCGTCTGTATCGTCCTCTCAGACTGCCCATCTGTCTGCGGGTGGTACGCTGTACTGAACTTGAGCCGACTGCCCAACTCTTCCTGCAAGCTCCTCCAGTAATGGGACGTGAATCTGCTATCCCTGTCCGATACGATGCTCACTGGTACCCCGTGCAAGCGAACTATCTGCTGCATGTATAGCTCCGCCAACTTCTCGGTGGAAAGCCCCACCTTGAAGGGTATGAAGTGCGCACACTTCGTCAGCCTGTCAACGATGACCCAAATGGCATCCTTCCCTCCTTAGGAACGAGGAAGCCCTAAACGAAGTCCATCAAAATGTGTTCCCACTTCCACTCGTGAATGGGTAACGGCTGCAATAGACTAGCTGGCCTCTGACGCTCCGTCTTGACCTGCTGGAAAACTAGGCATCTCGAAATGAAACGTGATACATCTCTCTTCATCCCGTGCCACCAAAGATCTTCCCGCAAGTCACGATACATCTTGTTGGCACCAGGGTGAATAGAATATCACGATCGGTGCGCTTCCTATAAGACTGCCTCTATTAGCTCTCCCTTCGGCATGCACAATCGGCTGCCATACCTTAAGGATCCATCCTCTGCTACAGTGTAGTCATCTAGCAATCCAGCTAATGCATGGTCTCGAAGTCTGTGGAAGCTCTTATCTGTAGACTGTGCCTCCTTGATCTGCTCCATCAAATCTGACTGAATGTCTAGTACCATCATCTGTATGACTGATCCTGGCCGAACTATCTTGATACCGAGCTTCTCCAGATCTTCCCGTAAATGTCGATCTATCATCAGATACCATGCCATCGGATGCCTGCTCAGCGCATCCGCTACTACATTTGCCTTCCCGGGGTGATACTGTAAATCGATGTCGAAGTCATTCATCAACTCCAACCATCGTCTTTGCCTCATGTTCAGCTCTTTCTGCGTGAACACATACTTCAAGCTCTTATGGTCAGTAAAGATTTCTACTCGCTCTCCATATAAGTAGTGTTTCTACAACTTGAGTGCAAAGATCACCGCAGCTAACTCTAGGTCGTGCGTAGGATAGTTTCGTTCATGAGTCCGTAATTGCCTAGATGCATAAGCAATCACTTTTCTATGCTGCTGTAGGACATATCCTAGCCCCTTTCTCGAAGCATCGTTGTATATGGTGAAACCTCCAGATCCTGAAGGTAATGTCAGAACTAGAGCGGTCGTCAGCCTCCTCTTCAGCTCCTCAAATGCTGCCTGGCAGTCCTCTGACCAGATGTAATATGCGTCCTTCCGCGTCAGTTTCGTCATGGGTTCATCTATCCTAGCAAAGTCCTGGACTAACTTTCTATATTAGCCTGCTAAACCCAAGAAGCTTCTGATCTCTGAAACTGACGTCGGAGCCTTCCACGTCTCAACGACAGCAATCTTCCTGGGTTCCACTGAGATCCCCTCCCCAGTAACTACATGACCGAGAAACTCCACTCGGTCCAAAAAGAACTCGCACTTCGACAATTTTGCATACAACCTCTCCTGTCTCATAATTCCCAAACCTATCTGCAAGTGCTCTACGTGCTCCTCCGACGTCTTCGAGTATATCAGGATGTCGTCGATAAATACTATGACAAACTTATCCAGATACTGGTGAAATGTCTTATTCATCAAGTTCATAAAGACAGCTGGCATATTTGTGAGACCAAATAGCATCACCAAAAACTCGTACTGCCCGTACTTCATGTTGAACGCCGTCTTCTGGATGTCTGTGGCCCTGACTTTCATCTGTTAGTAACCAAATCTCAAATCTATCCTGGAAAATACCTTCGCCCCATTCAACTGGTCGAACAAATCATCTATCCTGAGCAGAGGATATTTGTTCTTAATGGTGATGGTATTCAATGCCCGGTAGTCAATACAGAACCGGACTGTACCATCTTTCTTCGGTACAAAGAGTACTGGCACTCCCTATGGAGAAGCACTAGATCGAATGAAACCCTTTTTCAACAGGTCATCAATCTGCTCCTTCATCTCTACGGCCTCCTTGGGGTTCACTCTATAGCAAGCCCGGGATACTAGTGATGAACCTGGTACTAAATTTATAGTGAACTCCACATCTCTGTCAGGAAAAAGTCCTGGAAGATCCTCTGGGAATACATCCATAAACTCCCTAATGATAGGGTCTCGTGGTGCTAACTCCCCAACTGTCGCACAACAGTTCGGCTATAGGCTGATCTCCGACCCTATCTTTCTGACAATGAATGGTGTTGTGCCTGGGGGACTGAACAGAATACTACCCTCATGATAGTCTATAGCTGCGTGAGCATAGCTAAGCCAGTCCATCCCTAATATGATATCATACCCGGGGAGTGGCATCACAAAGAATCGTCACCTAAACCCTCTCCCAGTTATAGTAATAGAGCATCTATAGATAGCCCTGATGGGTAATGGTCTGCCTCCCATCAATACTCTACTCATCTCCTCGGTAGGTGTAGCTGCTAAGTGGTGTTTATGTAAAAACTCTAATGACAGGAAGCTATGCGATGCACCAGAATCAAACAAACATAGAGCTAGAAAAGTATGTAAATAAACATGACCTGTGATAACATCATCCAAATAATCTGGCTCCGAAACCTGCTCCAGCTCTGCCTCAAGAGCTAGGCTATAAGCCTTCCCCTGGGGCCCCTTCTGCTGCTGAAGATGTTGCCTAAACCTCTGCTGCTGAGTCGGAAGTGGCGGTCCTCTAGATGGTGGTCCGGCACCTGGTACCCTTGCTACTGGGCAATCCTGAAGCTGATGGGTAATAGACCCACAAGCTAAATACTGCTCCAATTTCTTCCTATAGATGGAAGCGTCTTGGTCTGGCCTTCTACAGAATGAACACACACCTCCTTTCTGCTGTCGGGGTCCCGGGGCTCTAACTGGCGGGGTTTGGTGATGTGGTATGGAAGGACGGTAAGTCTGCTGGTGCGGTGCCGGTGCTCTCACCTAGAAAGCCTGACGCTTGGAAGGTCCCTCGTGGTGTACAGGAGCC
This sequence comes from Iris pallida, assembly GCA_029216955.1. Taxonomy (NCBI): domain Eukaryota; kingdom Viridiplantae; phylum Streptophyta; class Magnoliopsida; order Asparagales; family Iridaceae; genus Iris; species Iris pallida. The sequence continues at coordinate 2,285,792 of JANAVB010010795.1, read as the reverse complement.
GGCCTCTTGCAAGACTGAAGACGCTCCTCTATGCTCTGGGCTAACTCTAGGCTCTGGTAGTAGTCAGTCGTACCGTTCGCTACTATGAGAATGCCGATGTCTGGAACTAGACCATGACAAAACCTACGCATCATCTCCTCTGGGTCTGCAACCAGATTAGGAGCGAAACGGCTCAATCGACTAAACTCTGCTGTATACCCATCAACAGAATGGTTTCTCTGCTGGATGTTCTGGAATCGTAGCCCCATGGCTACCCTAGCGGTGGTCGAGAAGAATTTCTTCTTGAACTGGATCTTAAACTGGTCCCAAGTGGCCTTCCCTCTCGCGAATAGCGGCTCATTCCTGAACCAAACTCCTGCCAAGTCTATCAGTAGAAATCCTACTACCTCGACCTGGAGGTCACCCGGTAACCTAGCTCCAAGGAGCTTCTTGTCTACCGAGTCTAGCCAGTCATCTGCTACTACGATGCCCTCGGTCCCCATGAACTCCTTGGTGTTCAGACCCATGAAGTCCTTGATTGTCCCCGCTCTCTGCCATGGTTCTACCGGTGGTGGGAAGACGGTACGCTCCTCAGAACGCTCCATGCTCTTGTGGAGAAAGGTAGTCTGCTCCTGATGGGTCGTTAGGAACCCCTGGATCAGAGTGAGCAATTGGTTCCCGTCGAGAGTAACGAAAGCCTGGGCAGGTATAGTAATAGGTGGTGGTAGGAGTATCGGGTCCTACTGGAACTGTGAGGTGGAAGGTGGTGGAGGCATCTGGGTTAGTGGATTTGTGGATTAGGGAAGTATGGTAGGTGGAGGTGGAGGTGCATCGGTCAACTGGTCAACCGACTGGAGGGGAAGTGTGCCATTTTCAGGTGTGGCATACTGGGATGAGCGGGTGAGAACCATCTAATAAGTAAAAGAACTTATAAGGACTCTTTTAAGTAAACCATCATAAACGACAAGAAAATCCAATTTGTAATAACGAGCATATGATGTGATGCGTTTCCTATGTTGCAATCCTAGTAATCCTCTAGGTATTCTAAGCATCATTCCTAGTGTTGTCTAGTTACCTTAAGTTTCTAATTGCAGGCATGCTTGGTACAATAACGTAACCAAATAATTTAGTCTCGACCTGCATGGGCCACTACTAAAAACATGTCACGATCCGCTACACAAATTGTTGGGCCAGGCCGAGTCATGTCCAGCCTACGCTTGAGATAAAGCATAGTAAGTTGTTCTAAGGATAAATAAGATAAGCCCAAAGTGTACTAACAATTCTCTATATAATAATGAGTCAGAATATATCCAAACACAAAATCATCTCATATATAAGTATGTTCCGAGTACATGGCTAAAATATAAAATTGGATACAGGTCCAGTTACAAAATACATAGTCTAATACATGACTACTCTCAAAAGTCGCAAGTAAAAAAACAAACTAGAGGAGTTTCCCTGCAGGTACATCCTCGTAAAGTATAGCCTGATCCTCGTCAGCAACTCCATAATAGGAATCACATAGCAACTCCTCCTCGGTAAGTATACCTACAACGTTATCCTGTCAGGACGGAAGCAAGTGCTGATTCTAACAAACTAAATATACGAAACATGAAATGAACAGAAGTATAGGAATCATGGCATATCAAAATCTATCATAGCATTATATGTTTGTTTTAAAGTTTAAAACCGTAGCATGTACGTGATCGGTCAATAGGTAAAATAGGATGTACAGTTGCACATATCAATTTTCTGATGTGAACATACGTAAACATAACATCATCGGTGTATGTCCATACACAAATGCGGGACCAGAACATACGACAAAGTTACATATAGAATGTAACAATGCTCGGTAAATACATACGAAGAAAGAGGGCATGATCACGTACTCTACTAACAGTTTCCTCTTAACCCATTTTATAACATGTGGGTAATACGAGAACAGTATGAAGCATGGTGGATACTAAAAGCCGTACGAAGCATATGAAACATGGTGATATACGACTTGCAGTTTAAGTATTAACATGGTTTATACACAATTCATTATATGCTGTAAATAAAGTTTGTAGAGGTACTTGCCTTTAGCAAAGCAAGGTAGTACTAGAAATGCTATAGATGTCTGGTGACTCGTCACTGTAGAAATAATACATAAACTTAATTTTCATACTAAGTTAAACGCTAAGACACTAGTTGTGCGACACGACTTTCTGACTAGACACCTAGCCAAATAATGACTTTAGTATAGGAGACCAATATGGGGTGACACAATACCCAAACTAACTTTCTAGGGCCTTTACACTAGTGTAGGATGAGGTCCAATACTACAATAACTCAAATCAACACAAAATTTGTAAGTCGTAACTACTCAATAAATAAATCAGATTGTACACTGTGTTCCAACAATTTTTGAGATAGACAAAAGGCACAATTATACATAAAATAAAGTACCAAGATGATCCTTGTTAATTATAGAAATTTATATTAATTTTTTTGGAATTTATAAACTCTCATAGATATTTATTAAAAATCAGCAAACATTTGTATCCTGAAAATGTGTTCGGTTTTCCTATTTTTATAAAATGACAAAAATACTTATTAAATGATGGAAAATTTATAATAAATTTGCTAAATTAACATAGTATTTAAATACAATTTTTCTCAGATTTTTACAGTAATTAAAATATATATACAAATTCAAAAACAGCAAGTTACAAATCCTAAAAAATAAATAATTAATTATTTAGTATTTTGTCTACGTATACGAAGTTGAACCGAAGTCCAGATACGGGACCCAAAGCCATGAATCAAGTCCCATATGACTTTACAGACTCTGAATGTATTAGACACGTTTGGGCCCAAAAACTCATGCTAGGTTTGGACATCAAATGGCCATGATTAATAAAATACAATAACTCAAATATAAATATTAAAGTATTTTAATAATATATTTTAAAGTGGTAAAATATACAAGTCATAATAAAATAACTTGTGAATTTATACACAATAATATTTTGCAAAAAATTAAATTTGAAATATATATACATATACAACAAATACATTTATATATATACATATATATATATATATATATATATATATATATATATATATATATATATATATATATATATATATATATATATATATTATATATATATATATATATATATATATATATATATATATATATATATATAAAATATATATATATATATATATATATATATATATATATATATATATATATATATATATATATATATATATATATATATATAAATATATATATATATAAAATATATATATATATATATATATATATATATATATAAATATATATATATATATATATATATATATATATATATATATATATATAAATGAATATATATGTATAATAAATATATGTATATATATAAAATACTAAAGATAAAATATATATATATAAATATAATATATGTATATATAACAGTATATATAATAATATATATAAATATAAATACATATACATATATACATATACATATAAATACATATATACATATATATATATATATATATATATATATATATATATATATACATAATAAAACAAATAAAATAAAAACAAAACAAAAAAGAAACGAAGGGGGGGCTCGAACTCGGCCCGCTGGGTTAGGGGTGGGTTTGAGCGCCACTCGGCTGACCAGGGGGCCAGCTCAAGCTTTCTGGTTGGGTTATGTTTGAGTTAGTTTTATTATGAAATAGAATAACGGGTTGAAATATAACCCAAACCTGATATCCAAACCCATTAGCCTATGGTTCTGTGTCTTCGTGTCTTGATATTTAGGGACACGAAGACACACGAGTCCAGTGTCCAAAGTATGCACGACACGAGTCTCGCGTGTCCAAGCACTCTACTGGGTTTGTCGACAATGGGCGAGTCCACACACGTGTACACGAGACACGATACGACACACAGAGAGTGTGACACGTACGTGTCTGTCGAGGAGTGGCTTTCGGGGGTGCTAGAGGAGGCTGTAGGCTTAGGGGTTGGTGACGAAGGGTGGCGCTAGGTTCGTCTCGCTGAGGCGAACAAGGTGGTGGTGGTGGATCACGACGGCGGTGGCTATAGCGGTGGTGCTAGCAAAGGGCGAACTCCGGCGAGCTTTGTCAAAGCAGAAAGGGGGGTTGGTCGGCGCTGGGTGGTCGGAAAATAGTCTAGAGTTAGGGTTTGGGGTCGGGGTCGTTTTATAGGGTCGAAGAGTCGATCGAATTAGGGTTAAGGTTACGGGAATTTTGGGTTTAGGGTTAGGGTTTCGGCGTTAATCGTCGGAGATGACGACTGCCAAAGGCGGTGATCGGGCTGGCCATATGCAGAAACCCCCGCCCCCCATAGATTCGATAATAACAACTAAGACCACCGTCTCAGTTATATGCAAAATCTAATTTGGATAATAGCCCCCCCCCCCCCCCCCCCCCCGCTATGCTCTGTGCAAATATAATTTGCACAGACAATTCGAATATTGCATAATGGCTTAAAAATAATAAAAATAATTGCAAAAAGCTTTTAAAACATTTTAATAAATTACAAAATAATATTTTTGGCTCTAAAATTTATTTAATAATTATTTAAAAATTTTAGAAAATTCCCAATAATTATAATAATTAATTTTAAGGATATAAATACTATTTAAAATTATAAAAATAATATTTTAAAATCTGAGGGCTTACACTGGAGGATGAACTCACTTCAGCTTCATCGTCAGCTTCGTTGTCGTCATCCTTGGAGGGCTAAGATTGGTAAAGTACCGAATCTCCATAGTAGGCTTTAATGCCCTTAAAAGGATCGACATCGGCAAACATCGTCTTTACGACGCCATCGCTGTTGACGTACTTGAAGCACTGATAAAATGTGGAAGGAACGATCATATTCTCGTGTATCCACAGACGTCCCAATAAGACGTTGTAGGATACATTGGCGTCGATTAGATAACAAGAAACCTCTTTTCGGAGACAACCATTCTGGCACTTGAGATAGATCTTGCCTAGCAGGTGGCTTCTCCCAGCATTGAAAGCTATGATAGTTGTATTTGTTGCATTACAGATAGCTTGTGTAGAGGATTCCTAGAATTTGGAGTAAACTTCTAGGAATGGCGATGAGGGAGGAACTTAGATCGATGTGCATTCGATCCACCTTAATCGCCTTGATATACCGTGTATAGTACAGAGGTCTATCATGACGATTATTTTTGAGTAGCATGTCCTCCTCTGAAAAGGTGATGTCGGGCACCACTTCCATAGTACTGTGGTAGCGAGGACATGAGACAGGATCTTCAGCGGAGGCTTTGACTTCAGCCAGATAAGGGTCGGCATATAGTAATGCCTCACTTAAGGCCTTTCGTGTTTCTTTGGAGAGTCACAATAGGTTGAACAGAGACAACCTGGCAGGTGTATTAGCTAGCTATGCCAGTATGTCAAAGTTGTAAGGCCGATCCATGCCTTCGGGAGTTGGCGCCTTCAGAGACTTGTCAAATCGTGTCTCCTACTGCTTGGCTTTGTCGGTAGTTGAAGGCTTAGACGGACCAGCTTCTGAACTTGTGGGGGCATCAGGAGCTTGAGAAGGTACTGCTTCTTCTTGTGCAGGGTCATAAGTCCGTGGGTAAGCCTTTCCAGATAGTGTCTCGCTAGATAGAACTTCGTAAATGGGAGAAGACACCATATGACATGATTTGTATTTCTTGTCCCTCTTTACTTTGGGAGATATTACCCCCTATGTTATTTCTTGCACAAGGTCCGGATGGACCCACATGATCTCACCACGTTCAGTCGTGAGTGGCACCAAGGTTGAGTTGCGAGCTAGCGACAGGTTGACGACTTCCATTATTGCCTTGGGGATTAGGACAACGCCGTCTGGGACTTATGTGGGAGGGAAGTCACCAAATTGAAGAGAGATCATATTAGAAGATACGACCTTGTCTTCATCTTTGAGGTTGATCACTTGGCTGTCAATAAGCTGTGGTATCTTCTTCTTCAGGACGATGCAATCCTTGGTAGAGTGGTGCACGTACTGATGATAAAGACAGTATTTGGGATCATTGAATTGGTTCACCTCCGTAGGACGTCGTGGTGGAGGCAATATCAGTTTATTACCCTTCGTCAATGTGTGAAAAATGGTAATAACATCGTCCTCGTCAAAGGAGAAAGTCTCCTTCGGTTTGTCAGGAGTGCCCTGAGAATTGGAAGCTCCCCTGGAAGTGTCGACCTTCAAGACTTATTTCCCTTTACCCCCACGAACAGGGATAGTTTGAGGGTGCTTGTATTTGTCTTCAATTTTGGGTGTTTTCAACCCCAGTAATTCCAGATTAGGGACGTCATTTTCAGCAGCATCAGCAGCCCCAATGAAAGTGGGCCATGTATCATACTTGTGTATACCCAGACAGAACTTTACTGTAGGAAGGAAGTTATGTCTACAAGTATCTATAAGTTTTGAGTCTGGTATACCGAAGGGCATCTTCAATACTAGTCGCCTAAAGCGTTCGATGAAAGCAATGACAGACTCAGTCCTCCTTCGCTTGGTCTCGATGAGGGTGGACATACTAACATGCATGCCACTCTCGTAAAACCTGTTGAGGAATAACCCCTCCAAGTCTTTAAAGAAATTGATACAACCGTCAGGCAGACTGCAGAACCATTCAAAAGCTACCCCCTGCAAGGTGCTAATAAACAGTTTTGACAAATACGGATCGTCCCTGGGTAAGTGTAGAGTCTGCTTGTTGAAGTATGTCATGTTGGTGAGGAGAAGTCATCCCGTCAAATAAATTTAGCGTCAGTGGCTTGTAGTTAGGAGGGCAAGTAGCATTCTCCCATTCAGGAGGATAAGGTTGAGATATCTCCATCTTCTGAAGCTCGTCTTTGTGTGAGATGGTATTAAGACGGGCAACAAGAGAATCAATTGCATCTTGTTGATTGAGCAGGTGTTGAGAAACGGCTGCTGTATGGTTGTCAGGCGTCGGTGGTGAAGGACCACCCCCAGCATTTATAAGATTTGGAGGAGGTGCAACGGAATGATACTCCTTCTATAGTGAAGGAGGGTTGTTGCTATGAGCCGGACTAACGTGTGCTGAGATATTTTGTTGAGGTGGAGGAACAACCCCAACAGCTTGGACCACCATGATATTGGTAAGCATATCAGTAATCTTGGCAAATGTTGTTTCAAGACCCTCTAGCCTTTTTTTGGTCTGATCACTGGCTTCTTCATGTATCTCTCCATTCGCCATGTATGTAGATAATATGCGAGGATGAACAGAGGAAATAGTACAACTGGTGCTGATACTATCTGTCTCTGAGTTGAAAAGTCCTTCGTCTTCAGGTAGGGGAGGTAGATAGTCACCGTCAGACTCGGAGAGATCATCATCATCTGGAAGGCTACCTCCAGTGTGAAGGTCATCTGCTTCAGACTCTGAGGGAATACTACCCCCAGCTGAAGGATCATCACCTCGAGCTTGGGAGTCCTTGTAATCTATATGAAATCTCGTCCTTGACCGAGTACCCATATAGAGTCCTTAATGTAACACCCAGTTTCTGAAATGTAGGTATTTTTGAAATTTTGTACTTATTATTTATTGCATTTAAATCACATTATGATTTTTGGTAATTTTTAATCAATTTAAAACTGTTTTAAGTCATGGCTTGTGATTTTGATACCTTGCTAGTGTAACCTGAGAGACTGTATGACCTAGAGCTTAACCATGTCATTAGGATAATTTATTTTTACTTTTGAGCATGAGGGTATTTTAGTCATTTGGCCTCTTTGAATTATTTCATGATTTATTGCATTGGTGATAATTAAATTTGACTTTTGACTAGCTGTGACTTAAGAGACTAACCTAGAAGCTAACCCTAGTTATGGTTACTTGGAAGACATGATATGGACCCTAGTCTAACTTAAGTCAACTCAAGTTAGGTCACTTAGGATCAAGTTTGAAATAGGAGGATTGGTGATTTGGTCCATAGGCTTGAGACTTAGAAATTGGTTCCATGACTAGTACAATTAGGCCCATTATACTAAACCCTAACCTTAATTTTTACCTTATAACCAGCCACTAGGGTTCCCCCTTCCCTATAAATAATCTCTTCCTTGTTCTTGCCTCTTTTATTAATTTTCCAAGTTTTGAAGAAAGAGGTAAAGAGCCATCTTCCCCAATCCATAACTTTCTCTTTTCAATTCCTTTTTGGCTCAAATCTTTTGCATTAGGTTCTAATCAATCCCTACTTTATGTTCATGGAGATAAATCTCAGGTTTGAATCAATTTGGAGATCTTGGCTAGCAAGGAGATTTCCCCCTTTTGAAGCTTTTTCATTGAAAGCTCAACCTATAGGTAAACCCTCACAATCACCATTAAATTTCGATTTATTTGCATGAGTGCATAGCCCTAGAAGTCCCCTAGATGCTAGCATAGGTTTGGTGTCGAGTCGTGTCAATTTTGTGTCTGTATCGGATACGTATCAGTTGTGCTGTTGTGTGTTTATCAAAATGCCACAAAGGTTTTAAAATTAATATTTTTGAAAAGTGTTTGAAGAGATTTGTTGTCTTATATATATATATATATATATATATATATATATATATATATATATATATATATATATATTTATGATTGACTGAGCACGAATCAGTGTCCTTGTCGTATCCAAATCTGTGTTGGACACGCTGCGCACTGGCTCGGTTCAGTGCCCTGCTGCTCGAGGTTGACACAGGACACGACATGGCAGCTCAGGTCATAAAAATTGGTGGACACGGGGGCCTAGTGACTGACACCATGTACGTAAAATTTAAGAGGATTTCATCGAGTGGTTCGAAAAAATTTCAACCCGCACTGGATTGGCACACTCGCACACGCGCGCACAGACACGCCCCGATACGCGTCTCGTACGCACGACACATGTGTCGTGGACACGTTTCAGACACACGAGCATGTTTCCCTATCCTAGGCGAACCCTAGGACACGAGCACAAGCCCTCTGGTGTCGTGTGTCGTGTCCTAGCTCGTACTGCACCTCTGCACGAGGCTGCTGACACTGCTATCCTCTGAAACTTGGTTTTTAGCATTTGGACACATCGTATTGACTTCTGTGGACACGACACGACCTGTACAACACCCTTAAACATACACGACTCTGCCCTAACCTATTTTGTATATAATTCTTTTGCATTTTTGAATTCAAATTGAAAATCCCTAACATTACTGATACTGTGTTCAGCTCTGAGTAATTTTAGAGTTTAAATGTTAAGTAATTGTTAAATCATGTAAACTAGGGTTTAAATTGATAATTAGTTGTGATTTATATATGTAGACATGTTATAGTATGAATACATGACAGGAATTTGGTTGGTGAATTGGTTTTGAATAGGTTAAGACTGTACACAGGTCTTGACTGAATCCTTCCTGAAAAATTTACCTGATAACAGTGTGCACTAAGCCCACACACACACACACACAAACAGAGATTTGTTTGAATTTAAAACTGATTTTCCATGTTTAAATTATCGTGTAATAATGTAATTACATATGTATTAGTTGCTGCAATATGGGTTTATGTTTGATGTAGGAAAATTGGATTTCAAATGAATTCAATCCTCATTACCTGAGTTTGATGTTAATTTCAATTTGGTTTCATATAGGTTCCATATATTTAGCTTTCAATTGATTTGGGTTTTTCTATTTGAATTGCATTCGATTTCATAGGCTAACTGTTATGGGTTTTAGTTGGGTTGAACATGGGATTAGGATATGAGGTTTAGGAGTATCAGAGTTGGCAATGGGAGTTAGTTCCTGTTAGGATTTTATTAGAGGTTGAGTGGGCAGTGGTTTAGCAGCAGCAGGCAATGTTTGCCCTGTCTAGGCTTGCATTTCAGTAGCCATTAGGAGCAGTAGGCTGGGTATAAATGGGTCGATTTTGATAGGTTTAGTTGACAGTAGGATAAGGGTTGTAGCCTAGTTAGTGTATCAGTTCTAGTTGAATAATCATGTTCAGTCCCTTCAACATATCCCTTAGCTTACATTTCAGTCTACTGTCCAGTCCACACTGTGAACTTGTTCAGTCCTATATTAGGATGTCAGTCCCTAATTGTTTAAGTATCAGTCCCTATTTTTCCTACATACTTCATTTACAGTATGATTGCAAGCCTCATGTCTGCAATTGTTCATATCTGGACATGGTAGACCAGTGGGGTTCATGTACAGGTAAGGTTTCAGTCCCTTAGCATGCCTTGTTCAGATATCCATGTATCAGTCCAATTCTCTAAACTATTTTTAGTCTTCTCATGATCTCTTTGGTTCTGTCCCCTAAAAATTTAATTCTTCATATCCAGTTAACCTTTTTACTCATCTGCCAATAGTAGATACCCTGCATCATATCCTGTCCTGAATACTTGGGAAGTGATCTGTCCCTTTGTTTAGACACTAGTCTAATTCATTTTTCAAGTTTCAGTCGAGTAAACTTTTAGCCAATTGTTCAGATATTCATATCCACATTTGTGTAATACATTCCAGGTTTGGAGTATCAGGAAGAGGCTGGAATATTAGGCCAAATGGCAATTCAAGTCCCTTGTCAAGAGTAGGGTTATGAGTAGGGTTAGTTTAGAGGAGTTCATTGACTTGAGTATATGTTGAGGTGATATATATGTATGGTAGAATACACATAGATATCTTGCTATATGAGATTACCTAGATAGTTAACCCTTGATCAAGTGACCACATAGTCTAAGCTTAACCCTATTGACAAATGGTTGACCAATTGACTCTTGACCTAGAAATATCCTAGTTTGACCTTGTTTGACTAGATAGAGGCCCAAACCCTAGATTTGACTTAGAGTTGACTTTGACCTAGATTTGACTTAGAATCATGTAGATTGCATCATAAACTTTATTTATCTTATTTTTAACACATTGTAACCTGTACTGCTCTATTTAGGATATTGTGACTCCGGCGCAGACATCTGATATTACACTACTCTTTTCAGAGTAGCAGGCGAGTACATTCTCTGATAGTTCTCTCATTTACTTGTCAATTACTGTACTTCAGTTCTAGTTAGTTGTATGTGATTCTCTGTTACAAACACGTATTGTCATTTCTGAATTCATGTATACGACACACATACTTTACTCGTCTTGCCTCTATCATTCGAATCACCATTCGAACTATTCGAACCACTTATTAGCATCTTCATGTGTTGGTTGAACTTGTATTCGATTGATGTGTCGGATTATGGATTCACTTGTATTAGAATGGATGGGGAAATACTGATTAGACATGTGAAAATTCTTACTATTCGAACCACCCCTCTGTGAATGATATTCGAACGATAGCCATCCCACACTTGGCCAGGTGTGCGGTGTGCCGTATTACCCTTAGCCGTTTACATATCTATCTCAGTATTTTAAAACACACTTGGAGAATTTATTCGAATCATTGTTAGAACATCATGTGAATCATTATTCGCACCACCTTATTCGAATCACCTTATTAGAACAATGATTAGAATCACATTCGACTCATCTCGTATTAGACTCACATTGGGATTACACTCGACTTATATTGTACTGTCTGGACTCATCATGTTACTCTAGTTCAGCTAGATTTTATTTTACAGTCTTTATTGCCATGATTCTTCTCTTGTTTTAGTTACTTACTTTCCTTGTACCTTATCTGTCTCTCTATACCATCACCTGAATATAAACCGCCATGTTCATCAATACAACTGTCTATAACTGCTTTATAGTTCTCTGTCATTTACTTGGGTTTTCTAGATGAGATTGTGCTCGTTCTTGTCCTGACTGGACCTGTTGAAATTTTACAGATGATTGCCCTGAGGACACTTGCCCTACTCATTATGGACCTGACGAGGGATTAGCTACCTTTGGCCCCGATACTCAGGAGTGATCGAGATTTAGTTTAGTAGACTTACATATGTTTTCTTGCAGAACTTGTTGTATTGGATTTGAGACTTGTGTTGTATTTAAGATTGTTGAGATTTTGTTATTTTTATAGTAGTTGTCTTATATTTCTTAGATTTCTTCTGTGTTATCTTATCGTGCTTAGACTGTGATTGAGTTTTAATATCTTATACTTGTCCTCCGTTCGGAGTTGATCATGACGAGTACATTATATACTGCATGAGTTGTTGGTTAGTTAGAGACTTAGAACATCGTTCTACCGCCGACACTGCGGCGTAGGCTGCGCGCTGTTACGTACTCGTACCCTCACAGTGGGTACGGGTCGTGACACTTAAGATGTGACAGCCTGCTGGCTATTTGTTGGCAGACTTTTTCTTCTTCTGTTCGCAGAACTGAAAGAAAAAGTTGTGTTCGTGGTCCACCCTCTTTGATTGGAGCTCCCGTAAAGGGGACCCCATGAAGCCATGTTGGATGAAATACACAGCGGCTTTTTATCGTCAGAGTGATGCAGTCGTCAAAACAGGGACTGCCTCTGAGGTACTCTCATTGCTTTGGAGCAGCAACAGTTGATGACAATACTGGTGTACGAATGTATGCCATGAATTATTGTATCCTCCCTCGCTTTATGCTTATGATTTATCATGTCGCGTAAGTCAGCATAAGGGATTTTTGCCTTAAAACCTATGTCACATGCATCGCCGAGCTTTGCATATGGGTTTGTAAGAAGAGTTAGTGCATCCGGACTTAGTTCACGTGCAGGGGCAACCCCCACACCTAAGTTCTGTGACAACCTTGAAGACAAGCCCGTACTATACGTGTTGGGGCCTATCTTTTTGTTGTGGGCGCATAGACCCTGCAGTCTGCCTTTAGGCGCATGCTTCCCAGAAGTCTTGGCAGCATGCCTAAGCTTCCTCGATGTGGGTGCATAGTATGGGTCAATAGAGCTTGGGCGCATAGCCTTGGGCGCATGACCCTGGGTGCATAATCTGTCGAAGACGGAAGTCCTCTGGCCAGAGTTATGCGCCCACACACCCTCTTGAGCGTATAGCTTTGGGCGCATGCTTGGTGAAGCAGCACTATTTTCTTCCAGCTTCGCCTCCTTCATTTGTGAGCCTCGCTGAGATTGCCCAGAGTATCGAACACTTCGATTCTTGGCATCGTAGTATTTTTCTTTGCCAAGTCTCGAGCGTTGAACACTCTATTGTTGGTTGCACAAGAGAGAAGTCGCTGGGCTAGTAGAGCCCGGAACGGTGTGCGCCTTCTTCATTTGTGGAGCTTCTGTGGTAGAGCCATGTGTCCACATAGGAGCTCTATGCGCCCATGTGACAGACTCCTTCGGTTACATATCTTCTATGACACTAGTAGGATATGCACCACGAGCCTTCGGAAGCCATGTCTTACGAGACTTGTTTGGCTTCACTGATTTTGAGGGAGTAGAGACGTCCCTCGAGAGCATCTCTTCGAATGCCTGCTGATCGAACTTCATGATCAACATCTTCTGAGTGCTTCACACTTTGTCGGTATCGGATTGCGTCACAACCTTCTTGTCAGAGGAAAAGGTAGTCCCCAGCAGAGTCACCATTTTTGTGTACAAAAAAAAAGAAATGCTATATTTTCTTATTGGCGCAAGGCACCATAAATCGAGTACGCCTGAGAGATCCTGTGCTGAGGATCCCCGAGTAGAAAAAGAATTCTGGGGAATGGGACGATAGAGATCGAGCGACAGTTGCTCCTTTACTTCGTTGACACTCCGATTACAAAAATGGGAGAAAACCTAAGAAAATTGCTAACTCTTGGCTCACTCACAAGAAGTACAGCAATTTGGCTCTTGAAAATGCTCTCCGTTCTGTATTTTGAAGAGGTATGAGACCCCTTTTTATAGTCGTTTCCGTGCTGGAATGATGTTATGCGCCCACATAAGAAAATACACTGATTTTCATATGGGCGCATAGTCCTACTTTGGGCGTATAGAGTATAGGAGCATACAGACTGCATGATCGTAGGTTGATCGTGGGGTTGACGTGGCCGCATGCTCCGATGTACGACTGCTCGTGGAGACTGACGTGGCCATATGCTTCGGTGCACGATTGATCGTGGGTTTCACCGAGTCGGGGACTGTCCTAACTTGGGCGCATAGCCTGAAACAGGGCTATGCGCCCCTTTCTGGAGGGCTCCAGAGTGGGCACATGGGCACATAGCTTGCTCTGGTAGTTTGTGCGCATAGCTTGCTCTGGTGAGTTGGACACATAGCCTTGCTCTGGTGACTTGCTCTGGTGACTTGGGCGCATAACTTGCTCTGGTGACTTGGGCGCATAGCCTTGCTCTGGTAACTTGGGCGCATAGCTTTGTTATGTTGACTTGGGCGCATAGCTTACTCTGGTGACTTGGGCACATATGACTTCTCTAGCTTGGGCGCATGGTGTAGGAACGAAGTCGTAAAGCAGAATACTCTAGAGGGGGGTGAGTATAGTAGGCAGCAGAATATTGCTAATTAAAACTTGTTAGCAGTTAGATCACAGAAATAATAATAATCATAAAATAATAACTGTAAAGAAAAGAGTTCAGAAGGCAAAACGCAAACACAGAGATTTATAATGGTTTCCCTCTTGTGAGGACTAGTCCAGTTGGAAGAACTCTAGCTTCTAGATGAATCCACTATTGGAAAATTTTGCAAGTTTTCATACGAATTCCTTGCAACTTCTACAGACGCGAGCTTTGATACGAAGAACTCGACCAACTTCATTTTTGAAGAGTCTTTCTTCAATCAAGCCACTGATTACAATTTCTCTGAAATCTTCTAGACCGCACCGTACCGACAAATTGACTAGAGAATTGTAACTGGATTAGAATTTGAAAATGAAAGCTTTTAGAAAACTCTTTGGAAGAAACGTAAGCTGTAGAAGAGAAGAGATGAAAGTGAATGAGTGATTTGAAAATATCAGAATTCCTCTCTATTTATAGTTTTTCCAAAGATAGAACTCTGGCAGAATTCAGGCAGAATTCGGACAGAATTCTATGTAACAAACCGCAACTGAAGGGAGACCAAGTTCAAAAACCAAGGTTCATATAACGTTCACCTTGGCCAAACTCTGGCCGAGTTCTATCAGGGTTGGTCAGGTTTATTTTATGAAAAATATTTTTGGGGTTTTTGAAATCCTTCAGAAGCTTTTGTAAATAAGAGATGTTTTTCAAAACATAGGTGAATTTTGAAAACGATTTTGGATAGTCTATTTTGAAAACAATTTTGGATAGCCTATTTGCCAGTACGACTCGGTGTACAATGTATTCCTAGACTCAATAAAAATAAAAATTACATTACATAAGGAAATACAGTCTCGAGTGGCAAACATAGCTTCGGTCTCGAACTGAGTAGATATCCAATCTTGATCAGTGTCCAAAATGTCTTGAGTAAGAGTAAACATCTGAGTTGTTCCGTATATCGAGACAGAGTTTGATCAATTATTAAAATCAGGTTTGACCATGACCAATGGGCCAACAATCTCCCTCATTTCGATAATTGACAAACCTTGACCGATATAACATCTTTGGTCTTTGTCAAATAAAAAATGTACCAATATAATGTACCAAAAAAATTGTTCTTCATAAACTGTATTCATGAAGATGTTAGATCTTATTTTTCCCCCATTGTCACTTAGCAAAATAATTGCAAATAAGAAAGCTCTCCCGCAAATAATGCATAAGTAACAATCAGTGAAGAAACACAAAAATATGGATATATAAAAACATTTATCACAGGCATGGTATAAATGTCACTGACGGGAAAAAATATGATAAGCAGAGAATATTTCACAGGCAGTGTAAATGGAAGCATAATAAAAGATAATGTTATGAGAAATGCTAAACTAAATAAAATGCTGAAGAAAGCATAAAATATGTCCATCAAACAAAATAGTCACAACACATAGCCAAATAAGAGTACTGATACTAGCTTGGAATGTTGGAGCATTTCCAAGTAAATAAAGACAATAATAACATCAATCTCAAAAGTATGACAAATCAAATATCAACCTCATCGTCATCATCATCTGCAGTGCCAGCATGTCCACCATGTCCGAATGGACCAGTTCCAAAAGTGCCAGCTCCAGAGGTGTGTGGAGTAGCACCAGAAGTATGATACCAATCGTAAGCGTTCCCTGGCTGGAACAGAGAGTGGATCGCCTCATCATCAATGTGGAAACCAGATACAGAAGGGTCTCTAGGAAGAGAGCTAGCAGAATGACCCGTCTGAGCAAATCTGAGATCGGCAAAAGAGTTGGCAATAGCCTGGAACCGAGTCACGTCACGAAACTCATGTTCCCTGGAAGTATCAACAAAGAAAGTCTGCAGATCTGAGAGGTGCTGATGAATACCCTCAAATGTCATAGGGTAAGTCTGAAGAGGAACATGTACAGAAGGAGCAGGTGTAGGAGGTGGAGGAGCAATGGCAATGCTACGACGAGAAAGCTTGAGAAACTTGGGGTCAAGGTCCAGAGCGCAAGTGGATAATTCTATGTCAAAATGCTGAAAGATGCGTGGGATAAGCATCACATAAAAGAGATTGTGTTCTCTTCCGCGACATCTTCCCATCATCTGGATGATAGTCTTAGGGGCAGAAAAAGGAATCCCCTTAAGAATGTGATATAGGGCAGAAAGTTCTACTGTAGTGACATCATCTTTCGAATTAGATTTTGGAAGAATAGTGGAATAGATGATGTGATGTAACTTGTAGTTAAACAAGTTCAAGTTATTGGCCTTGAACTTTCCAGGACGAGCACGTGCTGGCGCACAAAGCCCATTCTTAAAACTAACAAGAGTCGTGCCCTCGGGAAAATCAAAGTCGGTGATGTCATCGAGCGGGGCACCTTCGTTTGGAATACCAAGGATTTCTTCTAGCAACACATCATCGAACTTGATATCGATCCCGCCAACATGAGTTCTTACAGTAAAAGTGTCTAACACGAAGTTACAATAGAACAGTCTAAGGGCATTAGTAGCTATAGGAAATTGAAGGGTAGCGAGATGGTGTAACCCTAATGCCTCAAAGAAGGGACGGTGATTAGAAAATACAGTCCATTTAATCGAAGCGCCGGTGCATATAATACGCATAGCAAAGTCGGCATACCAAAGCAATGCTTGGTCATGAGTTTTGAAGTAAAACTCATCCGACACGCCGTCATCCGATTGGATCGAACAAAAGAGGGAATCCATGTTCGGATCAGAAGATGATGCCTCTTCACTGGCATGGGTCTTCTTCCTCTTGAAAGGATTGAATCCCTTAGGCATTCTTTCCCAAAACTAAGAAACCCTAAAAATTTGAAAGTGGATGAGAGAAGGAGTTATACCTTCAGAAAATCAAGTATGTTGTAGAGGACGCGATTCTCCGCACGAATCCAAATTTTGGATGGAAATCTCTACATAGATTGGAAGAAATAAAGTGGAGAAAAGCTAGGGTTTGGGGGTTCTTCGGCTGCTGCTGCTGTGATGAATTGGTTTTGGAAGAGATGAAGAGGAGAAGGCTATGGGTTCTGAATTAAAAACATACAGCACCAACAGAACTCTGGCCGAATTCGGACCGAACTCGGGCCGAATTCGCCTAGGGTTCTCCTGGGTTAAATTTTTTTTTTTGGGCCATATCCTTTTCATCAACTCATTTCAAATATTTAAATCAAAGTTTAGTAATTTTAAACTTCAAATAATATAATTAATATTATTTTATAAATTAATTTTCTTTACTCAGCATCTGTTTTAGATTAGCTGTAGGAGTATTGTCCCAGCTAATTAGAGTTCACTGGGGAACAATTAAGTACCGCATCGCTTCGACCGTAGTCATGGTGATAGGCAGACTCTTTGTAGGCTTGTCTCGAAAACAGTTATTGAGTATTGAATAAACTAATTAATAAAACAAAATTAATTAATATTATTGACATCTAAAATTCCTAATTCTCGACGTAAATAATTGAAACGATCTTCCGCTAGAGGTTTTGTGAATATGTCAGCCAATTGATTCTGTGTGTCTATGTATACAATGTCTATATCTCCATTTTGTTGATGATCTCTAAGAAAATGATGTCGAATCTCGATATGCTTAGTACGAGAGTGACATACTGGATTCTTAGTCAAATTAATAGAACTAGTGTTATCACAGAAAATGGGTATATGTGTGTAATGCCATCTAAAGTCTTCTAAAGTTTGCTTCATCCACAAAATTTGTGCACAACAACGTCCTGCGGCGATATACTCAGCCTTAGTTGTTGATAATGCGAGAGAATTTTGCTTTTTGCTAAACCAAGAGACTATGGCTTTTCCTAAGAAAGGACATATGCCGCTGGTACTTTTTCTATCTACTTTGCATCCGGAAAATCAGCATCAAAATAACCGGTTAGGTCAAATGATGTGGTTTTAGGACACCATAAGCCGACAGAAGAAGTGCCTTTAAGGTATCGAAAGATACGCTTAACTGCGCACAGATGTGATTTCTTAGGATTGGCTTGAAAATGTGCACACAAACAAACACTAAACATAATATCTGGTCGCTTAGCAGTTAAGTACATTAAGCTACCGATCTGTAATGCCCAGTCCCAAAATACGTAGGACTAGGTACGTAGACATGCCAGCTGTATTCATACGAAGTATACTCCAATATATGGAAACCTCGTATAAATACATAAGCTGTAAAATGCAGTTGAACCATAACTAATCTCATCCACACAAAAATAAATGAAATAAGATGTCATATAATGAGAAAGAATTGTCTTGATACAATATATTAGACGGAGACAAATCCACTACCAACAAAATAAAGAAAAGTACATAGAAAATGAAATGAGTGACGAGCGAAGCGAAGACGATCCAAATGCAATCATCCTCGAAGAATAGCGATGAACACGGCTAGAGCTAGAACACCTGCGAAAGACAATAGCACACACCTGGCAAGACAACCAGGTCCTAAGAGGGACGTAACAAAACACATAATAGCATGCCATATAAACTGAATAAATATTGCTCAATAAATAAGTCAATCAAATTTATAACATGTTCCAATACGCACCTACTGAACGAGCGTACCATCCCCCCAACAAAACAAGGACAGGAGATGGTAAACTAATTCACGGTAACGTATCTTCCCATGCTATGAATCCAATATAGTATCCGGACCCCAACAAGGTTCAATACCTTCTCATCGAAGTAGTAAGTCACACCTACAACCAAACAAGGACAAGATGTGACGAACTAATCCGCGACAAGCTATTGTTCCAAGCCACGGTCAGATACAAGTACCCAAACCAAAAGTACTCGTACCTAACGGATAGGGTAGCCTACCGTTCTATGTGAAATGTCGTTAAGAACAATCCTTCCTACGCATGGGCCCTGGCTGAATAGGATCGGCATAGTCCCCCCATGGGCACCAGAGGCCCCATCAGTAATCATGGGTCATCAACCCCGTATCTTCAGCGGAGAGTCCGGGTCACAAGGGAAGTGCATCGAAGCCCATACGCTAAGGAATTGTCCTCCCCGCCCAATGCCTACTGTGTTGTATCCATAACACAAACTACTATAACCGCTAAGTCAAACTAGCATGCAACTTCTATTAGCGGTTATTCCTATCGCACGGCTTGTACGTATTGGTGGCCAGCCAATCACGCACTTCCGTGTCCTACATGCGACACACAACTTCGTGTTACAACGTGTCAAGGCCAATGAATGCAACACACAAGGTGGTCCCTTAAATCTAGGTTTAATGTGAGAAAAATAATACATAGCAGGAAAAATAAATGAACAGTAAGTTCTAACAGTTATGCCATATATCACAGTTTATTTTGCATAAAGAAAATAATGAACATGCATGAAATATGAGCTAAAATAATTAAACAGCAAATGTCAAGGTGTCTTGCCTGGTAGAGCGCCTGGTGTGCTGCGATAATCAATATGGCACGATCTGCAACTTTGGTGCAACAACTATACATGGTGACCTCGAGTGATGGCACGGACAGTTCCATTGGGTCCAGAAGGGTCGTTTTGGTTAGGGTCGATAGGAGAAAGGACAAAATTGGCAGGTGGGTAGGAATAATGGGCTTAGTCTTGGACCGAAAGATAATTAAAGGAAATTTGATAAATAATATTTATACTATTTAGAAAAATATTTATCGCACTAAAATATTAGTTTAAAACATTTTGGATAAAATTTATACTTGAAAATTTAGTTAACATACTTTTAGGTAAATACTTGATAAATATAAAAAAATCATTTAAAGGTAATACTTATATTTGAAATATGTCTAGAATAGTATAATAATAGTTATAGACCAAGAACTATATTATACTAATATTTGAGGGTTTCAAAACTGAATTTGAAAACATAGGCCAAACCTAGTACATTATTTTTGTTAGAAGATAATTTTGTCAAAGCATAATCTATGGTGATAGCTATCTTCAAAAATGGTTAGAAATATTTCTAAAATAAAAATATTAGCAAATAAATAGTTTAAACAATAATCAACAATAATAATAACAATAATAATAATAATAGTAAATAATAATAATAATAATAATGATAATGATAATAATAAAGATAATAATAATAATGATAAAATACACAACACACCATTAAAATAAACAATTAAAATAATAATAATAATAAGAAATAACACAATAGAAAAATAACAATACAAAGCTGAAACAAACAAAAACACAACACAAAAAAACAAGAAAAAAAACATAAAAACAACTAGGGCTCTTGTCCCTGTTAGAAAAGAGGGGGAACAATCGAGAGTAGAGAGAGAGGAGAGCAGAGAGAGAGGAGTGAGGCTGAGAGAGCGGGCGGAGGTTCGGAGTGGGGGTTTCGCGCGCGTGGGCGGTGGACAAGGCCTTGGGCGGCGGCGGACGCTCGGGTCGCGGCGGCCGCCGGCTTCGCCGGAGGAGAAAAAGGATGGGGGCGCGGGGATCTAGGTGGTGACGGCGGTCGTTGGAGGTCAGGCGGGCCTGGCGCGGAGTGGTCGGACGGGCGGTGGGTTTTCGGGGACACGGCTGCCGGGTGGATGGGCGCGCCGGAGGTGCTCGTCGGCGCACGGTGGCGCGCACGACGGGTCGTGCGTTGAGGGCAGACCGGCGGGGCGGAACGCCGGCAAGAGGCTGCGGCGGAGGTTGATCGGACAGCAAAGGCGGCGCCGAAGGTTCGGGTCGCGACGATGCACGCGGGGCGGAGCGGAGAGATCGGTTGGGAAGCCGACGCTTGGCTAGTGCGAGGAAATCGTCGGCGGCGCTGGTTTAGGTAAGGGATTTCCCCCTCTTATTCTTCTTCTGTGATGGCGATGGTAGTGGTGACGATTTGCCGCGTTGTGTTTGGGGATGAGGACGATGGTGATGGTGGTGGTACGGAGTGGCGGATTTGGGTCGTCGGAACAGATGTATGTACAGTCAGGGTGTTGACGGCCATATGGTGGTCGTCGGTTGTACGGGAATGGTGGCGATGATGAAGGGGCTGAGGTAATAGGGTGGCCGGGATGCTGGCAGCGGTTGTCCATGGTGATTGTGGTGGTGATGACGGTGGAGGTAGCGGTGGTTGATGGTGTTGGGAGGCTGTGTGGAATCACGGGTGGCGAGCGGGGGAAGAGGCTGTGGTGGATGGCCGGGGGACGGGTTATGTCGTGGTGGTTCGGCTCTTGATCGGATAGGTAGCCGGGTTGGTGGCGATTTGTGGTCAGGAGGGTGTTTGGGTGGAGACGGGAAGAAGGGAGACGACGTCGATGAGGCGAAGGTGACGACTGGGTTAGGTTAGGAATTTAGGGCTGATTGTATTATTCGTATCGGTTTGTCGATACGGACACGGGATTGAATTGGGTGTCCGGTGTGTCGGATACGGGAGAGGATGATGTAAATGTAATAAGGTACTTGAAGGAAAAGGATGGACACGGACACGAGGCACTCATACTATGGTTATGGAATTTGGAGGAATATTGTTAAGAAAATATTGGATGAGTACCTGCCTATTTATAGGATGTGGGAATTCCCAATTGGATATGAATTAGGATTATTTAAAACCCAAAATAGATAATTCATAATTAATTTAAAATCAATCAATTTCAAATTCAAATCAAAATCTAATTTAAATCTAATTAATTTCTAGTATAAAATCAATGAGATAAATCAAACTTCAAATATTAACTATTTAAATAAATCCAAAAATCAAATCAAGTTTTAAATAGCCACAATAACTTCCAAATATATTTTTCAAAATACCACTAATAATAATTTTGAAAATAATAAACATTTTTAACTATCTTTTTGAATAATAAAATATTAATATTAATAATTTCGAAAATTACACTAATAAAATATTTATGCAATATATGTAAGCACTAAAATATTATTTATTATTAATAACTGTATAAACGAAAGCCTTTGTGTAAATAAAATAAATAAAATAATGAACTTGAAAATTTTGGTACGATAGCTAAATAATTATTATGTATAATATTTTGAAACCATAAAAATAGAAGAAAAGTATTTTTCAAAAATATGTACGCTCGCACATAATCGCACTCGTCGAGCAATTTCAAAAAATAAAATTTCGTGCGCGACGTATAATACGACTACACGACGTACAATACAAAAATTTAAATCAGTACCAAATTTAATAATAAAAAAAAAGTAAAAAATTTAGGGGTTTTACACGATCGTACCTCGATACTTACGTATGTCGACGGGTTTGCCTTGTTCATCAATATCAAGCTTGGTTGAAGTCGCCATTGGAGTGCTAAGTGGTTTGACTGCTTCCAGGTCGAACTACTTTAATTGATCTTTTGTGTACTTTGCTTGATTTATGAACGTACCATTATTGGTTTGTTTGATTTGCAGTCCGAGAAAGAATTTTAGCTCTTCCATCATGCTCATCTCAAACTCATTCTGCATGCACTTTGAAAATTCTTGACAAAGAGATTCATCAATGGATCCAAAAATAATATCATCTACATAGATTTGAATCAAAAGAAGATTGTTAAATGATTTTATAAATAGTATAGTATCAACCTTTTCCTTTGAAAAACCATTGTCAAGTAGAAAAGAGCTTAAACGATCGTACCAAGCACGAGGGGCTTATTTCAAACCATATAAGGCTTTCTTCAACTTGAAAACATAATCAGAATTTTTGAAATCAGTAAAACCCGAAGGTTGAGCTACATAAACTTCTTCTTTTATAAAACCATTCAAAAATGTGCTTTGAACATCTATTTAAAATAAATTGAAATTATAAAAACATGCAAATGCACATAACATGCGAATGGATTCTAATCTCGCAACTGGGGCATATGTCTCATCGTAGTTGATACCTTCTTCTTGATTGTATCCTTGAGCGACGAGTCGAGCCTTATTACGAGTCAATAAACCATTTTCATTCTGTTTGTTTCGGAATACCCAATGGGCGCCAATGACCGGATGATCAATGGCCTTGGTAACAAGTTTTCGAACTTGATTTCGTTCGAATTAGTTTAACTCCTCTTGCATAGCATCTAACCAAAAATTATCACTACATGCTTCTTCAATGTTTTTGGGTTCAAACTATGAAACAAAAGCAAAACAAGAAGTTATATCTTTATTAGAGGAACGAGTACTTACACCCTTGGTAATCTCACCAATTACCAAGTCTTTTGGATGATCTGCCAAGAATCTTATCTCTTTTGGCACATCCTCAGGATTGCTGGTTCCGGCTTCTTTGCTTGAAGACTCAACTGGTGCTTGGTGTGAAGGTTCTGCATCTTTATGTGAAGGTCTTGCAGTAACTGTACTTGGTGTAATCACGTCTTCATTATTGTCATCGACAGAATGTTGATTGAGTTCATCAAACTTGACATTAATTGATTCTTTAATGATCATGGTTCTCTAGTTGAAGACTCTGTACCCTTTGCTCTTTGCCGCATAACCTAAAAAGATATCTTCATTAGCCTTTTCATCAAATTTACTCAGGTTGTCTTTAGTATTAAGAATAAAGCATTTACAACCAAATATCTTGAAATAAGAAACAGTGGGTGTTCTATCAAACCATAACCCATAGGGAGTCTTCTTCGATATAGGTCGAATTAGAATCCTATTGAGAATATAGCACGCTGTATTGACAGCTTCAGCTCAAAAGTATCTAGGTAGACTAAATTGGTTCAACATTACTCTAGCCATTTCAGAGAGAGTCATGTTCTTACGTTCCACAACTCCATTTTATTGTGGAGTCCTAGGGCAGGAAAACTCATACAAATAACCGTGTGTCACAGAATTGCTTGAACTCTGTATTCTTAAATTCACCGCCATGATTACTACGAATGCGAGTAATCATGAAACCTTTTTCATTCTGTACTTTCTTGCAAAAGGTGACGAATTCTGACAAAGCATCGTTCTTGCATGCAAGAAAATATACCCATGTGTATCTAGAGAAATCATCTACAATGACAAATGCATATAACTTACCACCTAGACTAGAAATTCTACTTGGTCCAAATAAGTCCATATGTAACAATTGTAGAGGTCTAGGGGTAATTACATCTTTCTTGGATTTAAAGACAGATCGGATAGCTTTATTCTTTTCACAGTCGCTACATATCGTATCCTTCTTGAAAGATATGTCCGATAAGCCGCGTACCAACTTCTTTGTGGATAGTTTTAAAATTGTGTCCATGTTTGCATGACCGAGTCTTATATGCCATAGTTGACTCTCAATGCTCTTGGCTATCAAGCATCTACCTGCTTTATTAGCATCTTCTAATAGATAGAAAACATATATATTGTCTTCCCTGATACCTTCAAAGATAGTACTACCAGTTGAGCTATCAACTATAGTACATTTGTCTTTAACGAAGTTAATGCCATAACCGTGATCAGCTAAATGACTTATGCTGAGCAGATTATGTTTTAACTCGGTAACTAGACAGACATCTTTAATCACAGGATAGAGAGCCTTACCAATGTCACCGATACCGATTATGTACCCTCTTAAATTATTACCGAAAGAGACGTATCCTTCGTTATTCTTCTTCGACAGTATTGCGAATAATGATGCATCACCGGTCATGTGCCGTAAGCAACCGTTGTCGAGGATCCATTTGCTTCTAGCATGTGAAAGGTGTTCCACCTATAAAATAGTTTGCAGATGAAACTTTTTGTACCCATTTCTTGTAGGGTCCTGACATGTTAGTTTTTGGTATCCATGCATAAACATTTAGATCTACTAACTTTCTGATTCTACATGCAGAGGATATATGACCAATGAGGCCACAATAATGACATTTTGTATGTTGAGTTTTGAAAGTTGTGTGAGGTGCATGATTGGTAGGTTTTGGTTTTCTAGTATAGAAAAATGCATGCCTATTAGTCTTCTTGGGCATAGGTTTGCTATAGTTTGGTCTGACAGTGTTTGGTTTGGGTGTGTTCCGATGATTCGATAATTGACACGTGTTAGAATAAGAAGCAGCAACTTCAGGCCATTTTCCTAAACTAAGTTCCAACTTTTTGGAGGTGTCATATAATCTAGTATAGTCAGATGTAAGTGTTTCCATTCTGACTTATGCACACTGGAGATTCTTTCTCTCCTTAGATAGTTCTTCCTTTAGCAGGATGATAGTTTGGTCTTTTTCTTCGGATAACTTGGTAGTCCGGTGTAACAATAGCTTAATAGACGAAAGCTCACCAGACTCAATAGAAGAATCATTATTTCTAACATCAGCTAGTTGGTCGGTAAGTCTTCCTATCTCACCTTTGTACTCTTTGAGTACCTTCTTAGAGGTTTTATATTTACTATGCAGTTTCCTGTAGTCATTTAACAGGTTACTGAAAGCCTCTCCTAATTGCTCAAAGGTGAAATCATCATAAGGATCAAACAGAGGATTAGTGATTACCTAATCTCAAACCATCAAGCATACATTTGCAGTGTCATCCGATTGTTCTTCTTCTGAATTGCTGGCTTCCCTTTCATGCCATGTGCTTGTATTGGCGTACCTCCTTGATATAGATCTCTTCAGGTAGCCTGTCATATTTGCTGCTTTTTCTTTTTGATGATGATGCTGTTGGATAATCTGTTTTCATATGTCCTTTCTTCTTACATCCGTAGCAAATAGGATCTTCCTCGTTGTTGTTGTTATTGCTGTCTTTTGTTCTTCTGTTGAATCTCATGAACTTCTTGAATTTTTTTACCAGAAGAGCTTGATCTTCAGAGTCAGAGTCGCTGTCGTAAGAATCATCTTCGACAGTTCTTTTATGTTGAGCCTTCTAAGCGATCGACTTCTCTAACTTCTCCTTTGGTGTAGCATCTTCAAAGTCTTGAAGTTCCAACTCGTGAGTGAGTAGCTTACCCATGAGTGTTTCCAGAGACATTATTGAGAGGTCGTTTCCTTCAATAATTGCTGTAGCCTTTGGAATCCAGTTCTTTGTGAGAGCTCGTAGAAGTTTACGAATCTTCTCAAGTTTACTGTATTCCTTGCCTAATGAAGATAAAGGATTTATAATTTCCAGGAATGCCGTAAACATCTGAGTGACAGATTCATTTGGCTTCATCTTGAATGCCTCGTACTCTTGAGTAAGTCTGCTGATCTTTGACTCCTTGACTTGTGTTGTTCCTTCGTGGGTTACTTCAAAAAGTTTCCATACTTTAGTTGATGTTGTGCAAGTCGATACCCTGTTAAATTTAGTTCTGTCTAAAGCACAAAATAAAGTGTTAATAGCACGTGTGTCAAGACTGGCCTTTTTTCTTTCATCCTCAGTATATTTATCATGGAGTTTTTCAACTAAAACTCCCTCAAAAGTAATACGAGGAGGCTTTTTGTAGCCATCAATAACTATAGACCATAAGTCAAAATCAAGAGACTTTAAGAAGAAACTCATCCGTGTTTTCCAATAAGTGTAGTTTGTGCCGTCAAACAGTGGAGGTCTGTTTATGGCTTGGCCTTCACTTGTGAATTTCATAGTTGCCATGTGTAATGCTTGATCTATATAACAATTAAAAATAACTGCAGTTTTACCTTGCTTTACCTGTATGACCCGCTCTGATACCAATTGTAGGAACGAAGTCGTAAAGCAGAATACTCTAGAGGGGGGATAAATAGAGTAGGCAGCAGAATATTGCTAATTAAAACTTGTTAGCAGTTAGATCACAGAAATAATAATAATCACAAAATTATAACTGTAAAAAAAAAGAGATAAGAAGGCAAACGCAAATACAGAGATTTATACTGGTTTTCCTCTTGTGAGGACTAGTCCAGTCGGAAGAACTCTAGCTTCCAGTTGAATCCACTATTGGAAAATCATGCAAGTTTTCATACGAAGTCCTTGTAAATTCTGCAGATACGAGCTTTGATATGAAGAACTCGACCAACTTCAGTTTTGAAGAGTCTTTCTTCAATCAAGCCTCTGATTACAATTTTTTTTAAAATCTTCTAGATCGCACCGTACCGGCAAATTGACTAGAGAATTGTAACTGGATTAGGATTTGAAAATAAAAGCTTTTAGATACCTCTTTGGAAGAAACGTAAGCTTTAGAAGAGAAGAGATGAAAGTGAATGAGTGATTTGAAAATATCAGAATTCCTCTCTATTTATAGTTTTTCCAAAGACAGAACTCTGGCAGAATTCGGGCAGAATTCGGATAGAATTCTATGTAACAAACCGCAACTGAAGGGAGACCAAGTTCAAAAACCAACGTTCATATAACGTTCACCTTGGCCGAACTCTGGCCGAACTCTAGCCGAGTTCTGTCAGGGTTGGTCATGTTTATTTTATGAAAAAAAATTGGGCTTTTTGAAATCCTTCAGAAGCTTTTGTAAATAAGAGATGTTTTTTAAAACATAGGTCAATTTTGAAAACGATTTTGGATAGCCTATTTTGAAAACAATTTTGGATAGCTTATTTGCTAGTACGATTCGGTGTAGAATGTATTCCTAGACTCAATAAAAATAAAAATTATATTGCGTAAGGAAATACAGTCTCGAGTGGCAAACATAGCTTCGGTCTTGAACTAAGTAGATATCCAATCTTGATCAGTGTCCAAAACGTCTTGAATAAGAGTAAACATCTGAGTTGTTTCGTATATCGAGACAGAGTTTGATCAATTATTAATATCAGGTTTGACCATGACCAATGGGCCAACACATGGTTGTCAAGACTGCTAAAATTTTCATGCTTCTATAATTACCTCAGCATAACCATGATTGTAGCCGAGCACCGGTACAATCCTGTAGAGAAAGAGTGTCTTGCTTTACTCTTCGTCATTCAGAAAACACGTTACTATGTGACCGGACAGACGATCTATGTCGTCTCCCGAATCAACCCCCTCAGGGTCCTTTTGACAAAGGCAGGGCTTTAAACTCAAGGTTAGCCACCTGGGCCATACTCTTAACTCCTTATGACATGATGTTCGTCCATCAGAAGGCAGTTAAAGGCCAAGTGTTGGCCGATTTCCTAGCAGCACACCCTGTGCCAGGGATGTCAAAGCTCTACGACGACATCCCTAATAACGTCATAGAATCTAATGCTATCTCAAACAATCCCGTATGGCAATTGTTCTTTGATGGTGCTTCAAGGACAGGACCCAAGGGTGAGATTGTAGCAGGAGTGGGGGTTGTCCTTATTACCCCCGACGGCCTGATCATCAATCGGGCCTACTCCCTCGTGGAGTCATGTACCAACAATATTGCTGAGTACAACGCCCTCAACATCGGGCTACAACTAGCTAAACAGTTGAGGGTTGACTACATCGAAGCCTATGGGGACTCAAAGCTGATCATTAGCCAAGTTCGAGGGCAATATGAGGTCCTTCATGAGGACCTAAACCCCTACCATCAAGCGACCATCGACATCATCTCACGTTAATAGGTTTCTTTATATAACATGTGCCACGTTTACAAAATTTGGAGGCCGACGCCCTCGTCGGTCTCGCCGCTTCTCTCGCAGCTCCTGGAAGATCCCAATACACCGTTACGGTGATGTGGTGAGAACTCGTATGTCCGAAGAACGCTCTACACACATGCCAAAGTTACCTAGTCCATGTGGAGGCTAATATAGACATACGGGACTGGCATTTCCCGTTCATCGACTATGCGGTTTACGGAATTCTACCCGAAGACCCGAAGAAGGCAGCTTCCGTCAGGATACGTTCCCTCCGATTCTTCTATAACACAGCTACCAAGATGCTTTATCGTCATTCTTATGACAGACTCCTCCTCCGGTGCCTATCCCAAACAGAGGCACAGGAAGCGCTCAGAGAGGCACACGATGGGATCTGTGGAGCTCATCAACCCGGGCCCAAGTTAAAAGACCGACTGTGCCGGATGGGCTATTACTGGCCTACTTGATGGTGAACGCTGTAGAATATACGAAGAAGTACCGGGAATGTCAGTTGCATGCAGAATTCATTCCCCGACCTTCGGAGCATCTACACCCTACTACAGCCTCCTAGCCTTTTGAAACATAGGAAATGGATATCGTTGGGCCAATCAGCCCGCCTTCCTCCAAAGGACATCAGTTTATCCTTGCCATCACGGACTACTTCTCTAAGTGGACGGAAGCAGTGCCATTGTCAGAAGTAAAAGTCTTGAACGTAATCAGCTTCATCAAGCACCATGTCATCTACCAGTTCGGGTTCTCCATAAGAATTGTCCATGACAATGGGCCCCAGTTCGTGAGCCATGCCTTCCAGCGGTTCTGTGACATGAACCGAATACAGAACGTAGCATCAACGACCGATAACCCGACGGCTAATGGGTTGGCCGAAGCATTCAACAAAACTATCATCAAACTGCTCAAGTCATGTCCTCTAATAAACGCGACTGGAATGAGAAGTTGGACGAATGCATATGGGAATCCCGTACGACAGTACAGACACCAACGAGCAACACACCATTCACCCTGGCCTATGAAAGTGAAGTGGTGCTCCCCTTGGAGATTCAAATCCCGTTCTTACGGGTAGCTATGACAATCAGTTGACTGACGAAGATAACCAGCACAGACGGTTACAAGAGTTAGAAGCGTCGGATGAAAAATGCTTGCTAGCATAGCAAGGAATCGAGCTTTACCAAGCTCGTATTTCTGGGGCCTTCAAGAAAAGTCTTCGGAAAATATCATACCAAGTGGGCGACCTCTTCTTAACAGTGCGAAGGCCGATGGCGATGACTCACAAGACGGCTGGAAAGTTCGAGCCCAAGTGGAAAGGACCGTTCGTCATAGAAACGGTATACTCCAACGGTGCTTATTAACTAGCCAAACCCAATGGTGACTTGCTAATGATGTCCATCAACGGCAAGTTCCTAAAGAAGTATTACGCCTGAAGATGAAACCAGCATAGGCTCAGGCTCTCGCATCCCCTAAGAGTGCCTATGGGTTCTGGTAAGGGGATTCCTTTCTTCTATATCTTCCCTCCAGTAGATGAAGCACTTCACATCCATATTACCTCTGGATTGCTCCTCTACACCCAGACGATATGGCTACCACGTCCATATTACCTCTGAGTAGTCGTTCTCTCCATATTGATCCTTGATTATCATGGCTATCTAGAAAATAGTTCACGTTCATACTACCTATGAATTGTTGTTCTATATCCCAGCGAAGATTAGGCCTACCATGTTCATATTACCTCTGGTTAGACGTGTCTTATATAATGACCCCTCCTTATGTTGAAGAAAAAAAGACAAGAATCTGAAACATCACCTAGCACGTACGCTTATGCCACATGTTCATGTTTCTGTTCAAAGTACCCCGAGCTTGACCCAAGTTCGGGACACTTGAAGGGGGTCTTGTAAAAGCATGAAAAATCTCAGCTAATAATATTCCTCCACCACAACGCAGATGATACGAAGGCGCAGACCGAGTATTAAAAAGATAACGAAAGATACGGAAAGAAGTTCTGTTATTATTATGCCTACAAAGATCTAGTATAGATTCATCAAGGCTATATGTAAAGGACTAATCCTACTTCTTCTACAAAGGATCGATCACAGGTTCAGCGGACCCTAGAGGCGTCTATAATAGACTTAGTCTTTATCAAAGTGCAGGCGTCTTTCTTCTTGGTACGCATACTAGAAGATTGATCTCCATCAAGGCTTATTCTGACTTACTTGTACGCGCAACCCTCCAAACGTGCGTCAATTGCGCGGCCAAAGCAAGAAACTTCCTGAAGTAGCTATTGGCCTGAGCTCCCTGAAGGCGCAGTAGGTCGTAAAGCCCAGAACGAGCAGAGCAGAGTACAACCTATAGCGTTTCAGACAGACAACTGGACCAAACTCAATCGTCGGGACCTCCAAGACCTCCAAGACGTCGCCTAAGGTCAAACTCCTTTGGGAGGATACTTGGATACTTCTCAAGCGCAGTGACGGCTCCTTCTAAAAAGAGTTCTTCTACAAGAACAAGGCCACTTCGAATGAGAGAAGCCCCAACCAACAGTCGACTTATATAAGGCCAGCGGCCGTCTAAAGATAAGTCTGGATCAAATACGATGATGAAGGGTGCAGGAAGAAGATAGTGACTCTTCAGAGGAACACTTCTCCTTTTATAGGATCGGAAATGGTCCAAACTATAGGCCACTTGGCCGACGGTCAAAATTCCCTCATTAATGGGATGAGCCTAGGAATTGGCACAATGGATCTCAATTAACAGGCCCATTCAAGTGAGTCTCCATACTGTTCAAATGCTCCATGGAATTCTCCAATTAACGGTGGCAATTAAGAAGGAGTCTGCATTCAAGGATAGACATTTACTTCTTCTGAAAAAAAGACTTAAAAGCCGAGCTGTCTCCAACCAGAGGTGCAGGCACCCTACTGTGTTCCCTTGCTTCCAAGGTACAGACAGTACATCCCCCTCTAAGAAGCGCAGACAGTTGCTTCGATCCAAGTACCCAGCCCGTTCAATGGCCCCTTTTTCTCAGTAAAGACTTGGGAGATACCGTTTGCCACCAGCACATGCCCGACTGCTACTCTAAAGCACATTAAAATGGTCTGTCTAAAGGTGCAGCCTACTCGTCGCCTAAAGCACAGAGACTTTACCCGAAACACAGCCTACTCATTGCCCCTAAAAGTACAGAGGCCCCGTTGTCTTTGAAACATAGTCCACTTATTACCCTAAAGCACAGAGGCTCCGTCGTCTCCAAAATCATAGTATACTCATCGCCCCAGAAGTGCAGCCAGCCTTGCCTGAAGCACAGATGACATGGTCCCACCTAATCGGTTTGCTTAAACCTCCTCTCTCAAAGATAGGGTTGGGCTTGATCAAATTGATAAATACGAATATCTTATCAAATTGGTTTAAATCTCGGACAAAGATTACAAAGAATCCAAATCTGAGATGAAATCCTAAGATTTTCTCGACTACATCCGAACAAGCAAATTGACACACGCCACATGTCACGACCCGCACCCTAGAATAAGGGCACGAGACGTGGGTACGTCCAGCCTACGCCGCAGTATCGGCGGTAGAATGCTGTCCTAGGTCACAACATCTAACAATATAATTCTAAGCAGTTTATACTCCCCGAATGGGGGTAACATAGCAGTAAATAAACTCAATCACAACTAAGGAAGAAGAAAGCACGATATGATATAGAACTCAAAGAAAATACAGATGATCATAAGAGTCTAAGATAACAACTCAGCAATATCCAGAATACAAGGTCTCAGCCACTGAATATGAAAGAATATATACAACTCAGATCTCAAAGACAAAAATAAATCTAGCTAAAACAGTCTCAAGACAACATAAGTAAGATAATGGCTAACTAAGCTAGTCTAGGCAATAGGGGTAATGTCCTCAGCTAGAGCTGGGTCCTCCTGAGAGTCCAGCTCGCAAGTGTCGTCTAGGGCTGCCCCGTAGAAGGTATCCACACAGGCCTCCTCCTCGCCTCTGTAATATTTTCAACAGGTCCAGTCAGGACAGGAGTTAGCACAATACATCTCAACAGTTCATAGCAGGTTAGAAAATATAATCATGCAGTAAAGTAAGATACAGGTACTGAAAGAAATACAGTATGTAAACAGAAAGAGAACTGTAATAGGAATATCTACTATAATAGAGAACTAACAGTGGCTAGTGAGTCAGAGTACATTATAGACATGTAAATGGCATAGGATGATTCTGATGAGACATTACGGAATAATTCTGATGAGATACTACTTGGGTATTATTCACATGTCCACTTCTATTCCGCCGTACCTCCAATCAATACACAAGGATCCAACTAGGTTATGTTATGATTCATATAATGGCCCCCGAAGGGTGATACATGGATGTCCCATAAATGGGGATTCTAGAAAACCCAATAAATAGGATAAGGATTCAAGGAAGACTCTGTGATCATGAGAGTACATGTCACAAGTGATCAATGAACCAATGAAGCATAGTGATACACCATGTAAGTGAAACGCACAAAACATGAAGTACCCGATGCTTCCTGAGGATAACATCTCAAGAAGGGATCCATATAGTACCAATCCGTGTGACCAACGTGACAGTATCAAGTAAAGTAATTTAAAGCAGGAAAATAATTCTAAGCAGGATATAAAATGATCAGAGAATGTACTCGCCTGGTATCTGAGTGTCCGGATGAAATGTACTGTCCAAGGAGAGGTGTCTGGCTCCTAATCAGAACAGCACAAGTCACAACAAGTCTAAAATGATAACAAGATGCAATTTAATGCATTCTAAATGAATCTAAGTCAATCTAGGCCAAAGTCAACTCTTGGTCAACTCTGCTCAACCAAGAAGTCAAACTAGGTCAACTATGGTCAACCTAGGTCCAACAAGTCTAAACTAGGTCAAACAAGTCATTCTAGGTCTAACTAGTCCATACTAGTCAAAACAAGGCTAAACTAGCCTATGCTAGTATACCAAGTCCTTGCAACCTATACAACACAAGTCAAAACCAAACATCACACAACCTAGTTTACATCTAGGCCTACACATGGAATCACATAGTATATATATATATATATATATATATATATATATATATATATATATATATATATATATATATATATATAGGGCTACCTATATGTATATCACACATACATATATATATATATAATATATATAATGGTACACCCACATATAAGTATCCATACATATACATAATACATTATATACATTATTAGATATACATACATATATATATTACATACATATATATATTTATATATAATATATACATACATGTGTCATAGAGAGAGAGAAGGCATGTGTGTGTGTGTAGAGAGTGAGAGACAATGTGTGTGTTATAGTGTACTGTGGTGTGGGAGTGAGGGATAGGAAGAGAGTGAAAGGGTGTGAGAGTGTTTACATATAGGATTGTGAGTGTGTGTGTTTACATACATAAACCTGTGTGTGTGTAGCTGTGTGTGAATGAGAGGTGAAATGTGTGGCTGTGATAGTGTGAGGGAAAGTGAGGGGCAAGCTAATGTGAGAGTGTACAGGAAATGAGACTGCTACTGCACAGTGAAGAGGAGGAAAGGAAATCAATTCATTTCAGTCACACAACAGTTCAGATTTTGACACTTTTCAGTCCCAAAATCAACCCACCAATAACCAGTCCAAACATACACCAAATCAACCCAAAATCAAACCATAGTTAGATTATAAGTAGAAGAACTATATTAGGGTTTAAAACCAACATTTTGCATCAGTTAAACAGGTCAAAAAGACTGGCCAAGTTCAGTTATAAAAACTAAAAAACACATGAAATGACATGTATCAGAATTTGGTGAAAAAGGGAAATTGATAACTAAAAACAAATTAATATATAAAAATTATGGTTGGTAATAGGTGTCACATGTGTGAGTGTACTAGGGAAAGCCATTCGTGTCCAATAGAGTGGACACGAGGTGTCCATGGCAAGGGGAAAACTGGATTCGAATCTGGTAGTGCACAGTTGGGCACAGGCTCGTGCAGCCATGTCCAAATGAACTGGACACGACACAGAGTATGGGACACCTCGTGCTCACTAACCTAGGTAGCCCACCTATAGGACTATACATTAGGCTAGATAACACATGTCCAAGTCATGTCAGTGTCCGATACGAAAGCCGTATCAGTGGCCGAAAAGTCGACTGAACGACTCAGTGCAAAACTAGTGTAATGGTGATTCCTCCCTCGACACGCCACGTGGTCATCTGAAACTTGACACATGGCGTGTCAGTCAGTGCCCTAAGGGGTGTGTCGAGTTTCACGTGTCCTCGTGTCTTAACCAGTGTAGGTCCTAAAAATCAAGTTGCACCCATCAAAAAAGTAATGAAAATCAATTGGTGCACCCTTCAAATGAACTGCGCAGGAGACATATTGCACAACACCTCAATTGTGCAAGCTGAACTGCACACTCATCCAAGCGCGCTGGCTGACGTGGCCGCATCATCATTATCTGACAGAGAATCAGATCTTCTGACAGCTGACAGTCCGAAGAAAGAGGAAAATGTTCGTTTCTCGTGTAGCACAGCGCTCGAGGACAGCTGTACATGCAGCACAAGCTACCAGCACAATCGAAGCACAGTCTGCCAGATCAACTTCAGCGCAGTTCAACCCAGTGCAGTCTGAAGCCAGTGCAGTTTATGTGGCGCAGTCCATCAAGACAACTAACATTTTGTACGTGGCATTCATGCCATCAATTGCTCACCACGTGGCAACCGTCTGTACACGATCATGCACGTTTCAATCAAACAATGCCATGTGTCCCATATAGTTGGCCCACGATCAAGTAACTGCCAGCGTAGTTCGCTGCTTGTGCAGTCCAATGTCTGCGCAATCCATCCTGCACAATCCAAAATAACTAAAAATTAGTTATTTCTAGAACTCTATAAATAGAGTTTCAAGTCCTTCATTAAGGGGATCAGATCATTATTGTCACCAGAGATCAGGAGTTCTTGCCCAAGTGCTGCTGCATTCTTCAGAGGCTACTGCCTTCAACTTTAGAGGCTACCGTCTGCAAAGTTCACATCGTCCAAGGGATAAAGCGATCGTCTTCAGATCGGATTCCTATAGTTGTACTTTTTCAGAATTCTATTGTAATTTTATTACAAATTTTGTGAAATAAAGACAACTTTTGTTTTTTTACAAACAAAATGGCGACTCTGCTGGGGACGACTTTCTCCTCCGACGAGGAAGTGACAACACAATGTGACGTTGCGTCTATCGGATAGACGCAGAAGACGCTGGTTGTAAAGGTCAACCAGACGGCCTACGAGGCAATGATCAACTCCAGGACCACCCCTCGCACTGCAACAACTTCTGCCACGAGCAAAGTTCACCCAGTGTGGGTCCCCAAGACTGCTGCGTAGTCTACTATCTCTGCTGCTAAGACTGCTGCGCAGTCTGCTTTCTCTGCTCCCAAAACTGCTGTGTAGTCTGCTGCCCCTACTGCCTATGTGCAGTATACTGCTCCTCTTGCCAGTGCACAAACCACTTCCTATGCTGCTCTGGCAAAGTGCAAGACTCCACTTCCTCTGGCACAGTTGGCTTCAACTCTTCCTATGCAGTCCACCACTCCATCAACCAGAGTGCAACTCAAGCACTCTGAAGTCAAGACTCCTACTGCGCAAGCTACAGTATCTGTGGCCAGATGGCCATCTGTCAAAGTTTCTTATGTACAATCAGCCAATGCACCTACTGCCACTTCAACCCCTGCGTAAACTGTGCAAGCGCAGTCTAAGAGGGACAACCCTTTGGCTAATCACTCTTCTTCTCACAGCAAGTGGAAAAACTCTGCTCCTCTTCCCAAGCACCCTGTTGCTCCAACACAATCCACTGGGGGTAGTCTGCTGACTGTTCCTCCTCCTCCTCAGAACAAAGAAAAAGGCCCATTGGTCTTTTCTCAAACTTCCTCGTTTCACGACTTGGAAGACAACAGAGGGAAACGCTCTTTAGCCAACCCTTCTTCACAAAACAAAGGAAAAGGCCCTTTGGTCTTTTCTCAGTCTTCCTCGATTTTTACCGTAGAAGATCAATCTGAACGTGCCTCGGCACCAATCAGTACAAAAACTCTCTCAAACATGAGTTCTTTTTCCCTCCTTGCCAAAAAGAAGTGTACTGATCAAAGAGGTATTCTGCCTACTCCGGTAGCAGAATTCTAAGATCTCCCAACTCTCAGAATATCCCGCTCAAAATAGAGAAAATTACTGGTGTCTCAGACAGAAACCCCTGGGGGTAAATTTGCTGATCTAAGGACTTATCTCTGTAGAAGCATGAAAAAGAAGAGAAAAAATGATCCATGCGGCCAAGGGGCCGCATGCGGCTAAGGGGCCGCATACGGCTCAGGAGTCCCATACTGCTCAAACACATAGGCAGTTCGAGCGGACTCCATGCGGCCCGCAGAGGGAAGCCACGTGTCTTTTCAGAACAGCTGTACCCAGCGTCATTCAAACACAATTAATGCTCTGACGGCTGACAACTGACAGCTGACAGCCCTGACGTAAAGTAGTCATAATGACTGACACAAACGCACTATCTTCCTACGGAACTAGAGGAAATCTTCACAGCTTCGAGGCAAGTTTATGCGGCCAGACTAGACGAGTTCATGCGGCCAGTGCAGAGAAACCTATGCGGTTCAATCATGAAGGTCCCCCATGCAGCCCGGCCATGAAGAAATCTATGCGACTCGGCCATGAATACTCTCATACAGCTCGGCCATGAAGACCCCCATGCGGCTCGGTCATGAACATATTCATACGGCTCGGTCATGACAACCTTCATGCGGTTCGAGTATAGAGACTATTCATGCGGCTCGGTCATGAAATCTTTCATGCGGCTCGGTCATGACGACCTTTATGCGGCCCAAATATGAATGCTCCTCATGCGGCTCAACAATGATGACAGGACACGTGTCCTAAAAATAATCAAATTTTGGGTCAGATTCCAATGATTTGGGGCACGTGGCTAGAGAATGAATTAAATTGATTCATTTAGATTTGCGAATATCAGCAAATCATCATAATGGAGATTTATTGCAATCAACATTAATGACTGACATGATTTGGCATAATCCTCATTAATGGCCTAGATCCTTCATGCTCAAGATTAATGGTCCAGATTGATCATTTACCAGGCCACCGCCACTTTGAGAATGGGCAATAATTGCAAACCCTAATGATGCCCCTCACTATTATAAATAGCAAGGTGTCATTCCCTTGCAAAAGGATGCTCTCCCAATAATTAGAGAGAAAAATACACAGAGATTAATCCAGAAAGAGAGAAGCTAGAAGAGCAATACGAGGAGAGCAAGAAGATCATTTCTTCGTCAACGCCAAGCATCTCGTTACAGGAGCCAAGGCTACGTCCGATCGTCCAAGGAGTAAGGCAGAGCTGCCATCGCTTTTCCGAGCCTCTACCGTCACCCCCAGAATCAAAAATAAACAATTGTACTTAGATTGTTGTACTTAGGTTTTCGTCCCTAGGCTTTCTTTATACAAGCGAGTTTGTAACGTGAAGTAAAAGTCCAGTCCTCCCATAAAACTGTTCTGCTCTTTTATATTTCATGGCAAACATGATGGCGACTTTGCTGGGGACAAACTTCTCTACGGCTGAGGAGTTGGTGACGCAATCGGATGCAGCCAAGCTTGGCTCCACGCAACAGAAGATGGTCGCCTGTCTCGACCAACAGGCGTTCGAAGAAATGCTTTCCGACAAGAGCGCTGGCCCGGTCCAGAAGCGAGCCCGCACGAAGAAGGCCCACAAGGAGTGGAGACCCCGATCATTCGCTCCTACTGAAGCTCTTCCAGAGATACCCTCTTTTGCTCAAGACGGCGAGAAAGACTCTCATGCGGCCCCACTTCAGACCGTACACAACTCTGTTGTTCCCAAGTCCGGCAAAAAAAAACACTATGATGCTGGACTTGCAGGGGCAAAGAGGAACTCTATACGATCTGAGCCGCATAAGGGTGCTAGCCTCATGGAGAAAGCTCATGCGGCTACATCCGCCAGCCGTATGAAGAAGACTCATGTGGCCACATCTGTCAGCCGCATAGCTTATGCGGCTACAGTTGCCAACCGTATGGATGAAACTTATACGGTTACTAAAGTCAATCGCTTGCAGAAAACCCATGCGGCCACAATTGCCAACCGCATGCGGCCAGCCTGCACGGTCGTGACTCCTAGTCGCA
Organism: Iris pallida; assembly: GCA_029216955.1. Lineage (NCBI taxonomy): Eukaryota > Viridiplantae > Streptophyta > Magnoliopsida > Asparagales > Iridaceae > Iris > Iris pallida. The sequence continues at coordinate 2,246,778 of JANAVB010010795.1, read as the reverse complement.
CAAAAACAACTCATCCGACAGCTAAAGACAGCCGCATGCAGACAGCCGGCACGGTTTCCAATCCTAGCCGCATAGCGTCCATTCTACGCTTCTCTCGATCAGTCTTCGACCGTCTCTCATGCGGTCCTGACCCTGATGGTTCTCTAGATGATAAGCCAGAATCTGTGTTTTCCAACTTGGACTCTTCCTATTACGCACCCGTAAATGCTAAAAGAAAGAAGTCTAGGGCAGCACGGGCTCACCAAGCCCAATCAGCTACCCCAACCTCTGGCTATCGGAGCGTCCCGCTGATTATCATGCGGGCCTCTAATAGAAAGTTGTATAAGGCTACTCGTACCCTGCCCCCTGCGGCCAATGGGCGGGATAGTCATCAAGCATCTTCCAGTAATGAGCGATGGCAAGTATACGAGCTACCTTCGAATCAGGGAGCAGGCGGGAGGCCTACACACTCGCATGCCTGGAATTCCCGAGCCAGCAAAGCAAGTGACTTGCGTGAGGCCATCCTCCACAAACGCAAGGAAAGAGAAGATGCATTGGGGTGCAAAGAGTCCTCCCACGAACGTCACTGTACCCAAGTCATCGTCAACTGCTGCTGCAATAGCACGACGATACAAGAAGACCGGCAGTCTGTCTTTCAAAGACTGCAACAGCCATCTTCAGAAGACGAGGCACTACCCGTCGTCTCCTGCAACTCTGCTCGGAAAGTCCCCGCTGATGGAAGGGGGAAGAAGATGAATGTGCCCAGCCCGAAGATCTCAACCACTGTGACTAAAAGACTGTCGTCTAAGCTGGTGCCCACCATCGAAGTTTTCCAAAGTACTCGCTCTAAGACGAAATCTGCTACAGTGGGAGATTCGTCGTCCATAACGCAGGGGGTTGCTGGGGCTGGAGGTAGCACCCCTTCGAGCCTCCACAGCAATCCGATGTTCCAAGAAGACGAGCCAGGGGAGACAACTCTTCCATCAGATACAGTAAACCTCGACGTCCCCGACGACATCCATAACTCCCAAGACCAGGCGAACTCGGAGACCGGGGGTACTGTTCCTTTCGAGTCTGAATCAGAAGGGAACATACCCACATACCCTGATGACTTCTCACTACAGAAGTATGATTCAGAGGGCATTTCCTCCACCGCTTCGTTTATCTCTCCTCATGTGAAGATGGTATTCATGACAGACAGCAACCAAGGTGGTTCCAGTGATCGCCAGTGCATCGACAGTCTCGAAGCCATATTGCTTGCTTTGGTCAAGTCCGTAGACGAGATTAAAGCGGCCCTTCCAACTCTACAAGGAGGGATGCCTGGCCAAACAAGAGCGGGTCCCGCGGTCAATACGGACTCGAATTCGGCGGCACCAAACCCGGGCAACAATCCTCCAGAAACAACGGCCCCCACTGCCGTGGACGAAGTACACGAAGCGAGAAGAGAGGTCCAGGAGCTCCGAGCCATGTTCCACGCTCGAGAAAACTCTTAAGACCTCAGAATACGGCAACCGTACCCTGCTGCATGGAGGGATGTCCCATTCCCACCAAGATATAAGCCGTTCAATATCAATCCTTATGATGCAAGACCTCGGCAAGTCGGTACATCACTTACTTTGAGGTCACCACCGACCATCTGTCCCATGACGATGCCATTATCACACGATTATTCATCGGGGCATTGGAAGGAGTCGCCTTCGACTAGTATTACAACCTGCCGGACAACTGCATGCACTCCTTTGCCGGCTTCAAGCGCATGTTCTTGGAGAGATTCTACGAAGTAGGACAGGACATCACCATGTCCACCCTCATAGACGTCGTCCAAGGGGAGAAAAAGCTGACAAGGAACTACATCAAGCGGTTTCGCCAAACCGCCATGAAGCTGTCCTCTGGAAATCCAGATTCCTCCTTGATTGAAATTTGCCAAAAGAGACTCCTTCCAACAATCAGTCTCTGGATGGGCGAAAGTCAATTCAAGGACTGGAAGACGTTCATCATCAGCGCCACAAGCGCCGAAGAACGATTGAAGAAGGCTCGCCAACTGGAATTGCATATCTCGGACGGAGAGAACAAGGGTAAGCATCCCAACAACGATAATGGGGGTAGCCCCTTCAACAATCGGGACAGTAGGGGAAAGCAGGCTATGGTGACCGACACGGCACAGAAACCTGAGCTAAAGTCGGCAGACAAACAATGGCCGCAAATCACTTACTCCTTCGAAGACAGTTACGTCAAGCCCATCTTGGACATGCTCACACAAGGGGACAGAATTCAGATTCCTCCACCAAGATGGGAACCGCGGCCGGCAGAGATGGAGAACCCAAAGTACTACCATTATCATCGCTACGTCCATCATGCTACACACGACTGCTACCAGCTGAAACGGTCATGACAACTTTCATGCGGTTCAATCATGAAGGTCCCCCATGCAGCCTGGCCATGAAGAAATCCATGCGGCTCGGCCATGAATACTCTCATACAGCTCGGCCATGAAGACCCCCATAGGGCTCGGTCATGAACATATTCATGCGGCTCGGTCATGACAACTTTCATGCGGTTCGAGTATAGAGATAATTTATGCGGCTCGGTCATGAAATCTTTCATGCGGCTCGGTCATGACGACCTTCATGCGGCCCAAATATGAACGCTCCTTATGCGGCTCAACAATGATGACAGGACACGTGTCCTAAAGATAATCAAATTTTGGGTCAGATCCCAATAATTTGGGGCACGTGGCAAGAGAATGAATTAAATTGATTCATTTAGATTTACGGATATCAGCAAATCATCATAATGGGGATTTATTGCAATCAACATTAATGACTGACATGATTTGGCATAATCCTCATTAATGGCCCAGATCCTTCATGCTCAAGATTAATGGTCCAGATTGATCATTTACCAGGCCGCCGCCACTTTGAAAATAGGCAATAATTGTAAACCCTAATGATGCCCCTCACTATTATAAATAGCAAGGTGCCATTCCCTTGCAAAAGGACGCTCCCCAATAATCAGAGAGAAAAATACACAGAGATTAATCCAGAAAGAGAGAAGCTAGAAGAGCAATACGAGGAGAGCAAGAAGAGCATTTATTCGTCAACACCAAGCATCTCGTTACAGGAGCCAAGGCTACGTCCGATCGTCCAAGGAGTAAGGCAGAGCTGCCGTCGCTTTCCCGAGCCTCTACCGTCACCCCCCAAAATCAAAAATAAATAATTGCACTTAGATTGCTGTACCTAGGTTTTTGTCCCTAGGCTTTCTTTGTACAAGCGAGTTTGTAACGTGAAGTAAAAGTCAAGTCCTCCCATAAAACTGTTCTGCTCTTTTATATTTCATGGCAAACAATCTCAATAGGCCAACTTCGGCAAAACGCAAACAGCCAATACCGAAGACCAACCATCATCAGAGGCTAACTTCTAGGATCAAAAATACTGACACCTATGCTACTGAAGTGAGTACTTCCCTGTACACTCAAGGGACAAAACATTTGAAGAACCGGAACCATGTTCCGAATATAGTCAAAGAACATATCCCTCAGACTTCTTCTCGTCCCGTCATTGTTCCTGATCTTCGAGAACACCTCAAACAAAAATGGGATAATATTTCAACACCTCCAGTTCAACCACATAGACACCATTGTAATCATAAGGTTGTCATCAAGTGTTGTTGTCAGACAACAGAACGATCTATCTTTGATCGTTTGAACTTTGCAACTTTAGAACCAATGTCGGAAGATGAAGATGAAGTGCTGTATGCTTCTGTCAACATGGCTTCCCGAGACACTGGGGTAGAAAGTGCTCAAAGCACGGCAAGCCTCGTCGGCCCAGCCAGCGGTATTTAGATTTATTCCAAGAATCTTCTAAAGGAGTATTTTGACATACCAGATCCTGAAGTCGAGATACAATCGGTCAAAGGAATCTTCTCCAAGATCCTTCTGGTCATCTTCCTCTTTCTCACTCAGGAGATGATTCTTTCTCTGATTATGATACATACAGCGAAAGTTCTGAACAGACAGTGTCCTCCTACCTAGAGAAGTGACATCTTATGTCGTCACTGAAGACCAAGATGCTTCTAGTTTGGCTAGTCAAGAACAAAGAATAGCTGCACTAGAAGACAAGCTGAAGATCATGGCTGAAATGGTTGCAAGTATGCATTCTATCATCGTGGCCCAACATACAGTACTGTCACGACCCGGTCCCCAAATACTTGGGTCGAATCGGATCATGCCCAGCCTGCACCGTTGATGAGACGGCGACAGTAAGCTGTAATCCATATGCAGGTAAATCAACAACAAATACTAAGATTGCCATAACTTTTAATTAATCGATAATTTAAAATTTGTTCTGATACAAAAGATCCATAAACTGAAAATAACATAGAAACAACTAAACTCTCAAACTAAAGTAGCATCTATGGAGACGCCACAACATCCTCCTCAGATGGAAGTACTGCCGGGTACAAATCAGGATCATAGTAGCTATTGATCAGCATCTCCAGGTCATCAGTAGTACCTACGGTTATCCAGTCAGGAAAGGAGCAAAGTACAATTTATGCTAATCTTGACAAATAATTTAACAATAAAATCATGCACTTTTAAACAGTTTGAAGATGAACAGTTTTGAAATAATACAGTACAGTGATATGAATAGGTAATGAATATGACCGGATTGGGTACAGTAGTATCCTAGCGATACGGTATGGCTTGTCCCCGTGTGAAGAGGGGAAAGCTAATACAGCCAGTTATCCTAATTTTGGATTTGGTCATATCCACTACTCTACTCCCCCAGTCCCCAACAGTACAGTCAATACTCCCGAAAGAGTTCGTGTTTAAACAGTAGTTTAAAATTACAGTAAAGTGATTATTAAATAATTGTAATCAACATAAATGTACTTGCCTTAAAATTGATCGAACTCGAGGGTTGGTTCTTCGGGGTTGATGGTCAAAAACTTCCTCGAAACCCTACATTCGGAAATCTGTCTCAGAATCAAACTATTCAATACTGCCACACTAGTTGCAATCTCTAGTTGTTTCCTAATCAAGTTTTAGTCTTTTGATTATGCAAACACAAACAAAACGTTTATTTATTAATGCGTTGTAATTAAGAATCGTAAATTTATATTTAATTTCGAGAAAATTGTATTTTTCGGTTTATTTGGAAAAATGTGGTATTTTCTAATTATATAAATATAAAACTAAATTTTCCCCTTTTAATGAGAAATACATGAATTTCTATTTAAATTATTACAACTTAATTTTTCTAAGTGACAAATATTAATTATTATATTCTTTTTTTTTAAATAAATAATTTATTATTTATACTACGTTCCTATGACTATAATCATCCAAAAAATAATAGAAAGACAAAATTAAAACCTAAGTTATTACAACCTCACACCCAGAATAAATAAATAGGCTTATGCCTTTACATTCCCAAGAATTAAAATAAGAGAAAATTTGTTAGTCCTATAAACTGCCTACGAAATTAAATATAAATAATTCTAATTAAAATATAAATATTATTGAGTCTCAGAACTGGTCCAATCGTCATTTAATAACTAATGCCTCAACGTCCGGACGAAACCGGTTTCGTTTACATTTAGCCAGGGCCCATTGACCAATACGGTCGTCGCCCAAATAAATTCAAAAATAGTATTACTTTCCGAAATTCATTTTAAAATTATATAATCAAATTTTTATAGAAATTTTGGCAACATTCCCTCTATTTTCGGGATAACCCAAAACTGGGAAACGTGCCAATTTTTCCTGCAGATAATCCCAATCCCAAGGAAATAATTTAATTTTATAGCCAAAATATTTTCACAGAATCATTTCCGAACTTATTCGGAAGATCCAAAATGCATTCGAAAATCCCGAAACCATCCCGAAAAACTCCACAGAAAACAACAGAACTGTTTCTCGGAACAAATTAAACCAACTAACAGAATGATGGAACATAATTTCCAAAACCATTAATTTCAAAACCGAACCCACAGAACTTTTCCAAAGAGTTCTCGAAAACCAACTAACCAAAACACAGAACCAAAACAGCATATCGATTTCTGAAGAAAATCGAAATGGTAACATATATGAAACGTAACCGAAATCCGAATTCCCGAAGGAATCGGTGGACCAATTTTTATCATAGACTAAGTGAGAACTATAGGACTATCCAGAAGTTACCGAAATCGAAGGAATCCGAAGTGATGCCTCGGACTCGGAACGTTCAGCACTTGCGGACAGAGAGAAATCAGCGAAATCACAGATCTGGGTCGGGGCACGCTGACCGAGTGGGGCGGAGTCGCGTGGAGTGGTTCGAAAATGTCCGAGATAGCAACATCGGGAGTTGGCACGCAGGAGCGAGGCTCGGTCGGGGTTGACCGATGGTGGCGCGCCGGCAAAGAGGGTCGCGGGGAGTGTGGCGTCGGGCTAGGGGTCTGGGAACGGAGACCCGAGGGCGACGCTCGGCCCTGGATGGCTGGGCGCGGGGTCGGGCCGCGCTAGAAGACGCGCACGGTTAACTTAGGGGCGTGGGGCCTAGGCGGCAAGGTCGCCGGAGGATGGTTGGAGTTCGTCGGAGAAAGGGTTAGGGTTAGGGCTTTGGAAAAAGGGGAAAAATGGAGATGGGAAGATGGAAAAGAGTGGGGAAGGGTTTAAATAGGAGGAGAGAGTTTACCATGGGAAAGACCAACGGCCTTAGCCGTTCGGAAGAAGAACGGAGGGGCTCAAGGTAGTTACGGGAAGAAGAGGGAAAGCCTCGTCCGTTCTCGAATGATGGTCAGCCGGTTAGAGAATGAAGAGTTTCTCTTCATAATATGCTGAATGGAGTTTTTTTGGCTTAACAAAAATTTTGAGAAAAGAATTAAAATTTATTTAGAATGGGTGTTATAACTCATGGATTTGGGTTCTGGCCAGATAATTGGGGCTTAGGAATGATTTAAGAATAATGGGCTTTAGGAAAAATTGGCTTTGGGTTTCAAATACTTGGGCTAAACAATTATGGTGGGCTAAAGAAAATATTAGAAAAACTATAAATAATTTTCTTTTAGAAAAAACTAACTAAACATTACAAAAATATATTATTTTTTAAAAAATTGGGTTCGTGTCTGGTCAGACAGTCAAAAGTCCAATTTATTTTCTTAAAATAATAATTTCTAACATTAATTAGAATTTACATGTTTGATAAAACTTTCAGGTAAAAATGCAAATTCCTAAAATAACAATTAATAAATTAATTATATTAGCTATTTATAGAATTATTTGAAATTACGGATTTCACAACCTTCCCTCCTTAGAAAATTTTGCCCTCGAAATTTAAAGAGTTGGGTTAGAAATTACCTCAGGTCTCAAACAAATACGGGTACTTCTCCTGCATCTCATCCTCTCGTTCCTAGGTAGACTCGCCTGGGGAATCATGCCTCCACATTACTCGAACTATCGGAGTCACCGAGGTCCGGGTCTTCTTCTTGCCTCGGTCTAAAATCGCCACTGGCTTCTCAGGCATAGTGAGGCTCGGTCCAATCTCCAGCTCTGAGTGGTCTAAGATATGATTCTCATCAGGGTCATAGCCTCTGAGCTGTGAGACGTGGAAAACATTGTGCACGCCCTCTAGATTAGCTGGTAGAGCTAACCTATACGCCACTTCTCCAATCCGGCTCAGAACTTGAAATGGTCTGATATATCTGGGACTCAGCTTCCCAGCTCTGCCAAATCGGATAGTTCCTCTGGTAGGAGAAATCTTCACAAAGACACTATCTTCTTCTTCAAGCTGCAGTGGTCGATGACTGCTATCTGCCCAATGCTTCTGCCTGTCTTGGGCGATCCTGAGCTTGTCTCTGATTACCTTCACTTTCTTTGCTACGTCAGTCACCATCTATGGCCCCAGTAGTACTCTTTCTCCTACGTCGTCCTATGCAAGTGGAGTGCGGCAACGACGTCCATAGAGTGCTTCAAATGGGGTCATACCAATGCTGGCTTGGTAGCTGTTATTATAAGAAAATTCTATCAAGTGCAAATGGTCTTCCCACGATCCTCCGAACTCCAAGACACACGATCTCAGCATATCCTCCAGTGTCTGAATCGTCCTCTCTGATTGACCATCTGTCTGGGGGTGATAGGCAGTGCTGAACTTCAACTGTGTCCCCAGGCTATCATGCAAACTTTTCCAAAAGTGAGAGGTAAAACGAGTGTCTCGGTCAGATACAATGCTTACCGGTACTCCATGAATCCGGTAGATGTGTCGCATGTACAGTGCCGCCAACTTCTCGGTGGATAAACCAACCTTAAAGGGAATAAAGTGAGCTGACTTGGTTAGTCGGTCCACTATAACCCAGATGGCATCCTTTCCTCCTTGGGAACGAGGCAAACCTGACACGAAGTCCATTGTGATGTGCTCCCACTTTCACTCCGGAATGTCCAGCGGTTGTAGAAGTCCTGCGGGTCTCTGTCTACTGGCCTTCACTTGCTGACAGATCAAACATCTCGCCACAAATCTGGACACATCTTTCTTCATTCCATATCACCAAACAATAGTGCGCATATCCCGATACATCTTATTAGCTCCAGGATGTATAGAATACTGCGACTGGTGTGCTTCCTTCATCAGTTCATTCTTCAGTTCGCCAGATGGTACACAAAGCCTCGTACCATTCTTCAAAGCTCCATCGCTGGCGATTGAGAAACCCTTAAGTGTTCCCGCCAATACTTGATCTCTCAGTTTGCAAAGTTCCTCGTCTTGAAACTGAGTCTCCTTGATCTTGTCCATCAGATACGAGCTCACTTGCAACTTCATCAGTACTGAATCAGCATCCAGCTCCATCCTTCTATCTCCAGGCAATATGATCTCTAATCCAAGCTTCTCGATGTCCTCTAGCAGATACCGCTCCTTGGTCAAGAACATCGCCACTGGGTATCGACTAAGTGCATCAGCGACCACATTAGCCTTACTCGGGTAGTATTGCAGGTCGATGTCAAAGTCCTTCATTAGCTCCAGCCATCTTCTTTGCCTCATGTTCATCTCTTTCTGAGTGAAAACATACTTCAAACTTTTGTGGTCTGTGTATATCTCTACTCTCTCTCCATACAGATAGTGCTTCCATAGTTTCAATGCAAAGATGACCGCAGCAAGCTCCAGGTCATGTGTGGGGTAATTCTTCTCATGGTTCCGTAATTGCCCAGATGCGTAAGCAATCACTTTCCTATTTTGTTGAAGAACGCAACCCAGTCCTTTTCCAGAGACATCACTGTAGATTGAAAAACCACCAGTTCCTGCGGGTAGCGCAAGGATTGGTGCAGTGGTCAGCCTCTTCTTCAGCTCGTCAAATGCCGCCTGACACTCTTCCGTCCAGACGAACTCTTCATTCTTCCGAGTAAGCTTCATCATCGGTTCAGCAATTCTTGCAAAATCCTTCACAAACTTCCGGTAGTAGCCAGCCAAGCCCAAGAAACTTCTGATCTCAGCAACTGAACTTGGGGTAGACCACTTCTCCACGGCAGCTATCTTCTTAGGATCTACCGAAATTCCTTCTCCTGTGACAACATGGCCAAGAAAATCCACCTTGTCTAGAAAGAATTCATATTTGGATAGCTTACCATATAACTTCTCTTTCCTCAAAGTTTCCAGAACTTTCCTGAGGTGCTCCTCATGCTCCTCTTCAGTCTTCGAATAGATCAAAATGTCATCAATGAAGACAACAACAAATTGATCTAAGTATTCATGGAAAACCTTGTTCATAAGGTTCATGAACACCGTAGGAGCATTTGTCAGTCCAAACGGCATGACCAAGAATTCAAACTGTCCATACTTGGTGTTGAATGCCGTTTTAGGAATATCTTCCTTCCTGACCTTGATCTGATGATAGCCAGATCTGAGGTCTATCTTGGAAAATACCTTGGCTCCGCTCAATTGATCAAATAAATCATCGATCCGGGGCAGCGGGTACTTGTTCTTGATAGTAATATTGTTTAATGCCCGGTAGTCGATGCACATCCTCACAGTTCCGTCCTTCTTGGGAACAAACAAGACAGGCGCTCCCCAGGGTGAAGCTCCATCTCGAATAAATCCCAGAGCCTTCAGTTCATTGATCTGGTCCTTCATCTCCTTAGCCTCCTTTGGGTTGACTCTGTAGCATCCCTTAGAAATAGGGAAAGAGCCGGGGACTAGGTCAATGGTGAACTCTATGTCTCGGTCTGGAGGTAACCCGGGAAGACTATCAGGGAAAACATCCATAAATTCTGCTTTAATAGGATGGGGAGGTCTGGATTCTTCAGTGATAGAGGTATAGGTAACACATTCCATCTCCTCCGGAGTTCGAGAAATTTCAAACTCCGGTTCTCCAGGTGGGCTGAAGACTACACATCCTTGATGACAGTCTATCAGCGCATGCTGTTTACTCAATCAGTCCATCCCTAGGACTATATCATAGTTGGGTAAGGGCATTACAAGCAATGGTGCTATGAATTGATGGCCTGATATGGTGATAGGGCAATTACAGGTCTCAGTGATGGGTAAGGGTCCTCCACCAGTCATGACTCTACAAATCTTCTTACTAAAGCCCGTATCTATGTGGTGTGCAGAGATGAACTTTGTGGATATGAAACTATGTGATGCTCCTGAATCAAATAAAGCTAAGGTAGGATAGGAATGCACATAAATGAAACATGCGATAACATCAGCTGTAGGTTCCTGCTCCGGCTCTTGTTCCTCTGCTGCTAGGGTAAAAGCTCGCCCAGTCTTCTGTTGATGCTGTCCAAACTGTTGTTGCTGAGTGGACAGAGGTCCTTTCTGCGGAGTTGCTCCAGTCCGGTTAGTTGACAAAAGGCAGTCCCTCACTTGATGGGTGGAAGACCCACAGACTAGGCAGTGCCCTAGCCTCTTCCTGCATATGTTTACCAGATGTCCCGGCCTCTTGCAAAAGTCGCAGACGGGGATCTGCCTCTGAGGCGCCTTGTTATTGTTCCTTGCCTGCTGGTAGGGAGGACGGTTGTTGTTGTTGCTGTTGTTGTTGGGTTTCTTCTGATTACCCTGGAAGTTGTTAGTTCCAGGATAATCTCTCTTTGAGCGGGTAGGTTGGCTCTTCTCTATGTCTTGAGCTCGCTCCAGGATCTTTTCATAAGGCTTAGCACCGCCTGAGATCACATGGGTGCGGATCTCTTCTCTTAGTCCATATCTGAACCTTTCAGCACGATCGTCAGGGTCAGCCACCAGGTTCTTGGCAAATCGGCTGAGCTGGCCGAATTCAGCAGCATACTCTCCCACAGTCATGTTGCCCTGCTTCAGGTTCTGGAATTATCGCTCCATCTCCCGCAACTCTGAAGTTGGGAAAAACTTCCTCTGGAATAACCTCTTAAAGGTGTCCCAGTCAATCTGCCTATCCTGGAGTCGAGGTTCATTCCGATACCAGGTGCTTGCTACATTCTGCAGTTGGAGTCCCACTGCTTCAGCCTTGAGGTCTTCTGGGAGCCGAGCAACGCTTAGAAGACGCTCCATGTTATCGAGCCATTCATCAGCATAGACGATTCCCTCGGTTCCCTTGAAGGGTCGAGGGTTCTGCTTCTTGAAACTCTCAATATCGCCCACCTTGGCAATATGATTCCCATTAATTAAATGGCCTTAATATTACATAAATTAATCCTTAAATTTATGTTTACCTTGGCAGGCCTTGGTTCCTGTTGAGCTGCTTCTCCTCTCTCTCTAGTGCAGCCATTGCCACGCTATGGGCATTCTCCATGCCTTCTCTCATAATGGCCGTCTGCTCGCGATGAGCTTCAGCTTGAGTTCTCTGGGCTTCTAGCACTCCTCTTAGTAGAGCTATGAGGTCGGTGGGGTCCACATGCACCGGTGGGGCAGCTGGAGTGGGCGAAACCACAGGGGGCTGCATCTCCGTCCGAGAAGATGATGGATCCGTCGTCATATTAAGGGGACGGTCGGCCAGCTGCCGAGGTGTAGGATCCGGACTTGATTGGGAAGGTGGGGTATGATTAGGTGTTGACATCCCATCGCCAGCAGGGTTGGTTTTGTCAGTGGCCATTCACTGGAAGGTTTAGGATATAAACATAAGCAAGGTAGCCTATCTATAATCAAACAAAAATATTTAATTATAATATATTTCGGTCCTATGTTGTGGCAAATTATTGTTCTAGTGTTCTAAATGTTTCTCAATAGATTTTCCTAAGTTGTTGATTAGACCTGCATGGGCCACCACTAAAAACATGTCACGACCCGGTCTCCAAATACTTGGGTCGAATCGGATCATGCCCAGCCTCCACCATTGATGAGACGACGGCAGTAAGCTGTAATCCATATGCAGGTAAATCAACAACAAATACTAAGATTGCCACAACTTTTAATTAATCGATAATTTAAAATTTGTTCTGATACAAAAGATCCATAAACTGAAAATAACATAGAAACAACTAAACTCTCAAACAAAAGTAGCTTCTATGGAGACGCCACAACATCCTCCTCAGATGGAAGTACTGCCGGGTACAAATCAGGATCATAGTAGCTATTGATCAGCATCTCCAGGTCATCAGTAGTACCTATGGTTATCCAGTCAGGAAAGGAGCAAAGTACAATTTATGCTAATCTTGACAATTAATTTAACAACAAAATCATGCACTTTTAAACAGTTTGAAGATGAACAGTTTTGAAATAATACAGTACAGTGATATGAATAGGTAATAAATATGACCGGATTGGGTACAGTAGTATCCTAGCGATACGGTATGGCTTGTCTCCGTGTGAAGAGGGGAAAGCTAATACAGTCAGTTATCCTAATTTTGGATTTGGTCATATCCACTACTCTACTCCCCCAGTCCCCAACAGTACAGTCAATACTCCCGAAAGAGTTCGTGTTTAAACAGTGGTTTAAAATTGCAGTGAAGTGATTATTAAATAATTATAATCAACATAAATGTGCTTGCCTTAAAATTGATCGAACTGGAGGGTTGGTTCTATGGGGTTGATGGTCAAAAACTTCCTCGAAACCCTACATTCGGAAATCTGTCTCAGAATCAAACTATTCAGAACTGCCACACTAGTTGCAATCTCTAGTTGTTTCCTAATCAAGTTTTAGTCTTTTGATTATGCAAACACAAACAAAACGTTTATTTATTAATGCGTTGTAATTAAGAATCGTAAATTTACATTTAATTTCAAGAAAATTGATTTTCCGGTTTATTTGGAAAAACGTGGTATTTTCTAATTATATAAATATAAAACTAAAATTTTCCCTTTTAATGAGAAATACATGAATTTCTATTTAAATTATTACAACTTAATTTTTCTAAGTGACAAATATTAATTATTATATTCTTTTTTTTTAAATAAATAATTTATCATTTATACTACGTTCCTATGACTATAATCATCCAGAAAATAAAAGAAAGACAAAATTAAAACCTAAGTTATTACAACCTCACACCCAGAATAAATAAATAGGCTTATGCCTTTACATTCCCAAGAATTAAAATAAGAGAAAATTTGTTAGTCCTGTAAACTGCCTACGAAATTAAATATAAATAATTCTAATTAAAATATAAATATTATTGAGTCTCAGAACTGGTCCAATCGTCATTTAATAGCTAATGCCTCAACGTCCGGACGAAACCGGTTTCGTTTGCATTTAGCCAGGGCCCATTGACCAATACGGTCGTCGCCCAAATAAATTCAAAAATAGTATTATTTTTCGAAATTTATTTTAAAATTATATAATCAAATTTTTGTAGAAATTTCGGTAGCATTCCCTCTATTTTCGGGATAACCCAAAACTGGAAAACGCACCGATTTTTCTTGCAGATCATCCCAATCCCAAGGAAACAATTTAATTTTTATAGCCAAAATATTTTTACAGAATCATTTCCGAACTTATTCGGAAGATCCGAAATGCATTCGAAAATCCCGAAACCATCCCGAAAAACTCCACAGAAAACAACAGAACTGCTTCTCGGAACAAATTAAACCAACTAACAGAATGATGGAACATAATTTCCAAAACCATTAATTTCAAAACCGAACCCACAGAACTTTTCCAAAGAGTTCTCGAAAACCAACTAACCAAAACACAGAACCAAAACAGCATATCGATTTCTGAAGAAAATCGAAATGGTAACATATATGAAACGTAACCGAAATTCGAATTCCCGAAGGAATCGGTGGACCAATTTTCATTATAGACTAAGAGAGAACTATAGGACTATCCAGAAGTTACCAAAATCGAAGGAATCTGAAGTGATGCCTCGGACTCGGAACGTTCAGCACTTACGGACAGAGAGAAATCAGCGAAACCACAGATCTGGGTTGGGGCACGCTGACCGAGTGGGGCGGAGTCGCGTGGAGTGGTTCGAAAACGACCGAGACAGCAACGTCGGGAGTTGGCACGCAGGAGCGAGGCTCGGTCGGGGTTGACCGATGGTGGCGTGCCGATAAAGAGGGTCGCGGGGAGTGTGGCGTCGGGCTAGGGGTCTGGGAACGGAGACCCGAGGGCGGCGCTCGGCCCTGGATGGCTGGGCGCAGGGTCGGGCCGCGCTGGAAGACGTGCACGGTTGACTTGGGGGCGTGCGGCCTAGGCGGCGAGGTAGCCGGAGGATGGTTGGAGTTCGCCGGAGAAAGGGTTAGGGTTAGGGCTTTGGAAAAAGGGGAAAAATAGAGATGGGAAGATGGAGAAGAGTGGGGAAGGGTTTAAATAGGAGGAGAGAGTTTACCATGGAAAAGACCAACGGCCTTAGCCGTTCGGAAGAAAAACGGAGGGGCTCGGGGTAGTTACGGGAAGAAGAGGGAAAGCCTCGTCCGTTCTCGAATGATGGTCAGCCAGTTAGAGAATGAAGAGTTTTCTCTTCATAATATGCTGAATGGAGTTTTTTTGGCTTAACAAAAATTTTGGGAAAAGAATTAAAACTTATTTAGAATGGGTGTTATAACTCATGGATTTGGGTTCTGGCCAGATAATTTGGGCTTAGGAATGATTTAAGAATAATGGGCTTTAGGAAAATTTGGCTTTGGGTTTCAAATACTTGGGCTAAACAATTATGGTGTGCTAAAGAAAATATTAGAAAAACTATAAATAATTTTCTTTTAGAAAAAAACTAACTAAACATTACAAAAATATATTTTTTAAAAAAAATTGGGTTCGTGTCTGGTCAGACAGTCAAAAGTCTAATTTATTTTCTTAAAATAATAATTTCTAACATTAATTAGAATTTACATGTTTGATAAAACTTTCAGGTAATAATGCAAATTCCTAAAATAACAATTAATAAATTAATTATATTAGCTATTTATAGAATTATTTGAAATTACGGGTTTCACAAGTACCACCGACTGTACATGCTGCAAATCCTGAGATCATAGCATCGTCGGTGCCTGTCAATGCAGGACTGGGGGTAGTGTCTCCTCAAGTACCCTTTGTACCAATTCAACCCACACCCTGTCAGTCAGGTGCTGGAGGTAGTGCTTATCGCGCTGTTCCTTCCCCTAACACTCTGATTCAGCCTACTCCTTCTTCATCATCGGAGGATGCTAATAAAGCCGTCAAACTCTTGCATACTCAATTCGAGGCTTTCAAAGAGAAGGACAATTTGCAGAGATTGGGAATCAACCAACCCTATCGTATTGAATGGAAGGAAGTTCCATTTTCTCCTAAGTACAAGATTCCAACAATCTCTCTGTTTGATGGCAGTACTTCTCCTAGTCAGTTCATTAACCACTTTGAGGTAATGACCGTCCAACTTCAGCCAAATGATGCTCTTCTTACAAGGGTATTCGTCGACTATTTAGCCGGTGTGGCATACGATTGGTATAGAAGCTTGTCTGATGGTTGTATTACCTCTTTCTCGGGCTTCAAACAGATCTTCTTGGAACGATTCTATGAGAGGATCAATGACATGACCATGTCAGCCCTTAATAAAATCAAACAAAGACATAATGAGACCGCTGAGAGTTTCATTGAAAGGTTCCGTCGAGAAGCTTTAAAGATGCCTCCTGGGACTCCGGCCGCTGTAACTATAGACACCTGCAAGGTAAATCTTTTGCCTATTATCAGCATGTGGACGGGGTCAACTCAGTTCCAAGACTGGCTATCCTTCATTGTCAATGCTAAAGCAGCTGAAGTTAGCGCTGACAAGTTTAAGCAGTTGCGGGTACACATGTCTAACCCTGACCGGGATGAACATCAGACATCGAGTGGTGGTAGTCGTGAGAACAACCGCAAGAGAAAAGAGACTTTGAATATCAACTTGAAGAACAAAGAATCTCTGGCGGTCAACGTAGCTCCACCTACATCTACTTCTACTCCTTCTGCACCTCCACCAAGGGAACTTCGTCCGAAAGTGGAGTACTCCTTCGACGAGAACGACACCGTGAGCATCTTTGATTGCTTGATCAACAGCAATAAGCTCCAACTCCCAGACCCAAAGAAGCCTGATGAGTTCGGTAAGACTGATCATCCCAAATATTGTGTCTATCACAGGTTCATTGGGCATCCCACTCGAGCATGTTATGTGCTCAAAGGCATGATTCAGGAGCTAGTCAACGCTGGTGTTTTTACTCTGCAGCAAGACGAGAAGACTGTTACCGCGAACATGGTTTCAGTTCAGTTTGGTAACTTCCCTCCACAGATGATACAGCATGGTGTCATTCCTATCCCCAAGGCCTCTCTTGAGATCGAGAATCTCTCTCCTCCACGAAGTGAAGGTCTCATCCCCTTATCTCTTGACAATAGTGAGATTATGTGGATTCACCCTGATCTTGCTTCAGAGTTTGAAGGTCCCTCTTCCTCCAAGAAGAAAGAACGCTCCAAGGGCAAGACAAAGACTTACAATATGGTATCTTTTGACCCCATAGTTGAAGAGGAAATCCTGCTGGGCACCAGATCAGGAAAAGCCTACCTACGGGAAGTTTCCGAGACTCAAGAAAATCCTGCTTCTTCTTCTGAGTCTGCTCCAGTGCAACCTGTTTCCACTGAAGATATCCCTTCTACATCCTCACCGGTTGTAGTACCCATTCCCCCCAAACCGACGGTAGCTGACAAAGACAAACAACAAGTCCGCTTCGACAAACCTTTGAAGAAGTCATTTCATTATGGACTTGAAAAGCCATACAACTTTGATATCTTGGCTCAACTAGCCAATACACCGGCCAGGCTGTCAATCTTCGAGCTCTTGTGCCTCTCCAAAGAGACTCGAAAAACTCTGAGTGAAGCTCTAATGCAGACAGAAACCTGTCTAACCCTTCTGAAGAAGCCGAAGGCAGAGCCTATCTCTTGCCTCCATTGTCATAGTGTGTTTAAGTTAATTCCAAATATTACCTTCACACAGGATGATATGCTGATGGAAGACAATAGGCATGACCGTCCTCTATACTATACAGGATATGTCGACTCGATGAAAGTCGATCGTATTCTGATAGATCCAGGGTCTGCTCTCAGCATCATGCCAAAGACAATGTTAGATGCACTGAAGAACCCAGTACATAGTCTTTCTGGCACAATCACCACCATCTTGGGGTTTAACCAAGGAAGAAGTGAACCTCTGGACAAGATTCACCTAAAACTCCAAATAGGCAATCTCCGCATAAAGGTGACCTTCTACATCATTCACAACCATGGTTGTTCTTATAATGCTCTTTTGGGGAGACCATTCCTACATGAACACAACATTATCCCTTCCACTCTCTATTAATGTTTCAAATATGTTGATGACAAGGAAAAAGTTCAAAAGGAGGTTGCAGATCTATATCCTTTCAAATGTGTCGAAGCATACTGCAACGACGCTCGCATGTATAAAGATGAATTCATGAAGGTAGTGCTGTCTCTGGACACTGAAGAAGAACAAGAAGCAGTGCCTAATGACAGCCTCATCATACCTATCAAAGGGCGTGTTTCTCATCCTCAGTCCTCCAAACCACTGGCTATTCACTTGCCAGTCCAGAAGCAACCAACCGATGGTGGTCAAGATCAAAGGACGCTCACCTCTTCTGAGCCACATGTTATTGATTTACGTCGTAACAAAGATAAAAGGGAGCTCACCTTTTCTGAGCCACTTGTTATTGATTTATCTCATAACAAGGATAAAAGGGAGCTCACCTCCTCTGAGCCGCTTGTTATTGACCTTCGTCGTAACAAGTCCAATCCTCCTCCACGTTCTTCTTCTCCCCCTCTTGTAATCAATCTGACCAAGTCTACTAAGGCTATAGGTCCTGTTGTAAATACAGCTGTACAAATCAATGAAAAAGCATCTCCTTTCCAGTATACTGATGTCCTTTATCATGCTAAGTGCTATTTGGATATGTTAGATAGCTTTCAGTCATTTATATTGGGAGTTGTACAGTCTCTTCAAACAGAAGTCTCACTTGAACATCCAAATGACTCATATTGTGTTGTTCCTGCTCGAAAGAGAGGCGAGAGTCCAATACTTTTTAGTAAAGGACCAAAACAAAAATTCAGCTATACGGATGATAGCAAAAGTAACGATACAGGACATCTCCAACTTCGTCGTTACAGTCAACAATCAAAAGATATCATCCGGAAGATAGGTTATGACTTCAAGAATGGCCTCAACTATGGTAAGGATAGAAGAACTCCTATCCGTACAGCTGTTCCAACAGGAAAGTCAGAGATGTACTACAGCATGACCAAAAGAGGTCTCGGATATACTTCTTCTCCTGTCTTATCCCCAGCAGTATTCGAATCCGATAGTGAGGAGCGCTCTAACTCTTCTGATTCCAGATCATGGGATTCTGATACCAGTATTGGTCACATTCATCGACTGATCGTATCTTCTAACATGGTCTCCGCCGAACTTCCAGAAGGCTATGATGAGGATATTGAAGAAAATCCCAAAACAGATCCTTGGGCTCAACGAATGGATACCCAATGGGAACTCCAATTCGAACAACGAGAACCTCCTACTGAAGATCAATTGGTTCAAATTGACGTAGGAGAGAGCGGGTCACCTCGTCCAATATTCATCAGCAAGAACCTTCTAGAGGCTGATAAGCAAGAATTAATTCTTCTTATTTAAGAATACATTGATGTCTTTGCCTGGAGCTATGAAGACATGCCAGGTCTAGATCCCAAAGTTACTACTCATAAATTGAATATCTTACCTAATACAAAACCAGTCAAGCAGCAACAACGGCGCTTCAAGCCAGAAATGATGGACGCAATTGACGATGAAGTCAAGAAGCTCATCACTTGTAGATTTATCCGAGAAGAACAACATCCTGATTGGGTAGCCAACGTCGTTCCAGTTCTGAAGAAAACCGGCAAAGTTCGAGTCTGCATTGACTTCTGGGATCTTAATGAAGCCTGTCCAAAAGATGAGTTTTCTCTCCCTATCACGGACGTTATGATCGACAATACCTGTGGGTTCGAGCGAATATCTTTCATGGATGGATTCTCCGGATACAATCAGATTCGGATGAATTCTGAAGATGAAAAACACACTTCTTTCTGCACTCCTCGCGGAGTCTACTGCTATACCGTGATGCCATTTGGTCTCAAGAACGCTGGTGCAACTTACCAACGAACTATAAGTACCATCTTTCGAGATCATCTTCGCAAGACTGTTGAATGCTACGTCGACGATATCGCCGTCAAAAGTCGTCTGAAGGAAGATCACATCCAAGACTTGAGAACAATCTTCAATCTCATGTACCAACATCAACTCAAAATGAATCCCACCAAGTCATTCTTGGGTGTCTCTAGTGGTAAATTTCTCGGCTTCGTCATTACCTCTAAGGGTATACACGTGGATCCCGAGAAGATCAAAGCCATTCAAGAGATGCATCCTCCACGCAACCTAAAAGAGCTACGAGGATTCCAGGGTCGACTTGCCTACATCAGGAGGTTCATTTCGAATCTGTCTGGACGCTGCAGACCATTTACTCAGCTAATGAAGAAGGGTGTATCTTTTATTTGGAACAAAGAATGTCACCGAGCATTTGATGACATAAAGCGATATCTCATGAACCCGCCAGTCTTGGTGCCACCAATCTCAGGCATACCATTCTTAATGTATGTCCGTGCTATGGATCATTCATTGGGTGCTTTACTTGCCCAAAAGAACAAAGAAGGCCATGAACAGGCCATCTATTATCTCAGTCGTACTATGATTGGTGCTGAACACCGTTATAGTCCGGTTGAAAAAAAATGCCTAGCTCTTATGTTTGTTGTCCAAAAGACTCGACATTACAACAATGGCCAAACTATTCATGTCATATCCCGAGTCAATCCTCTTCAGGTACTACTGAAGAAGCCTAGCACACTCAATTCTTGGCTGGCTACATGGGCCATTCTGCTAGCCCAATATGACATGGTATATGTTCCTCAAAAGTCTGTTAAAGGTCAAGCACTGGCTGACTTTTTAGCGGCTCATTCTGTACTAGAGACATCCAAACTCTATGATGAAATTCCAGACGAGACATTGGAATCAAATATGATCTCCGAAGAATTTCCTACTTGGCGTCTATTCTTTGACGGTGCATCCAGGATTGGACCCAATGGTGCCATTGTCGCAGGAGTTGGAGTTGTCCTTGTTTTTCCAGACGGGTTAACCATTCAAAGAGCCTATTCCCTAGATGAACCTTGCTCCAACAATGTAGCAAAATACAATGCTCTACTCATTGGCCTTCAGTTAGCTAAACAACTGGACGTCGAATATCTTGAAGTTTATGGCGACTCTAAGCTGGTTGTTAACCAAGTTAGAGGAATCTATGAAGTTCGCCATCAAGATCTAGTGCCTTACTATGAAGCGGCAATCAACATGGCTACATTATATAAAGCCTTCTTCATCGAATATGTATGCCGAGCTTGCAATACTGAAGCAGATGCTTTGGCTAATCTTGCAGCAGTCTTAGCCATCCCTATCAAAAGACAGCATGTGGTGGTTATCTCTAACCGGGAATTGTTCTGTATCGAAAACAATCGTAATATTGAATTCAGTAACCTTACTGAAGCCAATGTTATCAATGAAGATTGGAGAGCTCCTTTCATCGACTTCGTAGTTCACGATATACTCCCTGAAGATCCCAAGGAAGCTACGAGTATTCGTCGGCAGTCTCTGTGATTCTACTACAATCAAACCACCAAGACTCTCTATCGGCGGACTTATGATGGCTTACTCTTGCGCTATCTTGCTGGTAATGAAGCGAAACAAGTGTTACGTGAAGCTCACGACAGTGTTTGTGGAGTGCATCAACCCGGTCCTAAGCTACAAGACCGTATCCGATGCATGGGTTATTATTGGCCCTCTATAGTATATGATGCCATCTAATATGCAAGGAAATGTCAAGCATGTCAAATCCATGCAGATTTCGTTCATCAACCGTCGGAATTCTTTCATCCGACTGCTGCTTCCTGGCCTTTTGAAGCTTGGTGCATGGATATTATAGGTCCCATCAATCCTCCTTCTTCTAGAGGACATCGGTTCATACCAGCAATAACCGATTACTTCTCCAAATGGGCCGAAGCTATACCTTTGGCTGAAGTCAAGACCAGTAGCGTCATCAACTTCGTCAAACACCATGTCATTTATAGATTTGGTGTACCTCGAAGGATCATTCATGACAATGGACCTCAGTTCATCAGTCAAAAGTTTACAAGGTTCTGTGACGATCTCCGAATTGACAATGTCGCTTCGACAACTTACAACCCTGCCGCTAATGGCTTGGCCGAAGCATTCAACAAAACTATCATCAAGCTCCTCAAGAAGTTTGTGTCTACTAACAAACGAAACTGGAGTGAAAAGCTTGGAGAATGTCTATGGGCCTATCGTACTACGGTCCGCAACCCTACAGGCTGTACACCCTTCTCTTTGGTATACGGCTGTGAAGCAGTTTTACCCCTGGAAATTCAAATTCCGTCCTTAAGGATTGCCATCGCCAACGAGCTCACTACAGATAACAACGACCTTCTTCAACTTCAAGAATTAGAAGCGCTTGATGAGAAGCGGTTATTGGCTCAACAGCATATTGAGTTATATCAAGCCCGCATCTCGAAGACTTTCAACCGTAAAGTTAAAGTCAGAGATTTTCAGAAAGGAGAACTGGTTCTAACCGTCAGACATCCCATGACTATGACTCATATGAGCAAGGGCAAGTTCGATGCAAAGTGGGAAGGTCCATATATCGTAAGCAAAGTCTTCTCAAATAGAGCCTATCAACTCACAGAACTGGATGGTCGAGTCGCAATGATGCCTATCAATTGCAAGTTCCTCAATAAGTATTATGTATAAATGTAAAAGATATTGTTGTAATCATCAGACAAGTTCATAAATAAAATTTGATTTTATTTCATCATGAATGATAGTAAATAATATCAAGGACGAAAATCACTATCATCCTTCTTGAAGACAGGATGAGGACCACTGTCGTCCTTATCAAAGACATAGTCGGCAAAAGAGTCGAGAACATCCTTGCTCGAACCCACTAGGAACTTGCAAGCAGCCATCCTCATGGCCTCTTCTTCTTCTTCAATTTTCCCTGGTTCAAGTAGGAAGTCCATGATGTCCCTTGGCGGCTTGGGTGCAGACGAACCTTCGCCCGCCTCTGTCTGCTTTGGTTGGGCCGGCTCGAATGGACGTTCTTCAATAATCGCTTCAACCTTCGGGGCGATCTTAGCCTTCTTGGATGCATCTCCAGACAACATCTTTGTGTTGAAAAGTGAAAGTGATCGTTCCATCTAAATTTCTGTTCTATTTATTGACAGAGATTCATAAAAACAACGAAGCGATGCGTTCTTCCCAATATCTGACGGTTCACCCGTTCATTTCATGCATCTGACGGTTCACCCGTTCATCACATTCATCCGACGGTTCATCCGTTCATTTCATTTCATCCATCCGACGGTTCACCCGTTCATTCCATTCATCTGACGGTTTACCCATTCATTCCATTCATCTGACGGTTTACCCGTTCATTTCATCCATCCGACGGTTCACCCGTTCATTCCATTCATCTGACGGTTCACCCATTCATTTCATCCATCCGATGGTTCACCCGTTCATTACATTCATCCGACGGTTCACCCCTTTATTTCATCCATCCGACGGTTCACCCGTTCATTCCGTTCATCTGACGGTTCACCCGTTCATTCAATTCATTTGACGGTTCGTCCATTCATCCTGACGACTCATTTCGTTCACACATCCCGATGATTTATTTCGTTCACACATCCCGACGATTCATTTCGTTTTGACGATTCACCCGTTCATTCACATCAGCAACTTGTCATATATTTGTTATCCTTGATTAAGTTGTCTATTAAAATAATAATATTCAACAAATTATATTCTGCCATGTCCACATTACCTTTGAGCAGATATAATAAATATAATTATTTTCTAAAATCAAGAAATATATCATGTCTTACACCTCTGAATATATTTTCTATCGCTATTATTTATATCTGAATAAGATATGCAATAAATAATAGAGCCACAAAGAAAATGTCTTTTTATTGATCAAAATTGAAAGACATTACAAAAATACATATCACAAAACAAGAAGATACAAAGAGTCTTTCTATTCGGCTGGCGGGGTCATCAAGCTAGTCATCTGCTGCTTTAAAGTTTGTAGTCGCTCCTCACGAGAGTCCATCACTCGCCTCTTAGCTTCCTCCATTCCAGACTTATCATCGAAAGTCGGCAAGGTTACTAGTTTGCGAGAGATTTCAGCTTGATGAGTTGTGACATATTCATCTCTTTCCCGAGTCAGAGCGTCCAGTTGTTGAACTGCAGCTTGATGTTGTGTGGCCTCATCTTCCAGAACAAGCTGAATAAGTTTCAACTCTTCTTGAAGACGGGCAGATTCTGCTTGCAGCTCAGCAACTTTCCTTTCCTTCTCTTCAGCAACAGATGCTATAGTTTCCACATGGGAGTTATACTCAGCAGACTTGGTAGATAAAGCATCCAAGATAATCTGGAGATCAACCTTAGCAACTGCAGCCTCTTGAGATATCTTCTCAAATTCAGCTTGTACCAAAGGCTCCACCTCTCCCCTATTCAGACCTTTGTAGCTCTTAACCGATACCTCTAGCTCATCTAGTATGTGCTCAAGAAAAATAGCTTGAGCTTCGTCACCTTGACTTCGGATAGCATTGATCAGATAAGAGGTTGGACCTCTAACTGTGGAGAAACCAGCATCTTTTTTCTCTATCACCCTATCTACTAAGGGTCCCAACGAATGAAAGAAAAGGTTGGTGAAGGAGCTAATAATAAATCGGTTAGTAGCCAGGGCACCAGGTGTAGCAGCTACTCCCATTGACGACGAAGCAGCAGGTGCCTGTATAGATGGACGTTCAGCTTTTTGTACTTGAGTGGAGGGCTCTTTAGACAAGGGAGCCATGGTCGAGCTAGTCGCTCCTCCCAGTTGTTCCTCTGCAAAATCAAATAAACCTTGTCATTTTGCTTGTCATTTGCAACTATCGAAAAGGATCAAAAGTAAACGCAATCTTACCATGGTTTGGTCTAGTAGCAAGTCTGTCATCTGCGGGCACAGGTTCCAACCTAGCAGAAGTAGCCTCAGACATTACTGTCTGGCTACTACCCGCCTCGAAGCCCCCCGAAAAATGTCGGCTACCACTAGCTATCACCGTTATTAGCACTATATCAGTACATGTGGGAGGTATTGGGGAAGATTCAAGTTCTGCATGGATAAAAGAATGGAGATGTCAGCCATTTAATATATGAACAGAAGATTGATAATATCATTCAATACCTTTGGGATCAGCAGTAGTAATTTCATCAGGTGTTATTTCCTCACCCCTATTCTTTTCTGGAGATACATGCACCTCAACATCCTCTTCAGGAATCAGCATATCATCAACAGCTTCTGGGGATACATGGACATTAGCGTCCTCCTCTGGATTCAGAGTATCACCAATAGCCTTTGTTGATGTATCTTCATTATTTATACTGTTCTCTGGTGCTTCTTCGCTGTCAGTTGCGACGATCGGATCTACATCATCCTGCAGGCCGAAGTCGCAATCATTTAGAGCATCGATCATTAATCGATCTTTTTTATCTCGAAGTGTTTCTGGTGTAGCTGGAAGCTGGGTAGTTTCCACTACAAGTGAAGGAGATCGTAATACTTCATCCTCTTTTTCCATGACTTCCTCCCTGGGCTCTACAGTATCATCCCTCCTATCTGGACTGAAAGTTTTAGGTTCAGGGGCAGGAGTAGGAGATGACATTGTGACTCCGGCAATAGCGCTAGCCACTACCGATGGCAGGATTTATCTCGGATGAGTGACTACCTTCTTTCTTCGGAAGGCCGTTTTCTTTTTTTTGTAGAGGTCTCTCTGGACTCTCTACATCTATGACATTATCTTGTCTTTGAATAGAAGTTGGGGTGGTCGCTTCGTCTCTCTGAGTCAACTCAGCCAGCTGTCGAGATTGTGACCGAGTGGTGACCTTTTCTGAAGGTTCCAAGATAAGCTTCTTTAGCGACTGGAGAAAAAGGTTCATCTATTCTCCTCTTCCTCTCCTTGGCTGGAGATTTGACAACCTTTAATGAGACACGCAGTGGCTCGTTGACTTCCTCGAGGAAGTTGGCCTCCCTCGAAGCTTCCAACGGGGCATCAACTGGCTCATATTCTTCGTCATTAACAGGAGCCGATATAACAGTTGCTCCTTTCTTTAATCGGACTGTTGTTGCAAAGCTATCGGCAAGACTGAAGTTCTCGGCAAAGGTATTCGCCGATGTATAGAAGATTGAATATGTGTACAGCATCCGAGGACCATGGTCGCTCTTCGTCGGCATCGAGAACATTGTTCTTGTGTCTCGAGCATTATAATAAGCCCAAGCCCGGGCACCATCGATCAAATAACCTTTTCCTTGTAGGCACGTTATAGCGTTGCCTACGTGGAATTGGTCATAGCCGAATTGGTGCGCAAAACGGCTGGGAAGATAGGGTTCCAAGTAACATTTATCTTCAAATCTGTAGACCAGGTGTGACGGCCGAATCGTCTTTAGCCAATCAAATACTGCACGACCCAAAGGCTGCCTCCCAAGATTAACCAGATTTGTAGACATATGTTCATAGCCAGTTTGAGGGGAAACAGAGTAGAAATTCCACCCCTTTCCGAGATTCAGAGCACGTCTGTAATCTCTTAGACTGGTGTATACCCATTTACTCTTGGAGAATCTCCGCAAGAAGCTTCCGCTGACCGCCCCCATATCGGGGTTCATCAATGAAGGATAGTGCAAAAGCAACCATCCGAACAAATAAGTGTAGGGAAGCTTCAACCGAGGAAAGTTCCCTTTCTCGCCTTTTCCCTTGAGCATTGAATCAACAAAAAGGCGGAGACCAGCGTTCACTCTGTAGGTCATCGCCGACAGCAGATCCATCCAGTAGCCAAAGACTAAACGGACGGCAGCAAAGAGCACGCCACGATGGAAATGATCGACGACACTGGCTCCAGGGACGACGAATCGTCGAAGCCAGTAGGTGAGGAAACCCACCAACTGGGCTTCCTTTGATATGGGCCTATAGCCCATCCTCATAAACTTTCAATAATATCTCCTATCTTGAAAGGAGGATATTGAAGTTCATCATCAACCTTGATGTCCATCTCCTTGTTCTCCTCCATCAATCCTATCACCTCACTATGGCTGAGTGGTCTGATGAAGTTAGGGTTGCACTTATCGTGCTCCTTAGTCTTCTTCTCCATGATGTGGTTGAGAAAGAGATAGGGCAACCACTTTGTCGAGTAGCAAGTACCAGAGGAACCACTCTTGTAATACAAGGAGCAGATCTTATAGCGGCACAGCAGTTCTTCAAAAATGGCCACCATATCAGCATTCTTCTGATGAAGTCGGTCCAACTCGTCATTGGTTGGAACAAATTCTTCATAGGGGAATTCCCCCATCGGCAAGCTCGAGATATAATTCATCTCATGAAGAGCCAGTCCGATATCCCCACAGGGCATCATAAAAGTCCCTGTTCTGAAGTTGTACCTTTCTGCCAAAGCAAGGAATAGGTGAGGATTGGGTTGAAAGCCGTAAACGGTAGAGTATACCGCCTGATACAGCTCAATCTCCTTGAGCATCTCTTCGAACTAAGCCAATATCCAATTGGCTATGCAGTTCCATCTTTTGTTATCTGGATTCACCAGACCTGTCAATCGGATGTCCTGATCCGGATATCTTCCCTCAATCTTTGCGAACACATTTGTGAAGATCGGCGTTCTAACTGGCAGTAGCAGGGAGGAGTTCTCCGGTGGAATGTACCCAGGTTTTAATCCTCTGAGCAAGGAGCTGTGACGCTCCTAGGAACTGTAAAACATGTCCTTGTTATTTGGTCATTTCTTCACACAAATGTTCCATGTTCTGGCTTGCTGGAGAGAAGTTATATCCCAGTCCATCCTCCTGGGATAGCTCGCATGAGCATAGCGAGATAAGGAAGACACCTGGAAATTTTTGGTAACAGTATCCTTTTCTCACTTCTCTGAAAGAGTCTCTGTTCAACTCGAGGTCTCGGCTGAGAACTCTTATCAAGAGCCTCACCAAACAGAAACAGAGGCTTCTTATGAATAACAGCATCAGCAGTTTGCAGAGGCTGCCCGTTCATCAGACTCAGCAATGTTTTATTGTCTTGTGCTATTAGGATGGCTTACCGAGACGACGGCAAGGCATACTGAGGAAATGTTACATGGGACAGATCCTCCTTAAACTCGGGTTCAGCCAGAGTCCCTGCAAAGACTTCATAATTTGGGTCTTCCCTGATGTTAACTGCATCAAACAAAAAAAGACAGAATTTAGTACATGCAAAATCAAAGATTCTGTTCAAAAGATCAGCAAATTATGCAAGCATTAGATTGCGCTATGTGCATAGCATCAGATTGTGCTAATGCAGTCTACATGCGCAAAATATCTAGTTGCGCCAATACATCTACTTGTGCAAGTCATCAGATTGTGCTGAACAACTTGTGCAGAGCATCAGTTTGCGCTTGACAGGCTTGCGCAAATTGATAGATTGCGCTGAACATTTGCCAGCACTTTCCAACCGATTGTGCAAGAATATAGTTTTCATAAAAATGAAAACTATTGAGTTTGTGCAACCAAAACCCTAAACAGGGCGGCGCAATACAACCAAATCTCTAAAAAGAGAGAGGTTTGAAGGTTCGACAATGTCAAAGAACCCTAAAAAGGGTCTTTTTGATCGAGTCCATCGTCTACCTTGCAGCGCATGGTGACCGACTTCGTGACGAGAATTTCGGGGCACAGCCCGAGTCAAAGACTCAGGGGGGCTTTGCCCTTCTCGGCGGCTGAACGTTTCGGGGCCATTGATGTCGACGGAGAAGAAGGAGAAGAGTCGGAGTTGGCACATGAGTTTTTCTCTCTCGAACAATTGGAAACAAGTAAAGAATGACAGAAAGAAGGATGAGAACTATTTATAGTTTTTCAAAAGTAACAGTCACCTCAAATTGCGCCGAGAAATTAGGAGCTGATTCCTCCAAACACGTAGTCAAGGCATCACTTGCGCAACTTCATTTTAAAATCAAAAATTCAAAGTATTTTGAAACTTTGAATACTTTCAAATTTTGAAATCTTTGAAGGGGGTCTTGTAGGTCCTAAAAATCAAGTTGCACCCATCAAAAAAGCAATGAAAATCAATTGGTGCACCCTTCAAATGAACTGCACAGGAGACAGATTGCGCAATACCTCAATTGTGCAAGCTGAACTGTGCACTCATCCAAGCGCACTGGCTGACGTGGACGCGTCATCATTATCTGACAGAGAATCAGATCTTCTGACAGCTGACAGCCCGAAGAACGAGGAAACTGTTCGTTTCTCGTGCAGCACAGCGCTCGAGGACAGCTGTACATGCACCACAAGCTACCAGCACAATCGAAGCGCAGTCTGCCAGATCACCTTCAGCGCAGTTCAACCCAGTGCAGTCTGAAGCCAGCGCAGTTCATGTGGCACAGTCCATCAAGACAACTGACATTTTGTACGTGGCATTCATGCCATCAATTGCTCACCATGTGGCAACCGTCTGTACACGATCATGCGTATTTCAATCAAACAATGCCATGTGTCCCATACAGTTGGCCCACGATCAAGTAACTGCCAGCACAGTTCGCTGCTTGTGCAGTCTAATGTCTGCGCAATCCATCCTGCACAATCCAGAATAACTAAAAATTAGTTATTCCCAGAACTCTATAAATAGAGTTTCAAGTCCTTCATTAAGGGGATCAGATCATTATTGTCACCAGAGATCAGGAGTTCTTTCCCAAGTGCTGCTGCATTCTCCAGAGGCTACTGCCTTTAACTTCAGAGGCTACCGTCTTCAAAGTTCACATCGTCCAAGGGATAAAGCGATCGTCTTCAGATCGGATTCCTACAGTTGTACTTTCCCAGAATTCTATTGTAATCTTATTACAAAGTTTGTGAAATAAAGGAAACTTTTGTTTTTTGCAAACAACCAGTGAGTAATCTGCCCCGAGAAGCAGGACCGTGCAGTCCTTGCGCGTGCGGGCGTGTCCATACGTCCAAACCGACACGACACGAGACCAAATCCACCTCAGTCGACAAGAATCCTATAAGCAACATTAAAACACGATTTCCTATTCAAATACTATCACAAAAATAGATAGAAATGCCCATTGGGGCATTTCATCAAACACTTAGGTCTAGGGTCGGATACATGTCTAATACGGACACAAAATGGGTCCACATGGATACGAAATCAATTCCTATAGCTAGGGGACACCTAGGGCTAGGTCTACATGCAAAGAAATCCAGAAATTAATGGAGTTTATATAGATTTACCTATTGGTGTCCAAATGCAAGAAAGCTTCAAATGGAGGATTCTTCTTGCTAGCAAACTTCTTCAAATTGCTCACAAACTGAGATTAAACACCACAAATAGCAAGTATACTAAAATTAGGATCTAATACAATTGATTTGAGAGAAAAAGGAGATAAAATGGAATTTCTAGGGATTTATGAAGATGGAGACTCACCTCTTTCTAAAACTTGCAAATAATTCCAATGGAGGCTAGCCCTAATTTCTAGGAGACTATTTATAGGTTGGGAATCCCTATGCTAAGTGTGTGGCCGGCCACTAGTGGATTAGGGTTAGGTTAGGTCACATGGTATTGGGCTTTGGGCTTAATCACTAATCATGACTTGTGAAGTCACAAGTCATTAATCAATGCTCAATTCTAAATCTTATTTCTAAATTGATTCTATTAACTAGAATATGGTTAACTTAATTTAACCTAGGGTTTCATAATCTAACCAAGTCACTAAACTAGGTTTAGGTTCTAGGCTAGTCTACCAAGTCAAAGCTAGTCAACCTAGTCAACCATCATTCAAATAATTCTAAAATAAATCCTAAAAATTCCCATAAATTCAAATAAATTATATTAAATTTAAATAACCTCAAAAATGAAAAAAATACCCTCAAGCTAGAAATGTGGTAGTGATAAATCTACTCTCCTTAGAAGAATTTTATCCTCGAAATTGAAAGGCGAAACGCAACTGATGAGAAGGATAGAAATTATACCTCACGGTCCAAAAAGATATGGGTATCGCTCGCGCATCTCACCCTCCCACTCCCAGGTAGACTCTCCTGGAGAATGATGCCTCCATGTGACGCATACCAAAGGTATCACCTGGTTCCTCATAACCTTCTCCCGTCGATCCAGTATCTCCACGGGCTGCTCTGGATAGCTGAGAGAAGGTCCAACCTCAATCTCCGAATGATCGAGTACATGGCTAGGATCAGCCATATACCTTCTCAACTGTGATACATAGAATATGTTGTGGACCCCCACTAGTGCAGGCGGCAAGTCTAGCCTGTATGCCACGTCACCGACTCTCCCGCTGATAACGAAAGGGCCGATGAAGCGCGGGCTAAGCTTCCCGCCTCCACCAAAATATATCGTACCACAAGTCAGAGATATCCTCAAGAAAACCTGGTCTCCAACCTAATCACAAGCAAGGTCTCAATTAATTATGATAAACAAACATGATCAAAATCAGAAACAAACAAACCTAAATCTAATCCTACTCTAATCTGTACCTCAAACTCCAAGGGCCTCCGGTGGCTATCGGCCCAGTGTCGATGTCTGTCCTGCGCTACGCGAAGTCTATCCTTGATGAGCTTCACCTTCTCGGCTACGTCAACAACCATCTCTGGCCCCAGTAAAGCTCGCTCACCAACATCATCCCAAGATAAGGGTATACGACACCTACGCCCGTACAGAGCCTCGAAAGGTGACATCTCAATACTGGCCTGGAAACTGTTTTGTAAGCAAACTCTACCAAATGTAGATGATCCTCTCAGGAACCTCCAAAGTCCAGGATGCACGTCCGCAACATATCCTCAAGTGTCTGAATATTCCTTTCTAACTGTCCGTCCGTCTGGGGGTGGTATGCAGTACTAAACTTGAGGTGAGTGCCTAAGCTAATCTGCAGACTCCTCCAGAAATAAGAAGTAAAGCGACTATCTCGATCTGAGATGATGCTGACTGGAACCCCGTGAATTCTGACTATCTGTCGCATATACATCTCCGCCAGCCTCTCTGTAGACGTACCCACTTTGAATGGCAAGAAGTGGGCCGATTTGGTCAACCTGTTGTAATGCCTGTGGTTCATATTGCGTATCTTGGTATACGTATACGTAATTTGACCCGTATTGCATGTCTCCCTGTTTGATTTATTCTAGCATTTCATTGATTGGTTTATTCTTGGGTTGGTTCGGCTTGGCTTGGTTTGCTTTGGTTCATCATGAACCAAAGGTGAACCCTCCCACCTACCACCATCACCCTCATATATATTTCCACCTAACACTCTCTCTCTTCATTACTACTTCTCCACCATTACTTCTTCAACCACCAGGAGGGAGAGAGAGGGAGAGCTTAGGCAAGTACAAACTTGCTTCATGATGGATCTCATGTTTTATTGTTCTATTCTCTTCCTTACTAGATTCTAAGCCTCTTTAGAACTGGAAGTTTTCGGTTTTGATGGTTATATTGTTGTAGATCTAAGTTTTAAGTTCCTTCTTGTTTAGTTTTCTTGGTTTTGATCTCTAAAAACTTGGTATTTCCAAAAACTAGTGGTTCCATGCTGTAGAGAATTCAATTTCATGCAGTTTTGGCTTTTGTTTCGCTTGATTTCGACTTCGGATGAGGAAGTTATAACCATAGCAAGTTTTCAGAACTTTCATGGCTGAACTTGCTGTTTGGGGACGATGAACCCCATGCGCCGGGAATCCCATACGCCGGGAACCCCATGCGCCCGGGAGGCCATGCGCCGGAAGGCCATGCGCCGTGAAGTCCCAACAACGCGTTCTTTGACTCTGAGCGTGTCATGCGCGTAAGATCCTTACGCGCATGTACTGAAGACGTAACGTGAGTTTAAATTCCCATGCGCCGATTTGTGCAGAAATCCCATGTGCCGATTTGTGTACGAATCCCATGCGCCGATTTGCGCAGGAATCCCATGCGCCGATTTGTGCAGGAATCCCATGCGCCGATTTGTACAGAAATCCCATGCGCCGATTTGTGCAGGAATCCCATGCGCCGATTGTGCAGGAATCCCATGCGCCGAAATTGCTCTATTTCGCTGTTTTTGCATGTTTAAGTTGTTTTGTAGCTAGAATCTTGAAAAACTCAAAACATAAAAGTTGTAGATCTTTTCCTTGGCTTCAAGAATATATCACTAGTTGTTTTATGCAAGTTTCTCTCATTCATGATCAGGTAAAAAATAGAATACGATAGTGGCCCGCCGTGGCGCACTCTTAACAAGTAAACTGACATGATGTATCTCGACAAGCTGTTACGACAGCTAGCCTGACATGACAAGTAGGAACGACCTGGACACCGTGGGCGATTGTGTTTGTACAAATAAACCAGTACTGTCTTGCATCATGTCTAGGATAGGGATCCCTGAGTACCATGGTCAGGGATACCTACTGCAATTGACTAAGGCTAATAAACTAGAATAATTCAGTAGTCATGAAGAGATTTTCCAGCTACAGGCAATCCCGTTATCTGGGCGCATTCAGTGGACTTGTAGCCTACCGACGAGTAGGGCACATTTCCAGCACACTGTCACATGTTGCATCCTTCATAAACGGACATTCGACTTGGATAACCTGGATGGTCTGCAGGGCTTGTGGCTGTTCGAATAATCTTATTACATCTTGCTAGTAACTAGGCCTGTGATAACCCTAGTTAGTTAAAGTATCAAGCCGTACTTATTGCTTGGCCGTGATTGATTGGATGGAGTCCAGCCCAGTCTAGTTTGTCATGATCCTGTACAAGATTGTATCATGACATAATTTCTTGTATCGATAAATGATGGGATACCAAGTTCTGTTCAAATGAAGGGTTACAACCCCGGTCCTTGTTTGGTTTAAGGGTTGTAACTTGGCTATCTGAATAGTTCTATGGTTATCTTATCATATATCATCCTGCTTATTGTGCCTGCGTTAATAATAAAGATCAGGGGTCCAGTTCTGTTCAGGCGAAGGGTTACAACCCCGATCCTTGTTTGGTTTAAGGGTTATAACCTGGCTCCCAGAGCAGTTCTGTGTCCTCTCTTCGTTTATTGTCTTATTATAACCCCAGACCCTGCTCGTCTTGTTTTACTTATTTTAGTAGCATGATTATTTATACTGGCCTTAATAATAAAGATCAGGGGTCCAGTTCTGTTCAGGCGAAGGGTTACAACCCCGGTCCTTATTTAGTTTAAGGGTTGTAACCTGGCTTCCAGAGCAGTTCTGTATCCTCTCTTCATTTTTTGTCTTGTTACCCTACCAATGGTATTTGAGACGGATTTCTATTCAGGTGAAGGGTTACAACCTCGGTCCTTGTTTGGTTTAAGGGTTGTGACCTGGCTACTTGAATGGTTTCCTCGTACTCAGTTTACTGTTGTTATCTCTATTATTATCAGTTCTTTATTTATTATCTTTAATATTCTATTGTAATATGCTGGTTTTAGTTCCTAAGTGAAGCCTCCTTTGTGGCACTTGCTCTTTCTGGGGTCTAATCCAGCTGGTTTTGTATGGCCAGATATCGGAGCAGCACCAGAGGATCTACCTACCTTCCAGCCAGATGGTGAACACCGGGCATAACCCTGGCAATGATTGGGTTTCTTTTTGTTCTCCCACTTTATTGTAAAATTATTCTTTTGAGGCGTTTAGCCGGCGAGCACGTGTTAGCTCATATTGTACCTTTATTTACTATCTGCCTACGGGCTGTAACATGATTGACAGATCCTAGGGTTGATCATGTATGACTGAAACTCTTGCTAGTCCTGACATTTTGTACGACTAGCTTCATGATCATTCGAATATGTAATGTATGGGACGCCTTGCTATTATATATTTGGTGCTCTGACATCTTGTATACTGTTACTACTTGCTTGAGATTGAGACAATAGGCTTGTTCATGACCATAGGCGACTGATGGATTGTAGTTAAACCCTCATGTATCTAGACAGCCGTGACCGTATAGCAAGATAAATTTCATCTCTATATACGTAGCTGGCTATGTCTGCCCCCGCTCTCCAATATTCTGGTTCTGGGGCATGACATGGTTTTAGTGGTGGCCCATGCAGGTCTTATAAATCAAGATATGTGAGGGTTTGCCGAATAGATGTCTCAATCAGTACTCGCCCTTGATCTCTGCTCGTATCTTTTGAATCTCTGTAATCTTGACCTGATCACATGCTTGTATCATTGATCTATCCTGGTTCTTCCTTATTGTTCCCTATGTCGTCTTCTTCAGTGGCTTTGTTCCTGGACCTGCCGATCAGCAAGACGGATCACCTTCCGCGGACCAGCAGCAACCTGGAGATCAAGCCCAGCATTTAGGAGTAGCCTCCAGAGTCATACCTACTGAAGGAGAGCTACCAGTTCAGCCCGTCCAGCCAGCAGAGCCTGATGATGGCACTTTGGTGGGTCTCATCAGGTCCCTATTAGCTTCCCAGGATCGTCGTGGAGATGCCTTGCACCAGGCGGTGGCAGATACTTTGACCAGAGGAGGTCATCAGGGTAATAGCGCGGCCAACAGCTTCAAGCGCTTGAATCCTCCCTTTTTCGACAGCAGTAAAGATGCTATTGCTGCTGATGCATGGCTTCAGGACACAGAGGTGGTTCTAGAAGCAGCTAGGACTCTAGAAGCCGAGAAGGTGGCCGTGGTGCGCCTGCAGTTATTGGATCTTGCCCGCAGCTGGTGGGCGGTGCAGGCCCTTAGATTAGTGGCCCCTATTGCCTGGGCAGTATTCAGAAAGAGATTCCAGACCAAGTATTTCGATGTTGTAGCTCGATACGATCTACAGACGAGGTTCACCAATCTGAAGCAGATGGGCCGGACAGTCGACGGATATACGGCCGAGTTTTCGAGACTTAGTCGGTTTGCTCCTACCTTGGTGGCGACCGACTTGGATAGAGCCCAGCGGTTCCAGCAGGGGCTTCATCTGGAGATTCTATTGGCAGTAGAGCAGTTTGAGCATCAGACTTTTGATGCAGTACTGAGGGCGGCCCGGAGGCATAAATATACCTCCCAGAGGATCGTGGATAGGACCGGAGGTCGAAAGCGATCCCATAGCCAGATGAATCGGTCATCAGCACCAGCCCCGGCAGCCAGGGCTTTGACCATTGGAACTCCGAGGTGGGCGGCCTCAGTGACGTCGGTTCAGCATTCCACCCCAACGCACCCTCAGCAGCAGAAGCAGAAGCAGTCTTCCGCAGTGGGATGTTCACACTGCGGGAAGCCGGGGCATGTGGTATCAGAATGTCGCAGAGCACAGGGTTTGTGCTTGGTTTGTGGTGCCCCGAACCACAGGGTTAGGAACTGTCCGAATAGGGGGAGTTCATCATCAGCATTCTCTAGTCCTTTAGTTAGAGGACCAGCACCAGTCCAGCAACAGCAACAACTACAGTACCCGTTTCTGAGGCCATTGCCGACGCAGGCCCAGGCGTTCCAGCAGCAGAGACCGCAGCAGTATGCCCAAGCCCAAGCCCTGATCCAGAGCAGGCAAAGGAATTTTTAGCAGAGGGGACCTGCACCCAGAAGACATGGTCAAGTGCTGGCTTTGACCATGGGAGAAGAAGGAATTGCACCAGGTGAGGTAGTGGCAGGTACTATTCTGGTCAACACCTTTCCAACTTCAGTATTATTTGATTCTGGTGCCTCGCATTCATTTATGTCTACACGATTCGCGACACGAATAGGATTGGAGCCCGAGTCATTATCAGTGAGGCTCAATATAATTACTGGTAACGAACTTGTGGGAGTAGATAGAGTGTTTTCCTCCTGTCGGATCGTAGTTAGCGGTAGAGAATTCCCTGCTAGATTGATAGAGTTTCTGATGGCCGATTATGATGTGGTCTTAGGGATGGATTGGTTGAGGGACGAGTATGCTAGGATAGACTACCACATTGGCAGGGTTATTTTTAGCATTCCAGGCGAGCCAGAGTTTTCCTTTTCCCGAGGCAAAGTTGAACCTTCTCCTCCAGTGTTGCGGATGGCAGTAGCAGCAGTACAGTTACCTCGGATAGTCGAAGAGTTTCCAGACGTTTTCCCCGAAGAGCTTCCAGGGATGCCGCCAGAACGGGAGATCGAGTTCACCATCGACTTGATTCCCAAAACAGCCCCAGTGTCAGAGAGAGTCTACAGGATGGCACCGTCAGAATTAGAGATATTGTACAAGATAATTGAAGAACTCCAAACCAAGGGATTCATTCGTACTAGTGGATCGCCTTGGAGAGCCCCGATGCTTCTTGTGAAAAGAAGGATGGTACGTCCAGATTATGTGTAGATTATCGTACCTTGAACTCAGTGACAATCAAAAATAGATATCCTCTCCCGAGGATAGATAACTTGTTTGATCAACTCAAGGGGGCAGCAGTGTTCTCGAAGATCGACTTGCGGTCAGGATACCATCAGATCAGAGTTAGAGAGCAGGACTGTCACCCCCCAGTTTTCAGAAACAGGGATATTTTTGTTATTTTACATTTTTGAATATTTTTAAAATTTATTTTATTATTTATGATATTGTTTTGGGGTTATTTGAGTCGGGTTCGAATTTCAACTCAATCCGACTTGAAACGGGGACCCGGGGGTAGTTTGACTCTAGTGGGACCCATACACTAGTTAGGCATGGCCCACATGATATTAATTTTAGTCCACATGATAGAAATATTTTAGTTAGAGGTTAGACTAATTATTATGGATAAGGCTAGTGTGATTAGAGACTTTAGAATGACTAATTTAGCCCCAACCAATTAGCCCTTTCCTAATACTCATAGAATAGGTTAGTGGAGGCATTTTGGACCTTACCATAATAGGACAAATAGCCCCATATGGCCAGCCACTTTGGGAGAGGATAGGCTCAAGTTTATTTCATTATTCTCATCCACACTCTCTCTCTTGTTCTTCCCCAAATTCCTAGAGAGCAATCCCTAGCAATTTCTCCACCAAATCCTTCCATTTTGCCACCAAATCTTCTTCTTTCCTTCTCCATTCTAGCCAAGGAGGAAGCTACCCAAGTTTGGGAGGATTCGGAGCTCGTTCGTGTCCTTTTGGAATCTCTACGTGTCGGTGTCGCTCCGGAAAGGCTTTTCTTCGATTCGATCTACCGGGAGGTATAAATCCCTTCTCCTTTTCATTTCCTCATGCATATAGGTCTATTTTGAACCCATAGGAATGACCCCCATGGTTGTATCTCTATTTGTGTCCATTTCGTGTCCATTTGGAGGTCATAGGAGTGTCCATTGTGTTGTGGTTGTGTCCATGTGGGAAAACCCCAAATTTGGACACACTATGTGTTGTTGTTATGTATGAATGAATTATTACATGTTTAATCTCATATTTTTGTATTGGAGATGTGTTCTATAGTGTCTCATATATATATATATATATATATATATTAGTGTAGAGAGTGAGTTCTTGATATATTTTGTTATATACTTGTGTTCTTTTGTCTCAAACTACCCAAATCCGTCATAATTTTTATTCACGTTTTTAATTTTAGCCCTAACTTAGAAATGTCACAACTTCTAGCTCAAAGCTTGTTTTAATCTTCCGTTTTTTTTAAAAGAAGCGTATTGAAGTTAGCTTTCCAAAAACATATATTAATAGGCCTAATTCGTTCTGTAACTTTCTGGAGAATTATTTGAGTGTCAGCTGTACGAAAGACAAATGCGTTCTCGGTGTTTTCGCGATTTCGGGAGTTTCCGAAAACGAAAACGCGATCCGTTTGAAGTTCCGGAAAGCTAACACATAGATCTATAACATACTTTAATCCTAGATTTTAATTCATGCTGAGATGGTACAGTATTGATTATTAGTAGGAGTTACTATTCGGCATATACATTTTGTGCACCCTTGTATGTAATATAATGTTCTATTTGATTTTAACCCATGTTAATGTATATACATTATGTAATTAAATAGAGAATGTAAGCATGAGTAAATATTTAAATAAATGATGTATGAGGTATAAGTATCCTATCTAATGTAAGCATGTATAAGTATGGCTTGTAATGAATATGTAGGTTCCATAGTATGTAATGTATGGTGCATATAGTAGTGCAAGAGAATTAATGAATGATAAATGAATGCAAGCATGAATGTAATGTAATAATAGATGTAATGTAAGCAATATATAAGTTAATGAGATATAATGTTCTATGTTAACACAAATCCTATATTACCTCATGTACCCCTTATACTATGTAGACACTATCACACTTGACACTTTGTTCACTTACACTTTGACACTCTTTGATATGTATACACTATCTATGCCCATTTAACCCTCACTTGCCCCTTTGCCATGTTCACATAAATACACATAGCCTCTTAAATAAGTATTTATGAATACAGTTAACTTAGCTATGTATGTATATTATATATATGTTAGCATATTGTGTTGTAATATATAATTTATATAACCATTTGAAATGCCATGATTATAGACCTAATGTTGAATACCAATATATGCATGTGTATATATATGTAGACATATATAGTTTAAAGTAATAGATTACCTAGTGTATATCCAATGTGAATTCTTGCCTATTTGAGTATTGAATAATTGTATGCTATATAGAGTTGGGTGTATGTTGGCTTGTATAGCCTTGTATTGATGTGTGCTTGCTAGGATAGTCTTGGTTAGGCATAGTAAGACTTGCTGGATTAGGACATGACCTAGTTTGACCTAGTTTGACTAGTGCAGTTGACCAGAGTTGACCAAGGGTTGACTTTGGCCTAGTTTGACCTAGATTCATGTAGAATGCATTGTAGTGCTTTATATTACCCTTCTGGACATGTTGTGACTTGTGCAGTTCCAATTAGGAGCCAGACACCTCTCCTCGGACAGTATCTTTACCTTAGACATTCAGATATCAGGCGAGTACATTCTCTGATCATTTCATATCCTGTTTAGAATTATTTCCTACATTAAATTACTTTACTTGATACTGTCACGTTGGTCACACGGATTAGTACTATATGGATCCCTCCTTGAGATGTTATCCCTTCAGGAGCATCGGGTACTCTATGTTCTGTGCGTTTCACTTACATGGCGTATCATATGCTTCTTTGGTTCTTTGATCACTTGTGACATATATTCATATGATCACAGAGTCTTCTCTGAATCCTTATCCCATTTATTGGGTCTACAAGAATCCCTATTTATGGGACTACTATGTACTATCTTTCGGAGGCTTATCACCCTTTGGGGGCATATCACCCTTTGGGGACTTATCACCCTTTGGGAGCATATCACCCTTTTGGGGCTTATCACCCTTCGGGGGCTGTTACATAGAAGCATGTACGTAACATAACTTGTTTGGATCCTTGTGTATTAGTTGGGGGTACGGGGGAGTATAAATAGTCATATGAACAATTCCAAAGTAGAATAGCCATGTACGCCTCTTTAGTATAGCCATGTACAAATCAAGCCGTTCACATGTCGACTTTGTGCTCTAAATCACTAGACACTGGTAGCTCTTTACTTATAGTAGATATTTCTATTATATTTCTCTCTCTCTGTTTACTTACTGCATTTGTTCAGTATCTATATCTTACTTTACTGCATGATTATATTTTCTAACCTGCTATGAACTGTTGAGATGTACTGTACTCGCTCCTGTCCTGACTGGACATGTTGATAAATTTTACAGATAGCCTGGGATTGCCTGCTAGCCTAGAGGAGACACAGTAGAGGTTGTTTAGATAGTTATTTTATTTTGTCTGGAGTTGTATTTACTTGTGGATTACTGTATTTGAGTTTTGAGATGTCTTTCTGGGATTATGTATCTTAGACACTTAGACTTCTATCTCCTGTATCTCTTTTTGGTTTCATGTTTATCTATCTTTATCATTCTACCTTAGATTGTGATTGAGTTGTACCTTTGTGTTGGCCTCCTTATGGAGAGTATTCATATTATGCTCGTTATAGTTCATGACCTAGAACAGCGTTCTACCGCCGACATTACAGTATAGGCTGGACGTTGTTATGTACTCGTACCCTCACGGTGGGTGCGGGTCGTGACACATTTTTAGTGGTGGCCCGTGAAGGTCGAGTTTATGTAGTGGTATTCGAACTAGAGTACTACTACAGCCTGCAGTAGGAATAGGATATATTTTGAAGGTACTCAATCACGGTTAGGATTCCTTGAGAGATTCCTGGGACGACCCTTGAGAATCTTATTTTAACTTCGATTTAAAATCTATTTTTTTCTGATTTGATTTACCTTTACTTCCTGTTATTGAACTTGATTTTGATGGATTATTGTTGAATTTTGAATCTTGATGTTAGTGGTTGAATTTGAGTCTGTATTTTTATGATTTTTGATGGATTATTGTTGAATTTTGAATCTTGATGTTAGTTGTTGAATTTGAGTTTGTATTTATATGTATATGTATATTTTTTTGGAATTAAGGTATAACCTGATAACATACTTGATAAGGACAGTGAGAAAGGTAAAAGTCTACTTTATTATGGAATTTAGAATTTATTGCAGTCATATTTGCTAGTATGACAAGGACGTAGAGCCTGATATAGCTTTACTTATCTTAGTTATGAAATCTAGATTTTCTTGCAGCCATACCGGGTGGCGTGGTAAGAATTCTAGATAACATGATTATAGGGTGTATGCCTTATTATGGACTCTATCGTTTATTGCAGCTATGCTTATTGGCGTGGCAGAATTCTGACAACATAATTTCAAGAAGACGCATATGATTATCAGATTGTACCTTAAATATTTTTGAACATGTTTTCTCTACTTTTGTTTCAGTTCTTCAAAAAAAAGAAAGATAGAGGGAATTGTTATTTGTTTGTTTTGTTTTTTTTCTCATTTATTTAACTTAGGAGTAGTTTTAGCTGTTTTTATAAACTTTGTGTAACTTCTTACTATGAAATTCTTCTTAATACAATGAATCGATGATTTTGCTAGACTTTATCTTGGATTTGAAAATTTAGCTCTGGGTTTCAAAATGGGTTTTTCTTTTAAACAGATAAGCAAAAACAGATTTTATCGTTATTTCTTTCTTGCTATTATTCTTGTATTAAATAATAATAATAATAATAATACTGTCTTGATTACGTCAATCACCTGCTTGCAACCTTGGTAGGAATCTAATTGTTGGTCTTAACGTAGAATTAAAATTTTATATTGGGACATGAGAATATATATATGAATATATATAGTGGATACTTTCCTGACACTTATGCATGCTACACTTGATTTCCACCTATCTGAATACATATTAATATGTCGTTAATGTTTAAATTTTCAAAACCCCAATATTTTCGATTCTTTACTTTTCCTAGCTTAACTCGTAATTTAAATATAAAATTTCATGATAATAGTTTTATTTATATCACTGTACATGTATGTTATACGTAGGGTTTCAATTCAAAAAAAAATTTTGGTTGAGTTTTGTGTTTAAATTTGTCAAATCTGAGACTGTGTGCATATTAACCCTTAATACGGGATTTTAAATGTTAGTTCAAATTGATTGTTTTAAATGTAATATTTAGAGCTGTGTACATTGTTGTTATAGGGATATAAATTTAGGTTCCATATTATTACATGTTAGGTTGTGATAAACATTGAGTTGGTTTTGATGTGCAAATTCTCCAAAATCCTGAAAACTGAATACATGTTAACATTTTTACATTGATTTCCATATTTAGTTCAATTTCAGATTTAACATATAATATTGAACTGTATGCGTAGATAAATGTATTGATAGTATACTAGGGTTTTATTTCTATCATGTTAGGATGTATTGGGAGCATTGAGATTAGTTGTGATGTTTCAAACTCCTAAATTTTGAAATTGCATTATGTTAATATTGCACTGGTTTAAATGTTAGCTTATTTTCAGATTTTGTATGTAAATGCTGAACTAAAACTGGGTTTAACCTTTCAATACTAAGCTATAACCCTGTACAAGGACACACACACACCCTAACTTAGTATACCCTGTCATGTAACCTAACTCTTCCTCTCTATGTCATGATTATATATCTATATAGATATATATAGAGCTTAGGCATACATGTTATAATGTACATACATACATAACTAAATCTCTACCTCTTTATATATACATATATACATGGTTAGCCATGCATGTTATGAGCAAATGAGTTGTGCATTGTAGATTGTTTAACCAATATGCCATAGTTAGTGTAACTTGATAGTTATTGTTTG
The DNA here is from genome assembly GCA_029216955.1 of Iris pallida. Lineage (NCBI taxonomy): Eukaryota > Viridiplantae > Streptophyta > Magnoliopsida > Asparagales > Iridaceae > Iris > Iris pallida. Next base: position 2,204,114 of record JANAVB010010795.1, on the reverse strand, counting down.
AAACCCCAAATTCTCCTATGCACTTTCATGTATATTTCACATACACACACGCCTATTATCTAACCATATGAACATGTCCACATACACCCATACACACACGAACTACATAACTTGTACATAATGCTAGCTTTTCCCTCTCTAACGCTATATATATAAATATATTGTGATTGGATTTCCATGCAATTGGCTTTCATTCTTTAACTTTTGATTTTGATTTTCTTGAATAGTACCCCTGATTAGATAAATGGTAGTTAACTTTATTTTATTTTGATAAGTATCAGTTTTTATATAGGATGGTAGACTGCCTTACAGTCTTGATGATTGTTATTTCTGTATCTTTTCTAGTTTAGCACCCTAGATTGCTTGTGTGTTTTGATACCATATGACCGTTTTGGTTTAGCATGACTAGTATACCTAGATGAGACTTCCACTACCACCGTATGCCATGACCCTGTATGTCATCCTTTTAAATCGTATGATTGTTTAAGTTCTGAGACTTTGATTGTGGGGGTTTGACCTAGAAGGAGTATGAACATTTTAATTTTGAGGATGAAATCTTTCTAAGGTGGGTAGACTTGTTACACCCAGTTCTCTAAAATGATGGTAATTTTGAAATTTTGTAATTTTAATCATTTATTGATTTGACATTTAAATCATGATATGATTTTTGGTAATTTTTAAATCATTTTAAAACTATTTAAAATCATGACTTGTGATTTTGATGTTTTGCTAGTGAAACCCTATAGACTGTTTGACCTAGAGCCTAACCATGTGATAGGATATTTTAATGTCATTTCTGGCCTAAGGATATTTTACATTTGACCTCTTTGAATTATTTTGATATTTATTGCGTTGGTGATTGTTGATTTTGACCTTTGATAGGTGTGATTTTGTGATGGTTTTGTGTCCGTATCGGACACGTATCAGTTTTTATTTACAAATGTTAGATGTGCCTCAAAGAGATTTTTTTTTTATTGCTGATTTTTTTTTGAAAAGTATTTGAATGAGATTGTTTTCTGCATGTGTTTCCTGTGATTGCTTTGTTTTAATTTTGAGGACAAAATTTTTTTTAAGGTGGATAGATTTGTCACCTCCAGTTTTCAGAAATAGGTATATTTTTGTCATTTTACATTTTTGAATATTTTTAAAATTTATTTTATTATTTATGATATTGTTTTGGGGTTATTTGAGTCGGGTTCGAATTTCAACTCAATCCGACTTGAAACGGGGACCCGGGGGTAGTTTGACGCTAGTGGAACCCACACACTAGTTAGGCATGGCCCACATGATATTAATTTTAGTCCACATGATAGAAATATTTTAGTTAGAGGTTAGACTAATTATTATGGATAAGGTTAGTGTGATTAGAGACTTTAGAATGACTAATTTAGCCCCAACCAATTAGCCCTTTCCTAATACTCATAGAATAGGTTAGTGGGGGCATTTTGGACCTTACCATAATAGGACAAATAGCCCCATATGGCCAGCCACTTTGGGAGAGGATAGGCTCAAGTTCATTTCATTATTCTCATCCACACTCTCTCTCTTGTTCTTCCCCAAATTCCTAGAGAGCAATCCCTAGCAATTTCTCCACCAAATCCTTCCATTTTGCCACCAAATCTTCTTCTTTCCTTCTCCATTCTAGCCAAGGAGGAAGCTACCCAAGTTTGGGAGGATTCGGAGCTCGTTCGTGTCCTTTTGAAATCTCTACGTGTCGGTGTCGCTCCGGGAAGGCTTTCCTTCGATTCGATCTACTGGAAGGTATAAATCCCTTCTCCTTTTCATTTCCTCATGCATATAGGTCTATTTTGAACCCATAGGAATGACCCCCATGGTTATATCTCCATTTGTGTCTATTTCGTATCCATTTGGAGGTCATAGGAGTGTCCATTGTGTTGTGGTTGTGTCCATGTGGGAAAACCCCAAATTTGGACACACTATGTGTTGTTGTTATGTATGAATGAATTATTACATGTTTAATCTCATATTTTTGTATTGGAGATGTGTTCTATAGTGTCTCATATATATATATTAGTGTAGAGAGTGAGTTCTTGATATATTATGTTATATACTTGTGTTCTTTTGTCTCAAACTACCAAAATCCGTCATGATTTTTATCCACGTTTTTAATTTCAGCCCTAACTTAGAAATGTCATAACTTCTAGCTCAAAGCTCGATTTAATCTCCCGTTTTTTTAAAAGAAGCGTATTGAAGTTAGCTTTTCAAAAACATATATTAGTAGGCCTAATTATTTCTGTAACTTTCTAGAGAATTATTTGAGTGTCAGCTGTACGAAAGACAAACGCGTTCTCGGTGTTTTTGCGATTTCGGGAGTTTCCGGATACAAAAACACGATCCGTTTGAAGTTTCTGAAAGCTAACACATAGATCTATAACATACTTTATTCCTAGATTTTAATTCATGCTGAGATGGTACAGTATTTATTATTAGTAGGAGTTACTATTCGGCATATGCATTTTGTGCACCCTTGTGTGTAATACAATGTTATATTTGATTTTAACCCATGTTAATGTATATACATTATGTAATTAAATAGAGAATGCAAGCATGAGTAAATGTTTAAATAAATGATGTATGAGGTGTAAGTATCCTATCTAATGTAAGCATGTATAAGTATGGCTTGTAATGAATATGTAGGTTCCATAGTATGTAATGTATGGTACATATAGTAGTGCAAGAGAATAAATGAATGATGAATGAATGCAAGCATGAATGTAATGTAATAATAGATGTAATGTATGCAATATACAAGTTAATGAGATGTAATATTCTATGTTAACACAAATGCTATATTACCTCATGTACCCCTTACACTATGTAGACACTATAACACTTGACACTTTGTTCACTTACACTTTGACACTCTTTGATATGTATACACTATGTATGCCCATTTAACCCTCACTTGCCCCTTTGCCATGTTCACATAAACACACATAGCCTCTTAAATAAGTATTTATGAATACAGTTAACTTAGCTATGTATGTATATTATATATATGTTAGCATATTGTGTTGTAATATATAAGTTTATATAACCATTTGAAATGCCATGATTATAGACCTAATGTTGAATACCAATATATACATGTGTATATATGTGTAGACATATATAGTTTAAAGTAATAGATTACCTAGTGTATATCCAATATGAATTCTTGCCTATTTGAGTATTGAATAATTGCATGCTATATAGAGTTGGGTGTATGTTGGCTTGTATAGCCTTGTATTGATGTGTGCTTGCTAGGATAGTCTTGGTTAGGCCTAGTAAGACTTGCTGGGTTAGGACATGACCTAGTTTGACCTAGTTTGACTAGTGCAGTTGACCAGAGTTGACCAAGGGTTGACTTTGGCCTAGTTTGACCTAGATTCATGTAGAATGCATTATAGTGCTTTATATTACCCTTTTGGACATGTTGTGACTTGTGCTGTTCCAATTAGGAGCCAGACACCTCTCTTCGGACAGTATCTTTACCTTGGACATTCAGATATTAGGCGAGTACATTCTCTGATCATTTCATATCCTGCTTAGAATTATTTTCTGTATTAAATTACTTTACTTGATACTATCACGTTGGTCACACGGATAAGTACTATATGGATCCCTCCTTGAGATGTTATCCCTTTAGGAGCATCGGGTACTCTATGTTCTGTGCGTTTCACTTACATGGCGTATCATATGCTTCTTTGGTTCTTTGATCACTTGTGACATATATTTATATGATCACAGAGTCTTCTCTGAATCCTTATCCCATTTATTGGGTCTATCAGAATCCCCATTTATGGGACAACTATGTACCACCTTTCGGAGGCTTATCACCGTTTGGGGGCATATCACCCTTTGGTGGCTTATCACCCTTTGGGGGCATATCACCCTTTGGGGGCTTATCACCCTTCGGGGGCTGTTACATAGAAGCATGTACGTAACATAACTTGTTTGGATCCTTGTGTATTAGTTGGGGGTACGGAGAGTATAAATAGTCATGTGAACAATTCCAAAGTAGAATAGCCATGTACGCCTCTTTAGTATAGCCATGTACAAATCAAGCCGTTCACATGTCGACTTTGTGCTCTAAATCACTAGACACTGGTAGCTCTTTACTTATAGTAGATATTTCTATTACAGTTCTCTCTCTGTTTACTTACTGTATTTCTTCAGTATCTATATCTTACTTTACTGCATGATTATATTTTCTAACCTGCTATGAACTGTTGAGATGTACTGTACTCGCTCCTGTCCTGACTGGACCTGTTGATAAATTTTACAGATAGCCTGGGATTGCCTGCTAGCCTAGAGGAGACACAGTAGAGGTTGTTTAGATAGTTATTTCATTTTGTCTGGAGTTGTATTTACTTGTGGATTACTGTATTTGAGTTTTGAGATGTATTTCTGGGATTATGTATCTTAGACACTTTGACTTCTATCTCATGTATCTCTTTTTGATTTCATGTTTATCTATCTTTATCATTCTACCTTAGATTATGATTGAGTTGTACCTCTGTGTTGGCCTCCTTATGGAGAGTATTCATATTATGCTAGTTATAGTTCATGACCTAGAACAGCGTTCTACCGCCGACACTGCGGCGTAGGCTGGGCGTTGTTACGTACTCGTACCCTCACGGTGGGTACGGGTCGTGACACGGACATCCCGAAGACAGCTTTCAAATCCCGATATGGGCATTGGGAGTTCCTTGTTATGCCATTTGGAGCAACCAATGCGCCGGCTGTATTCATGGACCTCATGAATCGTATCTTTATGCCCTATTTGGATCAGTTCGTGATTGTGTTCCTAGATGACATCCTGGTCTACAGCAGGAGTGAAGCGGAGCATGAGCAGCACCTCAGAGTTGTTCTTCAGATTCTCAGAGAGCACCAGTTGTATGCCAAGTTCAGTAAATGCGAGTTCTGGCTCGATCGCATTTCGTACTTGGGTCATATCATCACCCGAGGAGGAGTCGAAGTGGATCCCCAGAAGATCGTGGCCATTGAAACATGGCCAGTGCCTAGCACGGTTGCAGAAGTTCGCAGTTTTCTTGGATTGGCCGGCTTTGCTCGGATCTCAGCGCCATTAACCCAGTTGACCCGCAAGGATGTGTAGTTTGTTTGGACAGCAGAATGTCAGGATTCTTTTGAGAAGTTGAAGCGAGGCTTGATGACGGCACCCATTCTCACGCTCCCAGATGGAACCGGAGGATTCTCAGTGTATTGTGATGCTTCAGGCAGAGGCTTAGGATGTGTTCTAATACAGCATGGGAAGGTAATAGCTTATGCGTCACGGCAACTTCGTGATCATGAGAGAAATTACCAAACCCATGATTTAGAGCTGGCAGCGGTAGTGTTTCCACTTAAGTTGTGGAGGCACTACTTGTACGGAGATAGGGTGAAGATTTTTACCGACCACAAGAGCCTGAAGTATGTTTTCACCCAGAAGGATCTTAACATGCGTCAGAGAAGGTGGCTAGAGCTACTTGTGGATTATGATGTCAACCTGCTATATCACCCAGGAAAGGCTAACGTCGTTGCAGATGCATTGAGCAGGAGAGCCGGAGTTTATTTCCTAACAGCGCAACCAGAGCTGTTAGCAGATCTTCAGAAGATGGGCATAGAAGTTGTCCTTCCTACCAGTATGGCATTGCTGGCCAGCATACAAGTTCAGTCCACTATAGTCGAGAGGATCCGGATGGCGCAGTCAGCAGATTCCAAGCTTCAGCGACTCAGAGCAGAGTGTGAGGCAGGACGAAGACCAGAGTTATGTATCCATGAAGACGGTACACTTCGACATGGAAAGCGTCTTTGTGTACCCAGTGGAGATATCAGACAGGAGATCATGACAGAGGCTCACAGTTCGCAGTATTCCATTCATCCCAGCGGTACGAAGATGTACCGTGATATTCGTCAGCACTTTTGGTAGAATGGCATGAAGAGAGAGATAGCCTGGTTTGTCTCTCGATGTTTGGTTTGCCAACAAGTTAAGACTGAACATCAGAGGCCAGCTGGACTACTTCATCCCTTGCCAATTCCAGAATGGAAGTGTGAGCATATAACCATAGATTTTGTGACTGGATTGCCTAGATCTCCGGCTGGCAGAGACGCTATTTGGGTTGTCATAGACAGGCTCACGAAAGTGGCTCACTTTCTTCCGTTCAGAGTTGGTCAGTCGACGGCTCAGCTAGCGGAGATGTATCTTTGACAGATTGTCAGATTGCATGGTGTACCAGTCAGTATCACCTCGGACAGAGATTCTAGATTTATGTCGCACTTTTGGCGTAGCCTGCAAGAGAGTTTGGGGACTCGCCTCCAGTTCAGCTCAGCTTATCACCCGCAGACAGATGGCCAGTCAGAACGCACGATCCAGACTCTCGAAGACATGTTGAGATCTTGTACACTCGACTTCGGTGGTTCGTGGGAAGATCACCTGCACCTTGTAGAGTTCTCGTATAACAACAGTTTCCAGGCCAGTATCCAGATGGCACCGTTTGAGGCACTGTATGGTAGGAAGTGCCGATCCCCGCTAGCATGGGACAATATCGGAGAGAGACAGATGCTTGGCCCAGAAATGATTGCGCAGACCATTGAAGTGGTCAGGAGAGTCAGAGATCATCTTCGAGTTGCCCAAGATCGCCAGCGTCATTGGGCCGATTCCTATCAGCGACCCCTTGAATTCTCAGTCGGCGACCATGTATTCCTGAGGATTTTGCCTAACCGTGGCGTCATTCGTTTCGGCGTACGGGGAAAGCTTAGTCCTAGGTATATAGGGTCGTTCGATATTCTAGAGCGAGTAGGTGATGTATCCTATCGTCTCGCTCTTCCACCATCGCTACGTGAGGTGCATAATGTGTTCCATGTATCCCAATTACGGCGGTATATCCCGGACCCGAGCCACATCCTAGATCATTCGGAATTGGTTATTAGTACCAACCTTTCGTATGAGGAGAGGCCCGTATCTATATTGGACCGAAGAGAGAAGATACTCAAGAACAAGACTATCAAGTTAGTCCGAGTTGCTTGGGGTCATCACTCTTTCGGTGTGTCAACGTGGGAGCGTGAGGATGATATCCGATCACGATATCCCGACCTGTTTGACTCGTGAGGTATAATGTCCTCCTTATACCTCATGCCTTCGATTCCTTGCTTGCATGATTGATTGATTGCCTAGTATAACTTGCTTGTGATTAGTATAGCTTGTTCTTGCCCCTCTAGCCTCTTAATTAAATTCCGAGGACGGAATTCTTTTAAGGTGGGTAGAGTTGTAATGCCTGTGGTTCGTATTGCGTATCTTGGTATACGTATACATAATTTGACCCGTATTGCATGTCTCCCTGCTTGATTTATTCTAGCATTTCATTGATTGGTTTATTCTTGGGTTGGTTCGGCTTGGCTTGGTTTGCTTTGGTTCATCATGAACCAAAGGTGAACCCTCCCACCTACCACCATCACCCTCATATATATTTCCACCTAATACTCTCTCTCTTCATTACTACTTCTCCACCATTACTTCTTCAACCACCAGGAGGAAGAGAGAGAGGGAGAGCTTAGGCAAGTGCAAACTTGCTTCATGATGGATCTCATGTTCTATTGTTCCATTCTCTTCCTTACTAGATTCTAAGCCTCTTTAGAACTGGAAGTTTTTGGTTTTGATGGTTATATTTTTGTAGATCTAAGTTTTAAGTTCCTTCTTGTTTAGTTTTCTTGGTTTTGATCTCTAAAAACTTGGTATTTCCAAAAACTAGTAGTTCCATGTTGTAGAGAATTCAATTTCATGCAGTTTTGGCTTTTGTTTCGCTTGATTTCGACTTCGGATGAGGAAGTTATGGCCATGGCAAGTTTTCAAAACTTTCATGGCTGAACTTGCTGTTTGGGGACGATGAACCCCATGCGCCAGGAATCCCATGCGCCGGGAACCCCATGCGCCCGGGAGGCCATGCACCGAGAGGCCATACGCCGTGAAGTCCCGGCAACGCATTCTTTGACTCCGAGCGTGTCATGCGCGTAGGTTCCTTACACGCATGTACTGAAGACGCAACGTGAGTTTAAATTCCCATGCGCCGATTTGTGCAGGAATCCCATGTGCCAATTTGTGCAGGAATCCCATGCGCCGATTTGCGCAGGAATCCCATGCACCAATTTGTACAGGAATCCCATGCGCCGATTTGTACAGGAATCCCATGCGCCGATTGTGCAGGAATCCCATGCGCCGGAATTGCTTTATTTCGCTGTTTTTGCCTGTTTAAGTTGTTTTGTAGCTAGAATCTCGAAAAACTCAAAACATGAAAGTTGTAGATCTTTTCCTTGACTTTAAGAATATATCACTAGTTGTTTCATGCAAGTTTCTTTCATTCATGATCAGGTAAAAAATAGAACACGATAGTGGCCCGTCGTGGCGCACTCTTAACAAGTAAACTGACATGATGTATCTCGACAAGCTGTTACGACAGCTAGCCTGACATGACAAGTAGGAACGACCTGGACACCGTGGGCGATTGTTTTTGTACAAATAAACCAGTACTGTCTTGTATCATGTCTAGGATAGGGATCCCTGAGTACCACGGTCAGGGATACCTACTGCAATTGACTAAGGCTAATAAACTAGAATAATTCAGTAGTCATGAAGAGATTTCCCAGGTACAGGCAATCCCGTTATCTGGGCGCATTCAGTGGACTTATAGCCTACCGACGAGTAGGGCACATTTCCAGCACACTGTCACGTGTTGCATCCTTCATAAACGGACATTCGACTTGGATAACCTGGATGGTCTGCAGGGCATGTGGCTGTTGGAATAATCTTATTGCATCTTGCTAGTAACTAGGCCTGTGATAACCCTAGTTAGTTAAAGTATCAAGCCGTACTTATTGCTTGGCCGTGATTGATTGGATGGAGTCCAGCCCAGTCTAGTTTGTCATGATCCTGTACAAGATTGTATCATGACATGATTTCTTGTATCGATAAATGATGGGATACCAAGTTATGTTCAGATGAAGGGTTACAACCCCGATCCTTGTTTGGTTTAAGGGTTGTAACTTGGCTATCTGAATAGTTTCATGGTTATCTTATCATATATCGTCCTTCTTATTGTGCCTGCGTTAACAATAAAGATCAGGGGTCCAGTTCTGTTCAGGCGAAGGGTTACAACCCCGGTCCTTGTTTGGTTTAAGGGTTGTAACCTGTCTCCCAGAGCAGTTCTGTGTTCTCTCTTCGTTTATTGTCTTATTGTAACCCCAGACCCTACTCGTCATGTTTTACTTATTTCAGCGGTATGATTATTTATACTGGCCTTAACAATAAAGATCAGGGGTCCAATTCTGTTCAGGCGAAGGGTTACAACCCCGGTCCTTGTTTGGTTTAAGGGTTGTAACCTGGCTTCCAGAGCAGTTCTGTGTCCTCTCTTCATTTATTATGTTGTTACCCTACCAATGGTATTTGAGATGGGTTTCTATTCAGGTGAAGGGTTACAACCTCGGTCCTTGTTTGGTTTAAGGGTTGTGACCTGGCTACTTGAATGGTTTCCTCGTACTCAGTTTACTGTTGTTATCTCTATTATTATCAGTTCTTTATTTATTATCTTTAATATTCTATTGTGATGTGCTAGTTTTAGTTCTTAAGTGAAGCCTTCTTTGTGGCACTTGCTCTTTCTGGGGTCTTACCCAGCTGGTTTTGTATGGCCAGATATCGGAGCAGCACCAGAGGATCTACCTACCTTCCAGCCAGATGGTGAACACCAGGCGTAACCCTGGCAATGAGTGGGTTTCTTTTTGTTCTCCCACATTATTGTAAAATTATTCTTTTGAGGCGTTTAGCCGGCGAGCACGTGTTAGCTCGTATTGCACCTTTATTTACTGTCTGCCTACGGGCTGTAACATGATTGACAGATCCTAGGGTTGATCATGTATGACTGAAACTCTTGCTAGTCCTGATATTTTGTACGACTAGCTTCATGATCATCCGAATATATAATGTATGGGACGCCTTGCTATTATATATTTGGTGCTCTGACATCTTGTATACTGTTACTACTTGCTTGAGATTGAGACAATAGGCTTATTCATGACCATAGGCGACTGATGGATTGTAGTTAAACCCTCATGTATCTAGACAGCCATGACCGTATAGCGAGATAGATTCCATCTCTATATACGTAGCTGGCTATGTCTGCCCCCGCTCTCCAGTATTCTGGTTCTTGGGCGTGACACCTGTCAACGATGACCCAAATCGCGTCTTTCCCTCCTGGTGTATGCGACAAACCAGATACAAAATCCATAGTAATATGCTCCCATTTCCACTCGGGAATGGGCAGCCGCTGCAACAATCCACCGGGCCTCTACCTCTCTGCCTTGACCTGCTGACAGACCAAGCACCTAGCTACGAAGCAAGCCACCTTCCGCTTCATCCCGGACCACCAAACATGCTCCCTCAGATCTCGGTACATCTTGTTGGCACCAGGGTGTATAGAGTACTGAGATCTGTGGGCCTCCTGCAAAACCTACTCCATGAGCTCTCCGCTGGGCACACATAACCTGGAACCGTGCCTCAAGGCACCATCCTCTGCAAGAGAAAACTCGCCGTCCACCAATCATGTTCGAACCTGCTCTCGGAGACACCGCAGAGCAACGTCCTCAAACTGTGCCGACTTGATCCTCTCTACCAAGTCTGACTGAATCTGCATACCCCACATATGCATTTGTACTCCGGGCACGATCACCTCAATCCCAAGGCTTTCCAAGTCTGCAAGCAAATGCCGATCCATGGTCAAACACATGGCTGTCGGATACCTACTCAAGTCATCGGCAACCACGTTGGCCTTCCCTGGGTGATACTGAAGTAGGATGTCAAAGTCCTTCATCAACTCTAGCCATCTGCGCTGCCTCATGTTCAACTCCTTCTGAGTGAACACATACTTTAAGCTCTTGTGATCTGTAAAAATCTCCACCCTCTCTCCATACAGATAATGCTTCCACAACTTCAGAGCAAATATCACTACTGCCAGCTCCAGGTCGTGGGTAGGGTAGTTCTTCTCATGGGGACGTAATTGCCTAGAAGCATAGGAAATCACCATCCCGTGCTGCTGCAATACACAATCCAGCCCCTTCCCTGAAGCATCACTATAAATAGTGAACCCACCTGATCCTGAAGGCAATGTCAGAATCGGAGCTGTCGTAAGCCGCTTCTTCAACTCATCAAAAGCTGCCTGACACTCCTCTGACCAAACAAACTCAGCATCCTTCTGGTTCAACCGAGCCAACGGCTCTACAACCCGGGAGAAATCCTGTACAAATCTCCGATAATATCCTGCCAGCCCCAGGAAACTCCTGATCTCTGCGACTGAAATCGACACTGCCCATGCCTCAACTGCTACAATCTTCTTGGGGTCAACTGAGATACCATCTCCAGTCACCACATGCCCCAAGAAGTCCACCCGATCCAGGAAGAACTCACACTTGGAGAGCTTCCCGTAAAGCTTCTCCTTCCTGAGAATCTCCAGCACGATCCTCAAATGCTCCTTGTGCTCCTCCTCAGTCTTGGAATATACCAAAATGTCGTCAATGAACACCACCACAAACTGATCCAGGTACTAGTGGAACACCTTGTTCATTAGGTTCATAAACATTGCTGGTGTATTGGTCAGCCCAAACGGCATAACCAAAAACTTAAACTGCCCGTACCGCGTCCTGAAAGCGATCTTGGGAATATCCTCCCCCTTCACCTTCACCTGGTGATATTTCGACCTCAAATCAATCTTGGAAAATACCCGAGCTCCGCTCAACTGGTCAAATAGATCGTCGATCCGCGGCAGTAGGTATCTGTTCTTGATCGTGAGGTTGTTGAGTGCCTTATATTCAATACACATCCGTACTGACCTATCCTTCTTCGGCAAAAACAACACTAGTGCACCCCATGGCAACAAACTCGAACGGATGAAGCCCTTGTCCTGCAGCTCATCCACCTGCTTCTTTAGCTCCACCAACTCACTATTGTTCACCCGATAGACATGCTGAGAGATGGGTTTCGCTCCTGGAACCAAGTCTATCGAGAACTCAATGTCTCGATCTGGTGGCAATCCAGGCAACTCCTCTGGGAAAACATCCATATACTCTACTATCAAGGGGTGTGGAATCGACTGCTCCTTAACCGAGACTCCACAGAAAACTCTGCTGCTCTGCTCCGCCTGACGTCTGGAGTACTCGAACTCTGCCTCCCTCGGCGCTCTGAAGAGAACTCTACCCCCTCTGCAATTAATACTGGTGTGGTGCCTGCTCAACCAATCCATACCGAGTACTATATCGTAGTTCGGCAATGGCATTACAAGCAGGCTAACCTCCAACTCACGGCCTCCCAAAACTACACTCCGATCCTAACAAACATCACTCACGAGGATAATGCCACCCCCGGTCATGATCTTGTAAGTCCTGGGCAACGATTCAGCTATGATACCGTGTCTAATCGCAAAAGATACTGATATGAAGCTATACAAAGCACTGGAATCGAATAATATAAAAGCTGGACTGGAGTCGAGAAGAACCGAACCTGCGATCATCTCTTTTATCGCCTCTGCATCTCCAGCCGCTATGGCGAAAGCTCGCCCCTACTGGCCTCCCCTGGCCTTCTGCTGGTGCTGGACGAACCTTTGCTGCTGTGTCGGCAGGGCTGGTCCCCTTTGCTGGCCTGTTGGAGCCCTGGCTCCTCCTTCCTGAGCTGCTCGTGCTATGCGGCACTCCCTCATCTGGTGGTCTACTGAACCACACACTAAGCACTGGCCCAGCCTCTTCCGACACTCATTGTTGACATGCCCGGGCTTCTTACAGTAAGCACAAGTAATACCCTTTCTCTGACCCTGTTGGTGCTGTCTCGGCTGCTGCTGCTGGTGAACTGGCCTCTGCTGGATCGACTGCGGCTGGAACTGCCTCAGCTGCTGGTACTGAAAGTGGGGCCTCTTGGCCTGGCCTCCGCTGCTGCTGCCTCCAACAGGGTCTCGCCCCCTCTTGAGCCTAAGCTCAAGATCATCCTCAGCCAATAAGGCTCCCGTCAAGATCTCCTCGAATGTGGCATCCCTGTTGTCCTTGGTCAAGGACTTGACCTCCTTGACCAGACCCTTTCGGAACCTCTGGGCCTTCGCCGTCTCGCTCAAGCCCTCTACGAACCTGCCGAGGCGGCCGAACTGCCCAGCGTACTCCTCCATTGACAGGCTCCCCTGAACTAGGCTCTCGAACTGTGACTCCAAGGCTCTGAGCACTGAATCTGGAAAGAACTTCTTCTTGAAGAAGCCATTGAACTCCTCCCAAGTCTGCCCAGCTACCCCCACCCTGGGGTCTGACTGATACCAGGTGCGAGCAAGATCTCGCATCCGGCTAGCTGCTGCCTCAATCTGGAGATCTGCTAGAATTCGGGCCAGGCGGAAGATCTCCTCTATATGCTCGATCCACTCATCAGCATATAGGATCCCCTCTGTCCCCAGGAAGTCTCTGGGGCTCATCTTCTGGAACTGCTCTATCCCCGGTGTCCTCGGTTGCTGAACCACTGGTCGGGCTGCGACTGTCGTAAGGGCCAACTCTATGCCCCTGTCCCGTCGGGCCTGCTGCCGGTCCATAAACTGCTGGAAATAGGAGAACATCTGTGCCGCATCCACGTATCCTGTAGGCGGCGGCTGTTGGAAGGGCTCCTCTGCGATGACTGGGTCCTACCTCCGAGTCGGTGGAGGTATACCCCCTGCTGCTGCTGCTGCTGTTGCTGGAGCCTCAATACGAACAGAGGTGGCAGGAGCTGCAGTCTCCTGGCCCTGCTGTACTGGCTGAGAGGTAGCAGTCACCTCTATAGCATCCCCATGAATGGTACGCTGTGACCGAGTCTCTACCATCCTGAAGACAGACCAAACAAGAGTATCAATTTCTGAGAATGAAGCGATATAACAAAGGCGGATAGTTAAAAATTCAAAAGAATCAGCTGACAATAAGGATTTAGATGGCAATAAAAGAGTTTTTTTAATGTGATTGAGTACCTTGAAAACTAATGTCCTATATCCTACGGCAGGCTGTAGTGATACTCTGGTTCGAATACTACTACACTTCTAGTCTAGACCTGCATGGGCCACCACTAAAAACGTGTCAAGACCCGTACCCTAGAATAAGGGTACGAGACGTGGGTACGTCCAGCCTACGCCGCAGTGTCGGCGGTAGAACGCTGTCCTCGGTCACAACATCTAACAATATAATTCTAAGCAGTTTTTACTCCCCGAATGGGGGTAACATAGCAGTAAATAAACTCAATCACAACTAAGGAAGAAGAAAGCACGATATGATATAGAACTCAAAGAAAATATAGATGATCAGAAGAGTCTAAGATAACAACTCAGCAATATCCAGAATACAAGGTCTCAGCTACTGAATATGAAAGAATATATACAACTCAGATCTCAAAGACAGAAATAAATCTAGCTAAAACAGTCTCAAGACAGCATAAGTAAGTTAAGGCCTAACTAAGCTAGTCTAGGCAATAGGGGTAATATCCTCAGCTAGAGCTGGGTCCTCCTGAAAGTCCAGCTCGCAAGTGTCGTCTAAGGCTGCCCCGTAGAAGGTATCCACACAGGCCTCCTCCTCGTCCTTTGTAATATTTTTAACAGGTCCAGTCAGGACAGGAGCGAGCACAATACATCTCAACAGTTCATAGCAGGTTAGAAAATATAATCATATAGTAAAGTAAGATACAGGTACTGAAAGAAATGCAATATGTAAACAGAGAGAGAACTGTCATAGAAATATCTACTATAATAGAGAACTAACAGTGGCTAGTGAGTCAGAGTACAATATAGATATGTAAATGGCATAGGATGATTCTGATGAGACACTACAGAATGATTCTGATGAGATACTACTTGGGTATTATTCACATGTCCACTTCTACTCCCCCATACCCCCAATCAATACACAAGGATCCAACCAGGTTATGTTATGATTCCATGCAATGGCCCCCGAAGGGTGATACATGGATGTCCCATAAATGGGGATTCTAGAAAACCCAATAAATGGGATAAAGATTCAAGGAAGACTCTGTGATCATGAGAGTACATGTCACAAGTGATCAATGAACCAATGAAGCATAGTGATACGCCATGTAAGTGAAACGCACAGAACATGAAGTACCCGATGCTCTCTGAGGATAACATCTCAAGAAGGGATCGATATAGTACCAATCCGTGTGACCAACGTGACAGTATCAAGTAAAGTAATTTAAAGCAGGAAAATAATTCTAAGCAGGATATGAAATGATCAGAGAATGTACTCGCCTGGTATCTGAGTGTCCGGATGAAATGTACTGTCCGAAAAGAGGTATCTGGCTCCTAATCAGAACAGCACAAGTCACAACAAGTCTAAAATGATAACAAGATGCAATTTAATGCATTCTAAATGAATCTAAGTCAATCTAGGCCAAAGTCAACTCTTGGTCAACTCTGGTCAACCAAGAAGTCAAACTAGGTCAACTATGGTCAACCTAGGTCCAACAAGTCTTAACTAGGTCAAACAAGTCATTCTAGGTCTAACTAGTCCATACTAGTCTAAACAAGGCTAAATTAGCCTATGCTAGTATACCAAGTCCTTACAACCTATACAACACAAGTCAAAACCAAACATCACACAACCTAGTTTACATCTAGGCCTACACATGGAATCACATAGTAAATATATATATATATATATATATATATATATATATATATATATATATATATATATAGGGCTACCTATATGTATATCACACATACATATATATATAATATATATATAATGGTACACCCACATATAAGTATCCACACATATACATAATACATTATATACATTATTAGATATACATACATATACATATATTACATACATATACATATTTATATATAATATATACATACATGTGTCATAGAGAGAGAGAAGGCATGTGTGTGTGTGTAGAGAGTGAGAGACAATGTGTGTGTTAGAGTGTACTGTGGTGTGGGAGTGAGGGATAGGAAGAGAGTGAAAGGGTGTGAGAGTGTTTGCATATGGGATTGTGAGTGTGTGTGTTTACATACATAAACCTGTGTGTGTGTGTAGCTGTGTGTGAATGAGAGGTGAAATGTATGGCTGTGATAGTGTGATGGAAAGTGAGGGGTAAGCTAATGTGAGAGTGTACAGGAAATGAGACTGCTACTGCACATAGAAGAGGAGGAAAGGAAATCAATTCATTTCAGTCACACAACAGTTCAGATTTTGACAGTTTTCAGTCCCAAAATCAACCCACCAATAACCAGTCCAAATATACACCAAATCAACCCAAAATCAAACTATAGTTAGATTATAAGTAGAAGAACTATATTAGGGTTTAAAACTAACATTTTGCATCAGTTAAACAGGTCAAAAAGACTGCCCAAGTTCGGTTATAAAAACGAGAAAAAACAAAAAATCACATGTATCAGAATTTGGTGAAAAAGGAAAATTGATAACTAAAAACAAATTAATATATAAAAATTGTGGTTGGTAATAGGTGTCACATGTGTGAGTGTACTAGGGAAAGCCATTCGTGTCCACTAGAGTGGACACGAGGTGTCCATGGCAAGGGAAAAACTGGATTCGAATCTGGTAGTGCATAGTTGGGTACAAGCTCGTGCAGCCATGTCCAAATAAACTGGACACGACACAGAGTATGGGACACCTCGTGCTCACTAACCTAGGTAGCCCACCTATAGGACTACATATTAGGCTAGATAACACGTGTCTAAGTCGTGTCAGTGTCCGATACGAAAGTCGTATCAGTGGCCGAAAAGTCGACTGAACGACTCAGTGCAAAACCAGTGCAATGGTGATTCCTCCCTCGACACGCCACGTGGTCATCTGAAACTTGACACGTGGCGTGTCAGTCAGTGCCCCAAGGCGTGTGTCGAGTTTCACGTGTCCTCGTGTCTTAACCAGTGAGTAATCTGCCCCAAGCAGCAGGACAGTGCAGTCCTTGCGCGCACGGGCGTGTCCTTGTGTCCAAACCGACACGAGACCAAATCCACCTCAGTTGACAAGAATCCTGTAAGCAACATTAAAACATGATTTCCTATTCAAATACTTTCACAAAAACAGATCGAAATGCCCATTGGGACATTTCATCAAACACTTAGGTCTAGGGTCGGATACGTGTCCAATACGGACACGAAATGGGTCCACCTGGACACGAAATCAATTCCTATTGCTAGGGGACACCTAGAGCTAGGTCTACATGCAAAGAAATCCAGAAATTAATGGAGTTTATATAGATTTACCTATTGGTGTCCAAATGCAAGAAAACTTCAAATGGGGGGTTCTCCTTGCTAGCAAACTTTTTCAAATTGCTCACAAACTGAGATTGAACACCACAAACAGCAAGTATACTATAATTAGGATCTAATGCAATTGATTTGAGGGAAAAAGGAGATAAAATGGAATTTCTAGGGATTTATGAAGATGGAGACTCACCTCTTTCTAAAACTTGTAAATAATTCCAATGGAGGCTAGCCCTAATTTCTAGGAGACTATTTATAGGGTGGGAATCCCTAGGCTAAGTGTGTGGTCGGCCACTAGTGGATTAGGGTTAGGTTAGGTCACATGGTATTGGGCTTTGGGCTTAATCACTAATCATGACTTGTGAAGTCACAAGTCATTAATCAATGCTCTATTCTAAATCCTATTTCCAAATTGATTCTATTAACTAGAATATGGTTAACTTAATTTAACCTAGGGTTTCATAATCTAACCAAGTCACTAAACTAGGTTTAGGTTCTAGGCTAGTCTACCAAGTCAAAGCTAGTCAAAGTTAACCTAGTCAACCATCATTCAAATAATTCTAAAATAAATCCTAAAAATTCTCATAAATTCAAATAAATTATATTAAATTTAAATAACCTCAAAAATGATAAAAATACCCTCAAGCTAGAAATGTGGTAGTGACACCACTTGTCATCTCCTTCAGTTATTTTGATAACCACCAGAGATCTCGTTTGAGGGAAATCTCAATACCCACCACGTGTCTGTTAGGGTTATATACTAAAAGCATCACTTTTGTAGTAACCTTATTTCCTTAAATTTTGAATGAGAATCATATAGGCAAATGTTTGCTTATTGTATTTGTTGCAAGTGTTAATGCAAATGCCTGATATTATATATTGTAGATAATATGGTGTGTGATGTCACACAGAAGATCATATTATCAGTTTTCTATGGAGTATATAAATAGTTCACAACCTAGATGAACTTGGACAATCTATTGGAAAGGTTGTAGTATAATCTGGTATTAGTCTATCTTGACTATAGGTTTACACTAGTACACTTTGTGTGTATTGAACAGGACCACTTGAGGTTTTTCTCTTTGTACTGACTACATAAGAGAACAAACCCCTCCGTTATTATGGATGCTTGTGCTCTTAATCCGGGTATAATAACGGACATGTATATGCAGTGTGCATTACTTTGACTCATAAAAGAGTGAGATTCATTATGGATCAACAACCTCTATGAATTAGGTAATAACATTATATGTATGATGGGTTGTTGATTATAAATGGAATCCATGTCCCGATTAGACCTGTAAATGGACCGGATTTTGATCCTGATCCGCTCCAGATCCATGGCTTTTAAACGGATTTAGATTGAAAATTTGATCCGTTAATCCATTAATGATCCAAATCCATTAATCCATTTATTAGTTGGATTGGATATGGATTTAGGTTGATCCAATCCATTAATGATCCAAATCCATTTATTAAATATTAATTATATTAAATATATTATTAAATATATTATAATTTTAAAATTTAAACAGTTGTATTAGGAATTTAGGATACCTAAACGTTTTTTCTAGGTACAGTAATACAGATATTTGGTTTCCTTTTGTACTCTTAAGTCTTATCCAAAAACATTAATTAAGTATGGTTGGAGACTTAGTATTTTAGTTATATTTGATTATCGGTTTAAGAAATATTTTGGTCATCATGTAATTCAAATTTTGATAAAATCGTCATTTTGATAGATTTCTTTTGAGATTATTTGTTACAAACGAATCAAGGTAACGGATCGGATATCCATTAATCCATCGGATATGGATTTGGATTGTGTCATCAATGATCCAGCGGATAATGGATTGGATTTGGATCCAAATTTTCTAAATTTAAACGGATCCGGATTTAGGTCGATCCGCTCCAAATCCGGTCCATTTACAGGTCTAGTCCTGATACATCGGGTTGATGATGTCCTCTTAAGGAGCTCATAAGGATTGTCATGTAAACCCTGCAGGTGGATTATATCCGACATGACAAATAAAGTTGAGGGGTACTACTTAAGAATAAAAGATGTCGAATCAATATAGTTGTCAGTAACTTAATTTGATCGACGGACATACGATATCTTAACATGGGGAGCCAAACGAGCATATAATAAAAGGAGCCCACAAACATAATTTGGGATTAGGGAGGTAGTGCAACAATAGCTCATTAGTGGACCGAGCTATTGTTAATGGGCCAGGATTGTGTGTTCGGGCTGAACACGGGATATCCAGATCCGTTAGGAGGCCTGACCCTAATTTTTCCTCATGGTCCCTGCCATAGCCTATATATATCCTCTATTCTCTGGCCGCCAGATTACTTATCAGAAATCTGAAACTTTCTCTAAATTCGTGATTCACGTAAGGAGAGAAAGACAGGCTGCCAAGGAGAAGAAAAGGTTGGAAGATCGTCGTCCACACGACGTCCAACTCGAGGAAGGAATACGTGCAGAAGATCTTAGGATAGTCCGCTCGAGATTGCCAGGAATTACTTGTCTCCTTTCAGCCGCAGGTATAATTCGTGAACCCTAGTTTCTGTAAGCCCCCTAAATTTCTACTACGATTTTTTTAATATTTTTATACTTCGTATTTACACGTTGCATACGAGTTCGCATTTTTGCGTAGCATGCGAGATTTGTATTTCGTATTGCTCGACAAGTGCGAATATGTGTCGAGCTGCATATTTTAGAAAAATATATTTTATTATAAATTTTTATTTTAATAGGAAAGTACATTTTTGGGATAAATAATTTCTTTTGTATAAAAGAGTAATTTGATCGTCGTTTAAAAATAAGTAGTAATTTGAAATTTTGGTTTATATGAAATGTTTCCAAATGTTTTGCGAAATGTGAAATGTTTATTAATAAATCTTGATATTTACAAAAGCTAGTTTATGATTTAATATTTAAAGTATTTATAGTGATTTTCGAAATTAATTATTTCCATAATTATTTAACTATGAAAATAATATTTGAGATTTTGTTAAATTTAATATTTGATTAAATAAGGTATATTAAATAGGAAAAGATTTTATTGACCGTGTTTAAAATATTTTAAAATTAAGTATAGAATTAATTTGGATTTGGATTTGATTTGAATTGGCTTTAAATCTATTTAAATTAATATGTGATTTATCTAATTGGGATTTAATTAATCCCAATCCCTATCCAACTGGGAATTCCCACCTTCTATAAAAGGAGAGGTACTCCTCCAGAAATTTCCATCACAGGTGCATCGTGTCTGTGCCTTATCTCCTCCACTATATTTTTTTCTATACAAATACAATAATCTCCGTGTCCGACAGCTCCGGACACCGACTCGTCCCGTGTCTCGCAGGACACGTTTACTGACTCCCCATGTCGACAAACCACCAACACCATAAAATCGTGTCCCCGTGTCTATGTCCTCGTTCATCATCATCAGCCTCTCAGCCGCGTGTCCGGCCTCGGCTGAACCCAGCCCCTCCGACCATCATCTTCGACCCCCAC
Source organism: Iris pallida (assembly GCA_029216955.1). Taxonomy (NCBI): domain Eukaryota; kingdom Viridiplantae; phylum Streptophyta; class Magnoliopsida; order Asparagales; family Iridaceae; genus Iris; species Iris pallida. Next base: position 2,183,309 of record JANAVB010010795.1, on the reverse strand, counting down.
CACCTGCAGGTCACCACCAACCTCAACGTTCCTTCTCCGGCCTTCACCAACACTACCACCAGTGGCAACAACACCACCACCCTCGCCGTCGTCAGCATCCCGATAACCATTACCGCCGTCATCGACAAACCCCAAACCGCCGAAACCTCGGCCAACCCACCAAACAACCACCTCGGCCGTCTCCCAAAAATTCGGCCATCGTCGCCCAACACCACCACCAGAAATAGGAGGAGGAGGGAAGCAAACCCTAACCTGAGCCGCCGCTTCCTGGCCGTGTTTCCAGCGACGTCGGCGACGACGCACTCGTCTGCCGCCTCAGCACAGGCGCGCCCAACCCCGACTTCTCCGCCTTCGCCCCAGTCCCGGCCGTCCCACACAGAGCAGCCGCCGCCCCTCCGCGCTTGGCCTCGTCGCCCACCGCTCAGCACCGCGGTCGCGCTGAGCCGACCGCGCGGAAACGTCGATCTCCTCCGCCCCTTGCCGGAAAAACCCGCTGCCGCTCCTCTCTTCTCCGCCTCCGACCCGGATCCGCCAGTCTTCTTCGACCGACGAGGAACTCATCCGCCTCCCGCTCCGCCTGAGCACCGGCGCCTGTGCGCCGACCACCGGCACTGGATCGCCGGCGCCAGCATCCGCCCTCCGGCTCCCCGTACTCCTTCCGACCACCGGATTCGCCGGCCACCGGCGCCGAAACCGCTGGAGTCGCTCCCTCGGGTGAGAAACCCATTTTTTTTCTTTTCTCTTCACTTCTTTCTCTCTCTCGTGACATTTGGGTGGGGAGGGTTAAGAATTTTTGTTTTACTGTTGTTAAATTTTTATTAGTTTTAATATTATAAGTAATTATTATTATTATTATTGTTATTGTTATTATTATTATTATTATTATCTTTATAATTATTTAGATGATTACTGTTACTAGTATTATTATCATATTTATTATTATCATCATTAATATTATTAGTATTAATTATTTACAAAATTAGGGTATTTCTAAAATTACCTTAATTATTAGGGTTTGTCATTTAATTTAGTATTATTATTTGTTAAAAAAATTATTATTAATTACATTATTATTACTATTGAACAAATATTTTCTAGCAAATTTTAAGTTTATTTTTAAATACTAAAATATTATTTCGATTGACCAATTATATTTTTGTCTAAAATGGCTTAGAAGTATTTTTCTAAAATAGATATTTTAAATTAAGAAATTTAGTTTCCACCTTAATCTTATTTTACAACTTAGAGTATTTTGACTAAAAAGATATAATTTTCAAAATTATTATATATACATATTTTCAAAGTATTTTTCGTAAACAAATTTTACAAGTAAACATATTTTTAAAGGTAAAATAATTATTTTCTAAGGAATTGTATATTTATCTATTCCTCAAATTATTTTCAATACCTTCTTCAATTATCACCGTTGATCATGACTAATCCTATGTTCTTATTTTCTCACGATTTGGACTATCACATCGACCATAGCTATTGGACTACTAAGACATGTCAGAGAACACCGCACCACACCAGACGACACACCAGGCAAGATACCTTGCTATTATACAGTTTGTTTTTAGTTTGCATTTTATTACATATTATTGTTCATTTATTTCTAGTTCTTGATTACTGCCTGCTCAGTGATATTAGTTGTACCTTGCTATTTACCCTTTGATTGCATATAGACCTAGAGTTAAGGAACCACCTCTAGTTTAGTGCATTACATAAACTTTGATACTGTTGTGCCACGAGATGTGTGAGTTATGAGTAGCATATAGTCTACAGACTTGCGTGTTGGCTGATCACTGATGCGTGCAGGACGTGCGTTAGGTCTAACTGTCAATAGTTGTATATTAGAAGACTTGACGGTTAGTAGTGGTACATGGTCGTGGATGCGACATGATAGGTGTATTGGGTGGGGAGGACATTACCTGACGTATGGGCTTCTTTGCACTCTCCTTATTACCTGTGCGCTCCGTCGGAGACGCAGGCTCCAGGTGCCCTCTGACGTTTTCCAGAGCGTTATGGACGTAGCCCCTTGCACATGATGCCCTCTGACGATCTTCGGAAGTTACGGACGTAGGCCCCTGGTGCCCTGTATGGGGACTATGCCGATCCTATTTATAGCCAGGGCTCATGCGTCGAAGGATTGTTTCTCAAACTGCATGATCACTTTAGTACGGATAGGTTACCTCATTTATGTCTTGTCGCTTTCTTTGATTGCGGCATATTTTATATTCAGTATTATATGGCATGTTGATGTATCTTGTTACGTCCCTCTGAGGACCTGGTTATCTCGCCAGGTGTGTGTTCTTGTATTTCTGCAGGTGCTCTAGCTAAGGCCATGACTTGCGCTCTATTCATCGAGATGTTGCTCTTGGATCGTCATCTCCTTGCTCTACCAAATTCCTTCCCTTATATATTTCGTTCTTAGTAAAATTTGTTGGTAGTGGACTTTGTCTCCGCCCAACGATTATATACATGACAAATTCAAAAGTTGATTTTATATCATTATTTATCTTATAGATGAGATTTAGTACCTTGGTTACTGCATTTTACAGCTTATGTATATATACGAGGGTCCATATACTTCGTATGTATACAGCTGGCATGATTACGTTCTAGTCCTACGTATTTTGGGACTGGGGCGTTACAGTTTCCGCCTATGAAGGGTTAGAACACGTATTAGATCTGTTTAACTTTCTATCGATCAATATGCACACCAAAGAAAGGATCCTGGGAATCCCCAGTTCCGTCAATTGGTATCAGAGCCACTTTGGATCTACGTATTGATTGATACATCCATGTTGTCCATTAAAACCTGTGCTATGTAATAGTCGATAGATGTAGATCTGTTCTAACTCGGTTTTACAGGCATCTTAGATCCAACTATTATGGTCCAATACATGTTTTTAATTGTGTTGTTTAAACCACGGACATGTCGTGGATGTTGTTGTTGCTATGGATGTAATTAAAATCACGAGGGTTGATCGTGCTTATTATTTTAATTTTGCAATATAGATTATGTGTGAACTCCTTCGAAAGGAATAGGATTGATGTAATTTTAATTATTTTTGATCAATCGTGATAGCGGTGGTGGCTGTTTCTGACGTCGGACGAGATGCTAGTTTTAAGTAGTCCAGATGCAGACAGATGATTTTCGATGAAGGAATCGACAGCCAAAACCTAAAAAAAAATACCCAGAATAGATCTGCGCAGTCCAGACGCAGACAGATGATTTTCGATGATTTTCCTCGAACCCCGCGACCTGACCGGGCAGGTCGAACCCCGAATAGATCTGCGCAGCGCCAGATTTTGGATTCGGATAGTTGAGGACGGAGCAGCAAAGATGACCATAATAGTTGAATATTTTCTCTTATTTTTGTCATTTTGCTTTTTCTGATTATGCATGTTTATTATTGTGTGGTTGTTTTTTTTGAAAAACCAAGCCTACATTAATAATGGACAACATGGACATAATATCAACTAGTAGAAAAACCCTCATTGTTAAATAACTAAGTGGGAGAGGATATTTATTTAGTTTAAATCCTATGGTCTCCATTACTGGTTTGTAGGTGATGTAATTATACTTGCGTGTTGGCTATAGTGCTTTCCTCCATATCGGATGAGTATAATTATGGATCACCAGTACAAACTTCCTTAGGGATAATTGTAGAAAGTTACCTAGTATGTGTTTACTTCTCCATCTGAAGGAACTCATTACAAGGTAATGGACTTAGTATTAAGTAATGGTATACACTTAGATACAAATAATGGTATCCTCCCCATCGGAGTCACTGCTATTATTTGTATGACCAGAGCAAGACCAGCATATTAATTTTATTTATCATAAAGTTATATTGACATGATAGTAAAATTAATAAGAAAAATCTACTTGAACAAAGTTGAATTTGTATACGTCCACACTATCGTGGCATGCTAAATTCATGGTGTTCAAGGTGTTGGTGAATTTCTTATTATTGTTTTGAGGGAATCAATATTTAGTTAATTCAAAAAGTTTTTTTTTGCCCTACATAATTTTATTTATGTGATTCTCAGGATTTCAAAAATGGGTTTTTTCAGTCCACTTATGGTGATTCTTAAAGAAAATAAATTTACTGGACCTAATTATATTGACTGAAAACGTAATTTGGACATTGTTCTGACTGCTGAGGAGTACAAATATGTACTTGTTGAGGAATGCCCACCTAAGTCTGATGCTAACTCTGATGAAGAGGTCAAAGAGGCTTATAAGAAGTGAAAAAAGACAGATGAGATGGCGCGATGTTACATTCTGGCATCTATGTCAAATGTACTGCAACATCAGCATCAGGCCATGGCCACAGCTTATGATATGATGTATAACCTCAATAAACTCTTTGGACATCAGAGTAGAGCAGCTAGGCAGTTTGCTATGAAATGTTTGATGAATACAAAAATGGCTGAGGGTACAACAGTAAGGGATCATGTTCTCAAGATGATGGATCATCTGAATGAGAGGGAGATCCTTGGAGCCGAAATCGATAGAGAATCCCAGGTCGATATCATTCTCGGAACTCTGCCTAAAATTTTTGATAATTTCTGCCTTAATTACAACATGAACAAAAGGTTGTATAGTTTGGCAGAACATGCAAAAGAGCTACAGGATGCTGAATCTCTCTTTAGGCAGAGTGGTCATGTTTTTGTTTCTGAAAAGGCTTCTACTTCTAAGCCAAAAGACGGTAAGAAGAAGAATAACATTCAGAAACAGGCAAACTCAGCAAAGAAGGGCATGGGACCTCAAGGCGCGGTAAAAAAGCCGAAAGGCAAATGTTTCAAGTGCAAAGGGTCAGGACATTGGAAGACTGATTGTCCACTTCTCAAACAAGGGAACAAAGAAGGTATATCTCATTTACTAGTAGTTGAAACATGTTTAGCGGTGTTATCTACCGACACCTGGTGTGTAGATACAGGAGCCACTAATTATGTCTGCAATACATTACAGGGGTTCTAGGAAACCAGACGGCTCAGTGATGGAGAGATATGCTTGTTCATGGGTGATGCTACAAAAGTATCGGTCGTTGCATTAAGAGATGTTACTTTATCTTTTGGTAGAAATAAGTCATTGACATTGAGAGATTGTCTTTATGCACCTTCACTTAGAAGGAATTTAGTTTCTGTTTCTATGTTAGTTAAGGATGGATATTCAGTTTATTTTAATGACAATATTGTTATTAGAAAGAATAAACATTTTATCTGTTCTGGTGCATTGGTTGATAATTTGTATGTCATTAATCCTATTTCGCCCACAATGTAACTTATGAAAATGAATAATATGTCATCTAACTTAAATAAGAGAAAAGAACCTTCTTGTATGAACCAAACATATCTTTGGCACTTGCGATTGGGGCATATTAACCTAAGAAGGATTCAAAGACTGGTTGAAGATGGACCTTTGAGTTCATTGGAAGTGGAGGCACTACCAGTCTGTGAATCCTGCTTGGAAGGTAAAATGACCAAAAGGCATTTTACGGCAAAGGGGTATAGGGCCAAAGATGTGTTGGAATTGGTTCATTCTGATTTGTGTGGACCCATGACTATCCAAGCTAGAGGTGGCTTTGAATATTTTGTCACATTTATAGACGATTATTCAAGGTATGGATACATTTATTTGATGAGTCGTAAGTCTGAGTGCTTTGAGAAATTCAAAGAGTACAAGGCCGAAACGGAGAAACGTCTTGGAAAATGTATCAAGTTATTACGATCAGATCGTGGTGGCGAGTACCTCTTTGGAGAGTTTAGGGATTATTTATCAGAGGCTGGGATTGCATCCCAATTGACTGCACCTGGAACGCCCCAACAGAATGGTATAGCCGAAAGAAGGAATAGAACTCTTATGGAGATGATTAGATCAATGATGAGTTATTCGGATTTGCCAGATTCATTTTGGGGATATGCCTTAGAGACTGCAGCTTATATTTTGAATTTGGTTCCTTCTAAATCAGTACCTCTTACTCCCACAGAGCTGTGGATTGGGCGTAAGCCTGGTCTGAAACATGTTCGCATTTGGGGTAGTCCAGCACATATGCTGAATGGGAAAGCAGATAAGTTGGAGTCTCGTACTGAAGTACGCTTGTTTGTAGGCTATCCAAGAGGAACGAAAGGAGGTTTATTTTATAGTCCTAAGGATCAGAAGGTCATTGTTAGCACCAATGCCCGATTATTAGAGAAAGACTATGTGATGAACCATAAACCCACAAGTAGAGTTATTCTAGAAGAACTGAGACGTGAGACACCAAGTACTTCAGTACCAACAGTACAAGAGGATGAACCACAAATAACTGCACAATGTGTCACAAATGTTACACCACAACCGATAGTGCCTCATCGTAGTGGGAGGGTTGTGATACAACCTGATAGATATATGTTCTTGGGAGAGTCGTCAGACTTTGTCCCTGAGGAACAAGATTATGATCCCTGTACCTACAATGAAGCACTCCAAGATAAAGATACAGAGTCTTGGCAAAAAGCAATGATATCTGAAATAGAATATATGGATTCTAATTAGGTCTGGGAGCTTGTAGAACCACCCGTTGGTGTAAAAGCCATTGGATGCAAGTGGGTCTATAAGAGAAAAAGAGGATCAGCCGGTAAGGTTGAAACCTTTAAAGTTCGGCTTGTAGCAAAAGCTTTTACTCAAAGAGAGGGTATCGATTATGAGGAAACTTTTTCTCCTGTAGCCATGCTTAAGTCTATTCGGATTCTTTTATCTATTGCAGCTCATCTCGATTATGAGATTTGGTAAATGGATGTCAAGACAGCTTTTCTTAATGGAAGTCTTGAGGAAGACATCTATATGAAGCAACCAGACGGGTTCATTGAAAAGGGCCAGGAGCATCTTGTTTGTAAGCTCAAGAAGTCCATTTATGAACTTAAGCAAGCTTCTAGATCTTGGAACATATGTTTTGATCAGGTGATAAAATCCTATGGATTTGATCAATGTAAGGATGAATCATGTGTATACAGAAAGTGTGACGGAAACGTGGTGGTGTTCCTAGTACTTTATGTGGATGACATCTTGCTCATTGGAAACAATGTGAAGGTATTATCTGATGTAAGGGTATGGTTATCCAAACAGTTTGAAATGAAGGACTTGGGAGAAGTAGGTCACATCCTTGGGATCAAAGTTCTACAAGATCGCAAGAAAAAGATGTTGGGCATATCCCAAGCTTCCTATATCGATACTGTACTAACTCGTTTTAGTATGCAAAATTCTAAGAAAGGTTTCTTACCTTTTAGACATGGAATTGCTCTATCAAAGAAGCAGTGTCCGAGGACACCTAAAGAGATAGAGAACATGAAGGTAGTTCCTTATGCTTCAACAGTAGGAAGCTTAATGTATACAATGTTATGTACGAGACCAGACATCTGCTTTGCCGTAGGCATGGTCAGCAGATATCAGTCTAACCCAGGACAAGAGCACTGGACTGCCGTAAAGCAAATTTTGAAGTACCTGAAAAGGACTAAAGAGTATATACTAGTTTACCAGGCAGATAGTTTAGTTCCCTTAGGGTATACAGACTCAGATTTTCAGTCAGATAGGGATTCCAGGAAATCTACCTCAGGTTATGTGTTTACTTTGGGAGGTGGAGCCATTGTGTGGAGAAGTATCAACCAAAAATGTATTGCTGATTCCACCATGGAAGCCGAGTATGCGGCAGTCTCTGAGGCAGCCAAAGAAGTGGTTTGGCACAGAAACTTTCTATTGGACTTAGATGTGGTACCTAGTTTGCCTAAGTCTATTACACTTTATTGTTATAATAGTGGTACAGTTGCAAACTCGAAGGAACCACGAGCCCATAAGACAGGCAAACACATTGAGCGCAAGTACCACTTGATACGAGATTTTGTAAAGAAAGGAAAAGTTGCTGTGATCAAGATAGTATCAGCCGACAACCTAGCTGATCCCTTTACAAAAAGCTTACCAGCTAAGGCTTTTGATAGTCATGTTGAGGGAACGGGAGTCAGATGTGTAGCAGCATGGCTTTAAGTATAAGTGGGAGATTTGTAACAGTATACTGAAAAGCAATGCTTTGAGTATAAGTGGGAGATTGTTAGGGTTATATACTAAAAGCATCACTTTCGTAGTAACCTTATTTCCTTAAATTTTGAATGAGAATCATATGGGCAAATGTTTGCTTATTGTATTTGTTGCAAGTGTTAGTGCAAATGTCTGATATTCTATATTGTAGATAATATGGTGTGTGGTGTCACACAGAAGATCATATTATCAGTTTCCTATGGAGTATATAAATAGTTCACAACCTAGATGGACTTGGACAATCTATTGGAAAGGTTGTAGTGTAATCTGGTATTAGTCTATCTTGACTATAGGTTTACACTAGTACACTTTGTGTGTATTGAATAGGACCACTTGAGGTTGTTCTCTTTGTACTGACTACATAAGAGAACAAACACCTCTGTTATTATGGATGCTTGTGCTCTTAATCCGGATATAATAACGGACATGTATATGCAGTGTGCATTACTTTGACTCTTAAAAGAGTGAGATTCATTATGGATCAACAACCTCTATAAATTAGGTAATAACATTGTATGTATGATGGGCTGTTGATTATAAATGGAATCTATGTCCCGATACATTGGGTTGATGATGTCCTCTTAAGGAGCTCATAAGGATTGTCATGTAAACCCTATAGGTAGATTATATCCGACATGACAAATAAAGTTGACCGTACTACTTAAGGATAAAAGATGTCAAATTAATATAGTTGTCAGTAACTTAATTTGATCGACGGACATACGATATCTTAACATGGGCAGCCAAATGAGCATATAATAAAAGGAGCCCACAAACATAATTTGGGATTAGGGAGGTAGTGCAACAATAGCTCATTAGTGGACCGAGCTATTGTTAATGGGCCTAGATTGTGTGTTCGGGCTGAACACGGGATATCCAGATCCGTTAGGAGGCCTAATCCTAATTTCTCCTCATGGTCCCTGCCGTAGCCTATATATCCTCTATTCTCTGGCCGCCAGATTACTTATCAGAAATCTGAAACTTTCTCTAAATTCGTGATTCACGTAAGGAGAGAAAGAGAGGGCTGCCAAGGAGAAGAAAAGGTTTGGAGATCGTCGCCCACACGACGTCCAACTCGAGGAAGGAATACGTGCAGAAGATCTTGGGGTCGTCCGCTCGAGATTGCCAGGAATTACTTGTCTCCTTTTTGCCGCAGGTATAATTCGTGAACCCTAGTTTCCGCTTATGAAGGGTTAGAATACGTATTAGATTTGTTTAACTTTTTATCGATCAATACGCACACCAAAGGAAGGGTCCGGGGAATTCCCAGTTCCATCAGTGTCAGTACCACAAAAGCCCGTACCATGCAAGGATGGCAGATTCCTTCATATCTCGAAACCCTAATGCACATCGCATATGTGCCACTCTCCACTATAAATAAGAGATGTTTTCCTCCAACAACATGATCGACAAGGAGAAGAAGATCCACAGAATTATCAAAATCTTCAACTTCGGCGTCCTCCTGATCGGCAACCCTAGAGTTCCATCGAAGGCACCAGAAAGTCAGAGCAAGTCTCATATCATCATCGGATCGTTAATGGAGTAAAGGAGCCATTATAGTGCTCAACCTTCATCGTCACACTTTTTCAGAAACTTTTGTACTTAGATTTTTTGGCATAAGAATCGATTGTACTTTTTTATGTTCCATATACAAAAAGTTCATTCAAACTTTTGTCATGTCGAACAGCTGGTCTCGCCGTTTCTCTGGCAGCTCCAGTTGGAACCCAGTACTCCATCACAGTGATGGGTCGGGAGCTAGTCTGCCTAAAGAACAACTTGCATACGTGCCTAAGATACTCTGTACAGGTGGACACTAATATGGACATTCAGGACTAGCGATTCTTGTTCATAGACTACGCAGTCTACGGAATCCTACCTGAAGACCCGAAGGAAGCTACTTTTGTCAAGATACGCTCACTCTGGTTCTTCTACGACATGGCTCCCAAAATGTTGTATTATCATTCATATGAAGGACTTATTCTGCGATGTCTATCCAAGACAGAAGTACAGAAAGCACTCCAAGAGGCCCACGATGGCACCTTAGGAGCCCATTAACTTGGTTCTAAGTTGTAGGACCGACTGCGTCACATGGGCTATTATTGGCCTCCCATGATGGAGATGTCATGTTATGCAAAGAAGTGCCGGGTATGTCAGTTGCATGCTGACTTCATCCACCAAACTTTTGAGTTTCTACATCCTACTACGGTCGCGTGGCCTTTTGAAGCATAGGGATGGATATTTTTGGGCCGATCAGCCCTCCATCCTCCAAAGTACACCAGTTCATCCTCACCATCACCAACTACTTTTCCAAGTAGGTGAAAGCAGTACCGCTGGCTGAGGTGAAAACCTCGAACGTGGTCAGCTTTGTCAAGCTTTACGTCATTTACTGGTTCAGAGTTCCTCGAAGGATTATCAAAGACAATGGCCCTCAGTTCGTGAGCCATGCATTCTATTGGTTCTGTGACAAAAATCGGATACAGAATATAGCGTTAACGGCCTACAATCATGCAGCAAATGGACTAGCCAAAGCGTTCAACAAAACGATCGTCAAGTTGCTCAAGAAAGTCGTATCTTCCAATAAACGCAATTGGAATAAAAAACTCGATGAATGTCTATGGTCTTACCGCACGACCATTCGGACGCTTACTATCAACAGACCATTTTTCTATGTCTACGGGAGCGAGGAGGTACTTCCCATGGAAATCCAGATTCCATCTCTACGGGTAGCCATCGCCAACTAGCTGACGGCCAAAGACAATCAACATCGTCGGCTATAAGAGTTGGAGGCGTTGGATAAGAAGCGTCTGTTGGCTCAACAACGTATCGAACTCTATCAAGCTCGAATTTTTAGGGCCTTCAACAAAAAGGTCCGGGAAATAACATTCCAAGTGGGTGACCTCACCTTATCAGTTCGAAGACTGATAGTGATGACTCACAAGACGGCTGGGAAGTTCGAACCCAAGTGGGAAGTACCGTTCATCATAGAGATAGACTACTCCAATGATGCTTACCGGCTGGCCAAACCTAGCGACGATTTACTGACGATGCCAATCAATGCTAAATTCCTAAAGAAATACTATGTCTGAAGTAAAAAATTGGCATATATTTTTACATTCCTTATGAATGTTGATGAATACTAGTTTCGAGTTCATCCCTTTCCTATTTCTCCAATAGAAAACATTCCCTGTCCATATTTCCCCTGAGTTATTTTTCTATACCCCAACGAAGTTCATGCCTACCATGTCCATATTACCTCTGACTAGACATTTCTTCCATGACAAACCATGTATTGTCATGATTATCTATAGAAAATTTCACGTACATATTTCCTCTGAGTCATTCTATACATCCTTAGAATCTATTCCTACCATGTCTATATAACCTTTGCGTAAGGAAAATTCTACCACAAAGATTCCATGTTTACCATGTCTATATTACCTCTGAGTAAAAATCCTATCCCCAGCAGAGTTACCTCCATCCCCTCATGTTATACTAACTCCGAAGGAATTCTCATTATTGTACAAGAATGTTCACAACAAATGGACAAACAAATAAGCAAAACTAAAAAAATTTATTCATAAAATGGAAAAAGTTCTTCGCTACAAAAGGGTCTCTCGAAAAGAGAGGGACAAAAAGACAAAGGACATCAGCATTGAGATGACCGATACATGAGTTCCTCTAATCGACTCCTCAAAAGAGCAATATGGGGCCCGACCAACTCTTTGGCTCGGTGCTCCGCCTCTTGTCGTCAGGCGGCCTCATCCTCAAGCTGGGACAAGTTCTGTCGTGCAAGGTCCAGCTCTGCCTGAGGAACGCCAATACTTTCCTTCTCCCGAGATAGGGTCTCGGATCGTTGGCGAAGTACCTCCTGCTGGTCCTTAGACATTTTTAGCTCACTCTCGACGAAAGCTAACAACTTTTTTAGCTACTAAATCTGCTCCCGAAGGGTCTCATACTGTTCCTCCAAGGCTGCTCGACGACAGACCTGAACATCTTCGGCATCGGTCACCTCTTCAATTTTGGCTTCTACCTCGACAAGTCTGCGAGTTACAGCCTGACGCCTCTTCTCGTGATGGGAAAGTTTAGTAGCCATTTTCTCTAGCTCGGCGGCCACCAGCGATGAAAGACCGTGCTTAAGACCTTGAAGCTTTGAGACGGTGGCATCCAATTCTTTCAAGAGAGCCTCTATTGCGTCCGCCTTCGTCTCATACTTTGGATATTCGTGCAACGCCACCAGTTGGGCCCTCACTGCAGACTGAGCCTGTCGAAGCGATTGGTTGTCCCGCAAGACACACTCTATGCCACGCTTCAAGATATGACGAATGGGGCCTAGGATGAGGTTGGCATAGTACGTGTTGTCAGCCAAACCCATTAAGGTTAGCGAAGAGGCCGCGATAGAAAAACCCAGAGCAGTAGAAGTAGCTAGTATATGACTAGGTATTGCAGCTAGAGCATGTTGTGCCATGACTGAACGGAATCCGTCGGCGAGGCAGGGACGGTTCGTGCCAATGTTGTCTAATGTATGGTCGGCTCTTCAACAGGCTCCCTCACTGGTTTTTCAATAATTTTTGTAACAGAAGCTGCGTGGACTGGTGCTTGAGCAATCTCAGTGACCGACTTCTCGACGGTCGCCGTGACTAACTCCTCAGCGGTCCTCTTAGCTAATTCTTTAGCTGCTGGCTTATCCATGGTCTTCTGGACCAAGTCCATAGCAGCTGGCCGGCTCGATTGCAGCCTCTTCGAGCAGTTCTATGGTGACTACTTTGAAGGGCTCTTCAACAACCAATTCTTCAGCGGTCCTCTCGACCGATTCTTCCACAATCTCCTTGACCAGGCTTTTAATGGTTTCATCGACTGACACTTCAGCAGCTCCATCGACCACCATATCAGTGGCCATCATGACTGGAGCCTCAGTGATTGGCTAGATGGCAGCCTTCTCGGCCCACTCTTCTACGGTCTCCTCGGTCATCTCTCTTAGGATCGTGTCGGCTAAATCCTCAATTACCTCCTGGGCCACCGTTAGAATGACCTCGTCGACTAACTGTTCAATGGTCATCTCGAACGGCTCCTCAATAGCTCGACCGACTAATGCTTCGATATCCTCCGCTATCAACTCTTCCATTGTCTCTTCGACCAACCGTTGGGGCGAATCCATGATGTTTGTCAAGGGCAGCACCTCGGCCGTGAGATCCTTCCCGCCATCTGGCGTATTTGGAATATCCTCAACCCTTTCTATAGCATAGGAAGAAGGTACGATTGAGGGATCCTGAGCGATGCCTTCAGTATCCTCGGTAACTTAGCCCATCACGAGTACATATTCCAGAGTCATGCCCTCGGCTATCGCCAGACCGACCCTGGGTATCTCCACAGGCTCGTCCATAGTCGGCTCAATGGAAGTTTCTCGCTGAGGCGAAGCCAATGGCCCCGAGAAGTCCCGTCTCATACTCAAAAGAAGAGGGAGGAGGGACGTCTTATGAGTTAGTAGCTTCAGCATCTACAGTCGTATCTTCGATCCTTGCGACTCGAGACACCTCTTGGGCAGGTTCCTCAGGAAGTTTCTTGAGTATCTCCGACCATGTGGACTTCGTCTTTTTCTTTGCCTACACAAGCAAAGCAGCGATAATTAGAAAGCATGGAATAAGAACCTGAAGACAAAGTACTAAGGTGTGCCTGTAAAGGAGGTTCAGCAGGCAGAGCACTCTATTCCAGCAAGACTGTTGGAAGGGTTTGCATGTAACGCCCCAGTCCCAAAATACGTAGGACTAGGTATGTAGACATGCCAGCTGTATACATACAAAGTATTGTCCAATATATGGAAACCTTGTATGAATACATAAGCTGTAAAATGCAGTAAACCAAGAGTAATCTAATCTCATCCACAAAATGTAAGAATAAAAGATATCATATAATCTACTATAAAATATTTTGTACAATATGTTGGATGGAGACAAATCCACTACCAACAAGTAAGGGAAGAAATACGTAGAAAATAAAATGAGTTTGGCGGCGAAGCGAAGATGATCCAAGTGCAGTCATCCTCGAAGAAATAGAGACGATCACGGCCATAGCTTGAATACCTGTAAATGATAATAGCACACACATGGAGAGATAACCAGGTCCTCAGAGAGACGTACAAAGTACACAATATTATGCCATATAAACTGAATAAATACTGCTCAATAATAAGTCAATCGGATCATAACATGGTCCAACAATCTACCCTTGAATTAGCGTACCATCCCTCCAACCAAACAAGGACAGGAGATGACACACTAACCCACGATGTAGTATCTTTTCAAGTCAAGAATCCAATATTGTATCCGAACAACAACAAGGTTCAATACATTCTCATCGGAGTAGTAAGCCACACCTACAACCAAATAAGGACTAGACGTAGCGAACTAATCCGTGACAAGTTATTGTTCCAAGCCGCGATCAGAGACAAGTACCCAAACCAAGAGTACTCATATCTAACGGATAAGGGTGCCTAACTAGTCTAAGTGAAATGAAGTTTAAGAACAACCTTCTATGCATGGGCACTCTAGCTATAGGGATTAGGCATCATTCCTCCTCGGGAATCAGGTGCCTACGTCCATAACGCTCCTATGAACGTTAGAGGGCATCAGTATAATAGGTTCGTCCATAATGTTTTGCGAACATCATAGGGCATCAGTGGTCCCGTGTCTCTGGCGGAGCTCAAAGGTCTAATAAGGGAAGTGTAAAGGTGGCCAATACGTCAAGGAACTGTTCTCCCCGCCCCATGTCTACTATGTTATATCCACAACACATAATCCCTATTAACCGCTAAGTCAAACTAAACATGGAATACTATTAGCGGTTAATCCTATCGCATGGCTTATACGTATTGGTGGCCAGCTAATCACGCATGTCCGAGTCCTATATGTGACTCGCAACAACATGGTACAAAAGTGTCGAGGCCTATGAATACAACACACAAAGGGTGGTCCCTTAAATCTAAGTCCAATGTGTTTGAAAATAGTACATAGCAGGAAATAGAACTAAGCAGTAAAATTCTATCTAATTATGCCATATATCACAGTTTTAGGCATTTAGAGGACTTTAGGAAGTTGTCAGTTGGAGATGGAAAAGTTTGAGCTCAGATGGTATCTCAAACAAATAGATAAAAGTAAGAAGAATGCATAAGACTAGGTTAGAATGGTATATAATTGAACTCTATTTATAGGCTTTTTTCTGAATCGAGTTCGGGTAGAGTTTGGTTCCCAAACATTCAAAAATTCGAACGTTGGAGCATGTTCTTCAGGAAGAATGAGTCGAAGTAGGTCTTCTGGTTTTGGGCTGACCGGGTTCGGTTAGGGACCGAACTCTGTCCAAGTTCTGTCATCCAATTTCCAGAATATTGGGTTCAAGAATTTTATAGACTTTTAGTTGGTTTTGATCAGGTTGTTGGGTAGGTTTATTTGAGTGGACTTGAGTTCCATCTAGTTGCCAACTGCGACTCGATTTGCAAATATCCTAGACTCTAAAATGTAAAATACATAACAAATTATAAAGAACCAGATATCAACTTTTGAACAGTCTTCTTGACGTACAATAGTGACTTCGTGCAGTTGTGATTCGAGTTGCATTATATTGAATCAAGGTTCAGTTAGTTATCAAAATCGAGTTAACCATGACCAATTAGGCCAATATTATGCTCCTTCTGAGCCTCGGTTTGGAGTCGTTGGGCCTCAATCATGCCCCTAAAAAAATGATAAAGTTGGGCTCCATCTTTGGTCAAGGACCCGGTAGCGAGCATAGTGGAGGTAGCTCCTTGAGCTGGTAATGGTAGGGTGGAGGATAGGTCCTAGTCATCTTTTAACCTATTGGAGGGGAAGATGATGCCCCCTCGGAAGCTGCCACGCTAGAAGTGCGACCTCGCGTCTCCCTTCTTCCCTTTGCCATTCTCTGGAATAGAGACAAAAGAACATAAGTGTCCAAAAAGAAGATGCGACAATTTAGAAAATAGTAAAGACAATAAACTATGCAATCCTACAATCGGTCATATGATGTGATGAGTTCCCAGACCTGCATAAGCCACCATAAAAATATGTCATGATCCACTCCCGAATAATCGGATATGAATCGAATCACGCCTGGCCTACACTGTTGTGGACGGCGGTAGTCAGCCGCCTAAACCTTATAAGTCATCAATAATAATAGATTGATCCATTCATCATAGCTCTACAATGCACGTGCCCTGTCACAACAATCACTATAGTTTTCTACTATTTTTATTACATGTCCTTTACAAATGATATCCACAGCAAATCTAGTAAATGGTAAAGTCAACTTCCTACACAATACATCCTCAAATCATGATACAATCAACACATGTGTGCAGCTATACAAAGAATTCCTAAATCTCTTTCGGAATAGGCTTTGGTCCTGAGTACTCTCAAATTAGCCTCTACTAACAGGTCCTCATGTGGGCCATAATAAGTAGGGTAGTCCATGTCATTCTCATCTGTATATATTATCCAGACAGGAAAGGAGCAAAGTAACATATATCTTAATAATGACAAAGAACATGATGCAATAATACGAAAAAATAGTAATCATAATAGCAAGAAATTAAGAAAATACATGTCTACATGTACTAACTACGTGTGGCATATGCAATCAGAACACTAATAAGCATGTACGGGCTAATCGGGAATAAAGAATATCATAGAAAGATATGCTAGCATCCCACATGTAATGGACATAAGGCACGTCTCACAATAGTGCTAGCAGTCGCTATTTGTCCAAGTCTAGGTAGACTACATATTGTACAAGTGTTCTCCCTCTTGACATGATGCAACACGACAACACGAACACAATATTTGATAATAGTGCAATTATGAAATGCAGCATTGTAAAGTAAAATTAAGGGAGTATTTACTTGCCTTATCCCAAGGGTGTGAGTTGCACTAATCCACATATTAATAATATTTAAGTGTTATATTCTATTTCCAATTTGGACTCCTAGAATATTCTAGACTAACTATTTAACTAACTAATTTAACTAACCCATGCTTAAATTATTAAATAATTTATTGGTCTTAGCAAATCCTTAATTAGTATACTAACTAATTTATTAACTAATAAATAATTCCTTAACCAAATCAATTTAAATAATTATTCAAGCCATAACCCTTGGCCCGGTCCAGTACAGTCTTTCGGGCTCTGACCCAGATCATCCCATTCCATTGGCTTAAAACAAAAAGCCTCTTACTCGGTCCAATGGTCCAGTCCAACTACTACGAGCCTATCACCCCTTTAAATTCTATATTGAGCCCGACCTATCACGACCCGCACCCATTTTTTGGATACGAGTACGTGTCCAAGTCTAACTTACGTATCGATATCATTGGTAGAACGCTATCTAGACCTCAATGATCAAATACACAATATTTGCTCATCCAATAATCTTTCTATTTTCTTATTCACAATAACTAAATCAAATTAAAATATCCAAAGTTTATATTTGATTAAAATACAATATCCTATTAATACCTCAAAATTTGAACAACTCATTAACTTTACGATCAAATAATCTAACTAGTCTGATCCATATCTCTCCCAAGGTCCAGGTGCATAGAGTAGCAAGCAAATAATATAAAAATCTAGGTTTTCAGACAGGAATGGAACGAGTACAATTCATACATGCAGTTCCAAATATATAATAACAACTATAAAAATAGTGAATAGAAATAGCATAAATGATGAAATAAATAAACTGAAATCATGGCATAGAAAATAAAGGAAAACAGTTAACATAAACTATAAAGACAACTAAAGCATGGAACTAGAAAATATAACCATCTAAGTGATTTGAAGTATACTTTTTAATATGTGATCAGGATGGGATATTACACCGTACTGTCTACATAGGATTTGCATCCTCACGGTCTAAATATGCATAAAATATAAAATAAAACAAGCTCTAAGGTCTGATCACATATCTTCTTAATACTTCCCCGTACGACTAAGCATACTCTAGGCATGTGCGTCGTGGGCAAGGTACATAATATACATACTAAGGTACAGATATAGAAATATGAACTAAGGCAATCTATGTATCCGGTCTATGTGTTATGTAAGTGAGAATCTTTCCTTGAATATCAGACCTATCGACTGAGGCTCACAAGCTCCTCAACAAAATATTATCCCTTGTATCGTGTCTTGGACCGAGGACAATCAATCTTGACAGTAATAGCCTCTACTCTGCTACAGAGCTAAAGGGTTAAAATAACAGGCCACACAAGAATAGGTCTGATAATGTAGTCAAGTTCTCCTCAGTGGCATGTCTAGAGTCTAGTAATGTCAAGTCCATACAGTCATCTCGATAACAATAACAATAATAACGAATAATCTAGAATGCTAGTACGAGGTCAATACAACAAATAGTCATGTAAACCTCGTATCATGAATGTGGCGATGTCCTATAGTCAATCGTATCAATGGACACGTCAATATACACGTAATGCCTAATATCAATATTTGGTATCATCTGTAGGACCATTGAGCACCTCTAGAGGGGAGATGAATAGAGTGAGTAAGAGTGCAGTGGAAAATAATCACTAATTTTAAAATTATAAATAGATAACTATGGCAGTAAATAAGAGACAGTAAATAAATATAGCAAGAGATAGAGAGATCAAACTCAGTGATACAACGATGTATACTGGTATCCCTCTGAGAGGACTAATCCAGTCTCAAGTACTCTTGCTCAATGTTAATCCACTAAGGCACAAGCTAATTAAGAGCTTGTAGTCTCTTACAATACTGTGCTTGGTGACAAGTGCATAACCAACTTCACAACACCGTGCTTGGCGACGAGCGTACGACCGGTTCCATAACAGAGATAGTTTCTGAACTTTGAACAACCTCTTTACAACTCTTGAGAACCAAAAGACTCTAGATCAAATAGATATTACTGGCTTTTGGCTAAGAGATGTGTAGGTGAAATATGAAAGCTTTTGATCAGATGAAAATATTTATTGAAGAGATAAGAGAAGATGAAATTGATTGAATGATTTGGAATGAGAAATTCTCTTCTATTTATAGGTATTTTCGAGGACCAAACTCGGACAGAATTCGGGCAGAGTTCTGATGCAAAGATTTCGCAAATGAACGTTGCATGCAGATTTAGAGGCAATAAATATTTAAATTTAAACTGACCGAACTCGGTCAGAGTTTGGACCGAACTCGGCTTGAGTTCTATCTCAGTAAAAATGTAAGACATTTGTCAAATTTTGTTGCAGAAGGAAAATAAAATTTTTGGTAGGTAGATTATGGATGGGTAGGCTGTATAGGAAAGTGGACTATGATTAACCTAAGCCAGTATTATCCAGTTGATCTTACAATTTATATCCTAGACTCAATAAAGATAAAATTCATAATAAATTATAAAATGACTTGGTCTTGATTTCAATGAAAATAAGCTTCAAAATGATGATTCACATGCTTACTGATGTAGTAGTACGCTTTTTGATATTGATTTCACAAGACCTGAAATGATTAGCAGCAGTTCGAATATTTTGTGCATTGACTTAAGTTAATGTTGATTATTATAATCGGGTGTGACCATGGAATGGGCCAACAATCTCCTTTTTTTTTTGATAATTGACAAACTTAAGCCTATACCAAAATATATCTAAATAGTACAAAATAAAAATACCTGAAAAAGAATAAATGATGGTGGTGGTATGGTGGTGTTCTTTCTTTGATTGTTGATTTTTGGTTTTGGTATTGCGCTCTTTCTCCCCCTTTGTCAATGAAAAAATGGTTTTGGCTTCCCCGTAATATATGAAGCCAACAATGTTCATCAAAAAGACAAAGTAATGCTAGAGAGATAACCACAAATAGCAACATTGCCACAAATAATAAGTGCATAAAAGAAATAACTAGTACTGGAATACTAAAATTTCATACTAAATGAAAGATACAACCATCACAATCTTCTAATAAATGTCTAACTGTAAAGTTTAGACATAAGGAAAACTACATAAAATCATCATCTATCAGACTCCACCCAAAATCGACTAGCTCAAGTCCTAATCACATCGGCGTATCGTCACCTCCATGATCATCCGGTAGAAAATATGCAGCAGTAGGATCGAAGTAAGGAAATGTTGTCTCATCATCGAACCTGGGTCAAGGGAAGCTGGGGTGATGAAGTATGGTAACTGGATGTGTGGGGTTATGAGAGAGACTCCAGTGAAGATCAGCAATACTGTTCCGCAACACCTGAGCCTGGGTGATATTGTAACTCCACTTTTCTGTTTTTTTGAATTTTTAAAGTTTTCTGATAAAGATATAATAAGTTACTTTAAACAAGATTAACTATTTTAAATAATTTCATGCTTGCTTTTGGAGGAAGAATTAAATTTTTGGCAAAGTAACTAATTTTCAATTAGTTAGAGTGGTCTCCAACTTTTTAACAAATTTTCTAACAGATTTTATATATTTTATAAATAATATAGTGGAAGGGGTGTTTTTCTGAAATTTTATTTGAATATGGGGGACTGGGTTGTAAATTATATAAGGGGGAGGGCTCCATCGAAAGAAGACCTTTCGTGGGGGGGTTTGTAAAATTGCAAATTCTTATATGGGGGGAGCTGGAGAGAGAAAGCATTCTCTTCATCAACTCAGCTATTCTAATCAATCCACCCTAACCCAAAACCTAATTTCTCTTCGAAGGCTGTAGATGGAGGAGATGGCATCGGCGACCGAGCCAGCCTCTAACGGAGACGACCAGTTGAGTCCCTTCCAATTTTCCTTTTTCTCCAATTCCTTCGACGAGGCGGCGAGGCTATCGAGAGTGGGCGACGGCGACACATCTCAGGCGGCGATCGTCTCAGCCATAGGAGCGGCGGTCATGGCGAAAGCAGCAGCTCCCACGACAAGCGACAGCTGATCGTGCTTGTCGAACGCGACTCTCCTCGACGGTTTTCTCCGGCGACTGCGGCGTCAGGTATCCTTCAATCGACGACGACGATCCTACCGGTGCGACTCCATGGAGTGACCTTCGACGAACGTACGGCGAATCAACGACGGCGAGGCGGTGAGTACTTTTGATTCTCTGTTGTCTTCGGAGTGATCGGGTATGGATCGATGGATCGATCGATCAAATTGTGATTTGTAGCTTCTTTAGTAGAATTTACTTTGTTTGGATCTGAGTTTCTTTTCTAGTTTTCTTTGCTCTGGAACTGGTTAACACAATGCCTGAACAGGGCTCGAGATCACCAATTGGATACGACGGGGTCGTGTCTGACACTGTGGGGTTGGGACTTCGCTCCAGATCAAATCGGAACACCCAGGTAACATTCTATTTCTCTAATGTCGAAGTTTTGTATGTTCCGATTCTAGTTTGTGGGGTCGGGCGTGGAGTGCACGCCTGTGTGTGACATATGTGTATCTTGTTCGTATCCAGCTTACTCTTGTCCGGCTGTAGTACATCTTTTTGTTCGAGTCCAGATGCAGATCGTGTTCGAGACGTATGTACGTGTCAGGGCTGGGATTAGCAAGGAAGGCGTGAGTCTTACTTTAATTTTATGATTTGGAATGTATATTCAGTTGGTGTGTGTGGCTCTTAGTTTTCTGTGATTGGAGATGCCAATTGTGTGATGGTAGGAGCAGTCGACTAGCTTGTTGCTCTGTGTGTTTAGCTTAGAGTCTGAAGGGGGTTATGAGAGGGTTGTAAGTCACCTGAACTCAGTATGGTACTAGTTGCATGGTTGAATTGTATATTTGATTAGATAAGGTTGCATTTATTGGGGTTGAGTTAAGACTTCATACATTTGGGTTGTATATATAGTTTCTAAAGATCTGTTGTACAAGTTCTTGTATATGTAATATATATATATTTACTGTTGTATTGATATTATGGGTGTTGGGTTGTATATTCCCTACAGATTATCTTCTAAATTGTGAGTCTAAGTTGTGTTGTTTCCTGCAATTGTCTTCTAATTTTCTGAGTTCAATATGGCCGTTATATTCAAATGGGTGGCTGGTTCCCTACAGTTTTATGAATGTGTTGGACCAGGAATTACTGTTCCTGGGATTTGGTTCAAACTGTTAAGTATAAGTCTGCATTTGGTTCGGGCAGTAGTTGGTTTGGGATGATGTTGAGGTGGTTTTGGCTGGCAGAGTTTGAATGTTACATGGGGAAATCTGTGTGTGCTTTGCGAGATTCTTAGTTTGCACATTTTGTTAAGTTTTTGATTTTGAATTGTGTTGCTGGGATTTTGTAGAATTAAATCATGGGTGGAGCCGTGCCATACAGTCTTGGCAGTTAGGCTTTAGAATATAAAATCTGGGTTGTGTGAATAATTGAATACAGGTGTTTGGGCTTTCCACAAATATATGGTCATGTCTGATTCTAAAGTCCATTGTTTATTTTTCTCTTTTTTGTATTCTAGAAGGGGGGACATGGGTCATGTTGTGATTGCGGGCATGGTTGGGCTAGATTTTAATTTCTGTACATTTTATGTTTGGATTGCCTATATGTTGTTTGGTAGCAGAGTATATGAGCTGGGTCTTATATAAACTATTGATACTTGGTAGTGCAGGAGCTAAAATGTCTTCTGGGAGTTGTCCTCTAACATGTTCAAATACTTGTTTAGTAAACCTTTAGTTATAAATATTATATAAATAATTGTCTTTATTATTTGTACAAGTAGTGTTATATTTAATTTACTTTCTACAGGAATAATATTTTAAGTAGGCCTTGCCTAATTTATTTATAACAAGCTAGGTTATGAGTGCTACTAATAGTATTTCGGATAGTTAGCTATAGTCAAGAGTAATTCTTAGCAGAGCATAGCTAGTAGCTAGTATATAGGGAGTTAGTATTAATGTGTCTAGTAATTTTCTTAAATTGTAATTAACCAACTTGTACTAAAATTCAGATGGACTTACAGATCATCTTCCTACCCTTGATTACCGGAGCAAGGCAAGTACTTTTCTACGATTTTGTGCATTTACATTCTTGTACTATTTCTTGTAACACGTCATGGCACGATATCATGTACTCCTGTACTCTTGTTCTTGTACTTATTAGTATCGAGTGGGGAAATATACTAGCCATATGACCAATCCCGGTTACTATACTCATGTGCCTAGCTTAGGCCTTGCATCGTGCATACGGGCCCTAAGTCGTAACATTTATGTACTTTTATGTGCTTTCATGTACTTACCCCCAGCCGGTCACATGAGCTAGTTGTATTTCAAACATGGTGCACTTGTCATGTCTTGTACTTCAGGTTCATAGTTACATTCCTGTACTTTACATTCTTGTACTTTATTTTCTGTACTTACATTCATGTACCTTCATGTTCTTTTCCTGTACTTTATAGTTTATGTTCCCTTGTACTCATTTTCATATCATGTTCTTGTTCATTATCTAGAATTGTACTTTGCTCCGCTTATGACTGGATAAGTTGCAGGTGTACTTGTAGGACATTGTTCTACATTATGGGCCAGAGCCCGGGACATTAGCTGAGCAAGATGGAGACATAACTTAGCTAGAGGTTTCAGGTTTAGACTGTTAGCTTTACTCTTAGATAGTGTTTAGAATTCATAGTACATTTCATTCTTGTTGACTAGTACTTTTATATACATAGAATTGTGGATTATGGTGATCTTTCTGGGATCGTATATAGATGCTGTGATTGTGTACATTATGTTCATCTGGTTAGATTTTCCTAGTTTGGTACAGCTTACTTCGTCGTGTCTAACGACGAAGGCTGGGCGTGTCCGACTCGTGTCCAATTATTTGGAAGCGGGTCGTGACATGTTTTGTGCTGGCCCATGCAGGTCTGTCCTAATAGTACCTAGGTATTAGAGTACTATTGGAGGACTTGATTAAACTAGGGAAACTTGATCACATCATAGAAAATCGGGTACATCGGGTATATTGATATTCTATAAATACTTGTTGCTTTTAGGTTTAGGATATCTTAACAGTTTCTTGTTTTTTCAGATAGTTTAAAAGCACACGACACCCGAACAGTCGATCCACCTACACTTAAGAGTTTCGAGCTCCTACTACCTTCTATCACTCTACTATCCTCATGGGTAGTACGTAGTTGACGGAGACGTTTGAAGAGTTCCTTGATACCAGCAGGCCGTCCTTTTCCAATCCAGACTTGCAAATGCATTTTCTGAGTTAGAGAGGACTTCCGACTTCCAGACTCTCAGACCTTAGATTTTCCCGACACCGAGCACATATCTTGTACCGAGGAGCAGATCGAGAACCTGGAGCTACCACTGAAGATCATACAAGTCCTTGAGGAACTGACTCCTCTGAAGATTGGAGCCACCAGCCAGGAGATCCAGAATGTAGCACAGACAATAGGACACAACGGAAAACTGAAGCTCAGGAGGAACATGAAGACTTATGACGATGACAGCAACTAGCCTGGACCCGTAAAGCGTCACAACACTCAGTCGGATTTTCTTCGGCCACATCACCAGTCGTATCATCAGGAGCAGATCTCAATGGCCAGCACGCCAGCAGCCGTATATTCCTATATTTCAGCCCCAACAGGAGATTCAGATTGAGCTGATGATCTTTTATAATTTCTGCTACCGCTCAAGACACCATTATGACGAGTGCCACAAAAGACAGAGGCTATGTTATTCTGCGGATCGCCTGTCCATCAAGTCAAGGATTGTTCGGAGACCATTGATCACACTGCCCAAAGACGAGCACGAGGAGCACCAGGACTACAGTAAGGGGGTCCGCCTCTCCAAATTCAACAACAACATGGAGCACTACCGCAAGGACCAACCTATGTCAGGAAAGCTGAAGAAATTGAAGAGATTCCATTCCCGGAGGAATACTGAAGATAGACTGAAGGCAGAAGGCTTCTTTTGCATGGTTGGAGAAAACCATGTATATTGATTCGCAATCCATCCAGCCTTTCCTTAAAATTCCTTAAAGCACCTAGATCAATTCTTGGAACTTCTTTTTTGAAACTTTTGGTGATGTCGAAACTTACATTGAGATATTGTTTCCTATTCGGTAAACTCGTTTTCGATCCATAATTCGATAATTATTTGAAATCCGCTACTCGATACTATTTGCCTATTTCCTTTGATGATTTCGATTTTCTATTCGAGAGTTGTTGTTCACTACTCGTTTCGACCTTGTCTCCTATCCAAGAATTCGCTTGTTTTTTGGGATATTTGTTCCTACTCGTTATTGATATTCTGCTCACTAATCCAACTTGTACTAATCAAGATTTATTCCTACTTGAAATATCATTCTGAAACCGTGTTTGAACCTTCGTTTCTATTGATGCTTGTTTGAGATTATATTTCTTATTTTGACTTTATTCGATACTCGCTCTCTATTTACGATTTTGTTACTATTGTGATTCACCTGTTTCATATTTACGATACAATACCTTGTTTCCTATTGAAACTTGTTTTCTAATTACTATTCAAAAATCTTGATTCCTCGTTGAGATTTTCTATTCAAGATTTTGTTCCTTATTCACGACTTTGTTGATACTTAACTTTCTATTTTTCCACTGTATACCTTATTGGAGATTTCGTTTTCTATTCAAGTTTTTGCTCGAGATTTCATTATTATTCGAAATTTTATTGAAACTTGTTTCCAGTACAGAATTTTATTTCTTATTTTGAAACTTGTCTCCTATCTGATACCTTGCTTCAGTTCATACTTTGAGACTCTGTTATCCCTTCGGGATAATATCTCATATATGTTATCTTGTTACCATTTCTGATATCAGTTGAAATTCTGTTATAATTTGAAACTTTGCTCCCTGTCTGAAATTTTAAATCTCCCTGGTTGCCTTTTTGTACTCACTGATTGGATCCCTTGTCGTCTCTTAGTACCTAATAAGCCCTTGTATTCTAATAGTCAGATAACCTCACCATTTTCGTGACTTGGACTATTGAAACTCATTTTGATTCCTTGAAATTTTCTATGGATAAAGTTGAAAGACTATTCGATGATCTACTAGAGCGTGACAGTTGCGCGCTGCAGCCGTTATCTGGATTACGGAGACCGAAAGTTCACTGCAGCCAGCAGCGCACTAGCAGGGCAGGAACTCTAAGTTGAAGTGATTTCAAACATTCATAGGTTTCGAGTATTATGGAGACTCGTCCTAAATTCTTTATGTCGTGATTTCTTGGGTTGCTTCGTTGATGATTGTTGGAAAATGGATATAGTACATAGAATATTCGGTAACATATCGTTATTTGAGTCACGGAGCCGAGGTTCATTGCAGCCAGGTATACCCTGGTGGGGTAGGGATTCTGAGTAAGTGATTTCAAATATCTATATGTTTCCGAATACTATAGAAACTATGTTCCTTTCCCTATGATTATTGGTTTTCGAGAATCGCAAATCCTTGCACCTTATCCTTATTTGATACTGTACCTCCTGAGTATTTCGTACATTTCTTCAATCAACTCTTGCTAACTTTCCTTTAGCATTTATCGTTAGATCATTGAATTCCTCAAAATTATACATTGCCAGATTTTGGTTCCGTACCTCGTTTGTGTCTTGTCTAAACTTCAATCTTAAATCATGTCTATCTGACCATGATTTTCCTATCTTGTTCTAGTCCACTTGTGTTAAACTATCGATTTTGATCGTACTTGGTAGTTGTACCCGCATGATTTGCTCCTCTAAGTTGAACTAAAATTTCATTCCATCTTGTGCCTATCTGATTCTTGATCATTGTTAGATCGTATTATTCCCACTTCTTGTGTGTAATTATCGTACAGGGCCTCAAGGCTCAGGAAGCATCTCAGAGTTGCACCGGATCGGCAGAAGAACTGGGCGGCCAGCAGCAGACGGCCACTGGAGTTTGCGATTGGAGATAGAGTGTTTCTGAAGATCTCGCCGACTAGAGGCGTCATTCACTTTGACAGAAGCGGGAAGCTCAGTCCAAGGTACATCGGATCCTTCAACGTAACGGCACGGATTGGCGAGGTGTCGACTGGCACTTCCAGCTAGCTTGGAGGGAGTGCATGACGTCTTTTACGTGTCTCAGCTTCGACGCTACATTCTGGACCCGAGCCATGTGGTAGACTTTTCATAGCTTGAGGTGGGTCCGAGATTGACTTTCGAGGAGCAGCCAGTGGAGATCCTTGATCGGAGGAAGAAGCGCTTGCGGAACCAGACTATTCCACTTGTCTGTGTCATGTGGAGATACCACTCTCCGGGAGAGTCCACATAGGAGCGCGAGGACGAGATGCGGGAGTGCTATCCCAGTTTGTTTGTTGAGTGTACTTTGATATTGAGAATTTTAAATACAATAAATGAATTGTGTTTGAACCTTCTTGAGAATTTGCTTTGAGATTGTTTGTCTCTCGAATTTCGAGAACAAAATTATTTTAAGGTGGAGAGATTTGTAACTCCACTTTTTTGTTTTTCGTATATTTTTAAAGTTTTCTGATAAAGATATAATAAGTTACTTTAAACAATTTTCCTTGAACAATTGTGATTAACTATTTTAAATAATTTCATGCTTGCTTTTGGAGGAAGAATTGAATTTTTGGCAAAGTAACTAATTTTCAATTAGTTAGAGTGGTCCCCAACTTTTTAACAAATTTTTTAACATATTTTATATATATTTTTAAATAATATAGTGGATGGGGTGTTTTTCTGAAATTTTATTTGAATAGGAGGGGGTTGGGTTGTAAATTAAATAAGGGGGAGGGCTCCATTGAAAGAAGACCTTTCGTGGGGGGGTTGTAAAATTACAAATTCTTCTATGGGGGGGCTGGAGAGAGAAAGCCATTCTCTTCATCAACTCAGCTATTCTAATCAATCCACCCTAACCCAAACCCTAATTTCTCGTCGAAGGCTGGTAGATGGAGGAGTTGGCGTCGGCGACCGAGCCAGCCTCTAACGGAGACGACCAGTTGAGTCCCTTCCAATTTTCCATTTTCCCTAATTTCTCCAGCGAGGCGGCGAGGCTATCGAAAGCGGGCGGCGGTGACACATCTCAGGTGGCGATCGTCTCAGCCACAGGAGAGGCAGTCATGGCGAGAGCAGCCGCTCCCACGTCAAGGGACGGCTGATCGTGCTTGTCGAGCGCGACTCTCCTCGGCGATTTTCTCCGACGACTGCGACGTCAGGGATCCTTCAATCGACGACGACGATCCGACTGGTGCGACTCCACGAAGTGACCTTCGACGAACGCACGACAAATCGACGACGACGAGGCGGTGATCAGTTCTTTTGATTCTCTGTTGTTCTCGGAATGATCGGGTCTGGATCGATGGATTGATCGATCAAATTACGATTTGTAGCTTCTTTAGTAGAATTTACTATGTTTGGATCTGAGGTTCTTTTCTTGTTTTTTTTGCTCTGGAACAGCTCGACACAATGCATGAACAGGACTCGAGATTACCAATTGGATACGACGGGGTCGTGTCTGACACTGTGGGGTTGGGACTTCGCTCCAGATCAAATCGGAACACCCAGGTAACATTCTATTTCTCTAATGTCGAAGTTTTGCATATTTTGATTCTAATTTATGGGGTCGAGCGTGGAGTGCAGGCCTGTGTGTGACATATGTATATCTTGTTCATGTCCAGCTTACTCGTGTCCGGCTTTAGTACGTCTTTCTGTTCGAGTCCAGATGCAGATTGTGTTTGAGACGTATGTACGTGGCTGGGATTAGCAAGGAAGGCGGGTGTCTTATTTTAATTTTATGATTTTGAATGTATATTCAGTTGGTGTGTATGTGTGGCTCTGGGTTTTCTGTGATTGGAGTTGCCAATTGTGTGATGGTAGGAGCAGTCGACTAGCTTGTTGCTCTGTCTGTTTAGCTTAGAGTCTGCAGGGGGTTATGAGAGGGTTGCAAGTTACTCGAACTCAGTATGGTACCAGTTGCATGGTAGAATTGTATATTTGATTAGAAAAGCTTGGATTTATTGGGGTTGAGTTAAGACTTTATACATTTGGGTTGTATATATAGTTTCTAAAGATCTGTTGTACAAGTTCTTGTATATGTAATATATATATATATATATATATATATATATATATATATATATATATATATATATATATATTTACTGTTGTATTGATATTATGGGTGTTGGGTTGTATATTCCCTACAGATTATCTTCTAAATTGTGAGTCTAAGTTGTGTTGTTCCCTGCAATTGTCTTCTAATTTTCTAAGTTCAATATAGCCGTTATATTCAAATGGGTGGCTGGTTCCCTACAGTTTTATGAATGTGTTGGACCAGGAATTGGTGTGTTTGCCATTGATTGTGAAAGTACAGAACAATTTATATAGGAGGACTGAACTTAAACTCGCTCATACAAAGAAAGCCTAGGGACGAAAACCTAGGTACAGCAATCTAAGTACAATTGTTTATTTTTTCTGGGGGGTGATGGTAGAGGCTCGGAAAAGCGACGGCAGCTCTGCCTTACTCCTTGGACGATCGGACGCAGCCTTGGCTCTGGTGAAGAAATGCTCTTGGACCTGTGGGGAGACTCCTCTGCGCCTTCTGTTGCTGGATCTTTGGATGTCTCTGTAGTGCTCTTTCTTTTTTTTCTCTGCTCTCTTTTCTCTTCTCTTCTTTTCTCCTCTCGCTGCTGCTTGCAAGAGAATGGCACCTTGCTATTTATAGGAATGGGGTGTGCTCATTAGGGTTTGCAAATGATTGCCTCCTTCAGAAGTCGACGGTTAAGGATCACTTAATCTGGGCCATTCATCTTGAATATAATAAATTTGAGCAATTAATATGATTGTATCAAATCTCTGTGGGCAATAAATGTTGATTGCCATGAATATTCGTGATTTGTGATAGCTTGCCACGTGTCCAATTTGCTTGATTCGATTTGATCTAGGAAATTATGACGATCACAATAAATTTGATTTTGTTAGGATTTGTTAGCACCCATAATTCCAGGGAAGATAAGACTGTCACGTGTCTCAATTGCAGCGAAGAGCGCCACGTGTCTCAACTGGACCATCCTGGCCGAGCCGTATATGGGAGGGGTCCTCTCAACCGCATGCAGCCGCATGAGGATGGGCAGCCGCATGAGGATGGGCAGCCACACGTGGATGGGCAGCCGCATGGGGATAGGCAGCCGTATGGGGATAGGCAGCCGTATACAGAGGGGCAGCCGCATGGAGATAGGCAGCCGCATGTAGATGGACAGCCGCATGGGGATAGGCAGCTACATGCAGCTGGGCAGCCGCATGCAAATAGGCAGCCGCATGCAGATGGGCAACCGCATGGAGTGGCCTCGGGACTTGGTGGATTTTACCAGCTGTAAGGAGATTTTCTCCTCTTTCTTAGGATCACGCCACCATGCCAGAGTCATTATTATGTCCTTATGTCAGAGCTGTCATAGCTGTTATTTGTCAGAGCGGCCGTCAGGGCATTAAATACAGCTGAATGTAGAGAAGAACTGCTGAAGGCCACTGAGCCGCATGGATCCTTGAGCCGTATGGACTCCTGAGCCGTATGGACTTCTGAGCCGCATGGGAATCCTGAGCAGTATGGGGATCCTTTTGTCGGAGCCACATAGGCCTTTCTTTATTCTTTTCCATGCTTCTATATGGTATTCCTGGGATTTGGTTCAAACTGTTAAGTATAGGTCTGCATTTGGTTTGGGCAGTAGCTGGTTTGGGCTGATGTTGAGGTAGTTTTGGTTGGCAGAGTTTGAATGTTACATGGGGAAATTTGTGTGTGCTTTGCGAGATTCTTAGTTTGGACATTTTGTTAAGTTTTCGATTTTGAATTGTGTTGCTGGGATTTTGTAGAATTAAATCATGGGTGGAGCCGTGCCATACAGTCTTGGCAGTTGGGCTTTAGAACATGAGATATGGGTTGTGTGAATAATTGAATGCAGGTGTTTGGGCTTTCCACAAATATATGGTCATGTCTGATTCTAAAGTCCAATGTTTGTTTTTCTCTAAACTTTGTATTCTAGAAGGGGGACAGGGGTCATGTTGTGATTGCGGGCATGGTTGGGCTAGAATTTAATTTTTGTACATTTTATGTTTGGGTTGCCTATATGTTGTTGGGTAGCAGAGTATATGAGCTGGGTCTTATATAAACTATTGATACTTGGTAGTGCAGGAGCTAAGATGTCTTCTGGGAGTTGTCCTCTAACATGTTCAAATACTTGTTTAGTAAACTTTTAGTTATAAATATTGTATATATAATTGTCTTTATTATTTGTACAAGTAGTGTTATATTTAATTTACTTTCTACAGGAATAATATTTTAAGTAGGCCTTGCCTAATTTATTTATAACAAGCTAGGTTATGAGTGCTACTAATAGTATTTCGGGTAGTTTGCTATAGTCAAGAGTAATTCTTAGCAGAGCATAGCTAGTAGCTAGTATATAGAGAGTTAGTATTAATGTGTCTAGTAATTTTCTTAAATTGTAATTAACCAACTTGTACTAAAATTCAGGTGGACTTACAGATCATCTTCCTACCCTTGATTACCGGAGCAAGGCAAGTACTTTTCTATGGTTTTGTGCATTTACATTCTTGTACTCTTTTTTGTGACACGTCATGGCACGATATCATGTACTCCTGTACTCCTGTACTCTTGTTCTTGTACTTATTAGTGTCGGGTGGGGAAATATACTAGCCATGTGACCAATCCTGGTTACTATACTCATGTGCCTAGCTTAGGCCTCGCATCGTGCACGCAGGCCCTAAGTCGTACAATTCATGTACTTTCTTGTGCTTACCCCCCAGCCGGTCATATGAGCTAGTTGTATTTCAAACATGGTACACTTGTCATGTCTTGTACTTCAGGTTCATAGTTACATTCCTGTACTTTATATTCCTGTACTTTATTTCATGTACTTACATTCATGTACCTTCATGTTATTTTCCTGTACTTTATAGTTCATGTTCCCTTGTACTCATTTTCATATCATGTTCTTGTTCATTACCTAGAATTGTACTTTGCTCTGGTCCTGACTGGATAAGTTGCAGGTGTACTTGCAGGACATTGTTCTACATTATAGGCCAGAGCCCGGGACATTAGCTGAGCAGGATGGAGACATGACTTAGCTAGAGGTTTCAGGTTTAGACTGTTAGCTTTACTCTTAGATAGTGTTTAGAATTCATAGTACATTTCATTCTTGTTGACTAGTACTTTTATATACATAGAATTATGGATTATGGTGATCTTTCTGGGATCGTGTATAGATGCTGTAATTGTGTATATTATGTTCATCTGGTTAGCTTTCCCTAGTTTGGTACAGCTTACTTCGTCGTGTCTAACGACGAAGGCTGGGCATGTCCAACTCGTGTTCGATTATTCGGGAGTGGGTCGTGACAGATATGGCGGAACTCTGAATCAAGATAGCCTTGATGTCGTTGCGCTGAGAGGGCAACAAAATCATCAAAGCGCTGAAAGAAGCCAGGGTCAAAACCCGGAGCAGGGGCTGGAGCAGCAGCAGCAGGAGGAGCCTCGGGATCATCATCATGAACAGGCTCAGCACCAGGAGACAAAGAAGGAGTAGGATATAACCTAGACCTACTGAGTTCAATGGTAGTGGAGGAGTAAGGACAGGTTTGAAGATCAATTTCAAACCTCCTAAAGATAGAAGCCAAATCCATAGGTTAAATAAGGTTACATCCTGCATTTCTGCTGTTAAGCATCCATGATATAACAGTCTTCGGAACAGAAAATGGAATACCAAAGTGAATGTGGTACATGGCTGACAATTCCATGAA
This sequence comes from Iris pallida, assembly GCA_029216955.1. Lineage (NCBI taxonomy): Eukaryota > Viridiplantae > Streptophyta > Magnoliopsida > Asparagales > Iridaceae > Iris > Iris pallida. Next base: position 2,150,511 of record JANAVB010010795.1, on the reverse strand, counting down.
GGTAATCTCATCAGAAGATCCCTTCTTTGGAAGAAGAACAGAGAATATAAACCTACGGAGTTCATAGAAGTTTTGATTTAGATGCTTGGAGTAAACTCTTCTAGGAACAGGTTTAGGATAACACAAAAGTTCTTTGAAGGAATCAAGGGTGGCACCTTCAGGGAATTGAATATGATGAATGTCTACTAAAGCTTCACCAACATCAGGAACATGAAAATATTCACCAATATCGGTGGCATTGAACTCTAGTTCCTGCCCAGCTACACATGAATAGAAGTTGTCGTTATCTTTTACTTGCAGATTGCAGTAAAACATACGGACAGCATTATCATAAATATTCTCAGTAACTTCAAAAAATCACAAAAATCGAGACGGTTGAAAGTTGGAGCATATTCAGAAAAGTTGTTAAAGTTAACACGTGCTCCAGCACAAATTTTACGACCCGAAAATGAGTCAAACCAAAGATCGAAAAATTCTCTATCGGGAAAGAGTCCGTTGTCGTAATCATCAGATCTAGTAGGACGGGCTGGACTGAAGACATTTGTGGGAACATAGTCAGAGGAGGAGGATCCTGCTTGAGAGGAATCAACCTTTTCCTTTTGGTGTTTAGGTTCCATGGATGGGAAGGAAGGAAGTAGAATACCTTAAAGAAGGAATAAAGATGGCGGCGAGGACGGCCCACTCGACTCCGAGAAAGCTCGAAAGAAAGGAGGAGGAGAAGCTCTATAGGGTTTTTGTGGATTAATTTCGGTAGAAGGATGAAGAAAAACTAAAGAAAGATGAAGAATTTATAGAGCTAGGGCCAACTGTTCGGTTCTGGAAATCCGCTCAGTGCCAACCGAACTCGGTCGGAGTTCGGTCCGAGTTCGACTGCTTGTATTTCCAATGTCATAAATGCAGTATTTGTTTAAAATTTGAATTTATAACTGTTATACTTCTTCATTTAATAACTTCTATTACTTTGGGTTAGCTGTAGGGGCCGGATCCCAGCTAGCGGTAGTCCGAAGACTAGTGCACCGTGTCGCTTCAGGCTATTTACACTTGTATGACAGAAGGACCCTTTCGTCTTGTACCCAAAATAATTTTCGTTAATAAATTACAAAGTTTCGAGTTATAAAATAAATTTAATAAACATACTACATTATGAATCTGAAAATTCAAGTATGCCGAGCTCTTGCGGCATAACGTTAAATCGGTCTTCAGTCAGTGGTTTTGTAAAAATGTCTACTAGTTGATGATCTGTGTCAATAAATTCTAAACAGATGTCCCCGTGTTGTTGGTGATCACGTAAAAAGTGATGACAAATTTTAATGTATTTTGTGCGAGAGTGACATACAGGGTTCTTAGTTAAGTTAATAGTTCTAGAGTTATCACAGTAAATGGGAATCTTAGTGTAGTGTAGATTATAGTCTTCTAGGGTTTGTTTCAGCCACAAAATTTGAGCACAGCAACGTCCTGCGGTGATATACTCAGCCTCAGTAGTTGATAATGCTACAAAATTTTGTTTCTTGCTAAACCATGAGACTAAGGCCTTTTCTAGGAAATGACACGTACCGCTGGTACTTTTATGGTCTACTTTGCATCCTACAAAATCCGCATCCGAGTAACCTATCAGGTCAAAGGATTTGGTTTTAGGATACCACAAGCCGACTGTAGAAGTCCCCTTAAGGTATCGGAAGATACGCTTAACGGCACTTAGGTGTGATTCCTTAGGATTTGCTTGGTATCATGCACAAATGCAAATACTGAACATAATATCAGGGCGACTAGCAGTTAAATATAATAAGCTACCAATCATACCTCGATACTTACGCTGGTCGACAGGTTTGCCACTTTCATCAGTGTTAAGCTTTGTAGATGTAGCCATTGGAGTTCCGATAGGCTGTACATTTTCGAAGTCGTACTTTTTCAGTATGTCCTTTGTATATTAGGCTTGATTGATGAATGTTCCCTTTGAGTGTTGTTTGATCTGGAGTCCTAGGAAGAAGTTCAGCTCTCCCATCATACTCATCTCAAATTCACTCTGCATACACTTAGCAAACTCTTGACAAAGTTTTTTATTAGTAGAACCAAATATGATGTCATCAACGTATATTTGTACAAGAAGAATATCATCATCTAAAGATTTAATAAACAAAGTTGTATCAAATCTTCCTTTTGAAAACCAATTATCAAGTAAGAAGGCACTTAGGCGTTCATACCAAGCACGAGGTGCCTGTTTGAGTCCATAGAGTGCTTTCTTAAGATTGAAGATGTGATCAGGTTTTTGAAAATCTTCAAAGCCAGGGGGTTGTTTCACAAAAAACTTCTTCTTTTAGAAATCCGTTCAAAAATGCACTTTTCACGTCCATTTGAAATAATTTAAAATCATTAAAACATGCAAATGCATAAAACATGCAGATAGCTTCTAGTCTAGCAACAGGAGCATATGTTTCGTCATAATCAATACCTTCTTCTTAATTATAACCTTGTGCCACTAGACGTGCTTTGTTGCGTAGAACTTGTCCATCTTCACTTAGTTTATTTTGGAACACCCATTTGGTACCAATTATCGATTGACCAATAGGTTTAGGAACGAGTTTCCAAACTTGGTTTCTCTTAAATTGATTAAGTTCCTCTTGTATAGCATTAATCCAAAACTCATCATTAAAAGCATCTTCTATATACTTAGGCTCTATTTGAGAAATGAAAGCAACATTTACTGCTATTTCAGAATCTCTAAGAGAAGAGCGTGTACTTACACCTTTTGATACATCACCTATAATGAGTGTCTCTGGATGATCTGGTAAGAACTTTAATGATTCAAATTTATGAGTCTGATCTTCCACAGGACTCTTATCGGTTCTTGCATGTATACCTTCATCATCACTGTCGCTAGATCTGTGACTATTGAGCTCATCAAAAGTAACGTTAATAGATTCTTCAACAATCATAGATTTTTTATTGAAAATTCTATATCCCTTACTCTTAGCAGCATATCCGAGAAATATTCCTTCATCTTATTTAGAGTCGAACTTACCCAAGTTGTCCTTGGTATTTAGGATAAAACAACGACATCCAAAAACTTTAAAATAAGAAATGTTTGGAATCCTTCCGAACCAAAGTTCATAAGGTGTTTTCTTCGAGATGGGTCGAATTAACACCCTATTTAAAACATGACAGGCTGTGCTAACAGCTTCTGTCTAAAAATATTTAGGAAGATTATGCTGATTCAGCATGACTTTAGCCATCTCGCTTAGAGTACGGTTCTTCTGCTCCACAACACCATTCTGTTGAGGAGTTCTAGGACATGAAAATTTGTGGTAGTATCCACTAGCATCATAAAACTTTTTGAAATCAGTATTTATGAATTCGCCACCATGATCACTTTGGATATGAGTAATCATGAAGCCTTTTTCGTTTTATATCTTTTTACAAAATAACTAAAATTCAAAAATAGCATCACTTTTATTTGATAAAAAGTAAACCCAAGTAAAATGAGAGAAATCGTCAACAATAACAAATACATAGAGCTTACCGCCAAAACTAGCGACTCTACTAGGACCAAATAAATCCATGTATATTAACTGCAAAGGACTAGAAGTACTTACAGCGTTGATGGATTTAAATGTAGACCTATGTACTTTGTTCTTTTCACAGTCAGCATATACCATATCTCTCTTGAATGGTATTTCAGGGAGTCCTTTTACCAGCTTCTTATTACTCAGTCGTGAGATAGTGTCCATATTAGCATGTCCTAGTCTCATATGACATAGCCAGCTTTCATCTAGGTTAGCTACTAGGCATCTTCCTGCATTATTAGTACTCTCCAGAAAGAAAACATAAATATTGTCTTCTCTAATCCCTTCATATACGGGATTACCAGATGACATATCATATATGGTACATTTGTCTTTTACTAAGTTGATACCATAACCATTATCAGCCAAGTGACTTATGCTTAATAGGTTATGTTTCAATTATGTAACTAGACAAATGTCTTTTATTACAGGATAAGAAGATATACCAAAAGTGTCATTGCCAATGATATCACCTCTCAGATTGTTTTCGAAGGAGGCGTATCCTTCTTTCTTCATCGATAGCATGGCGAACAAAGATGTATCACCAGTCATGTGCCACGAACATCCGCCATCGAGGATCCACTTGCTTTTAGCATGAGAGGGTTGAGGGTCCACCTACAAAACAAGTAGATGAATCCTTTGGTACCCATTTACTAAAGGGTCCATATTGATTAGTCTTAGGTCTCCAAAATAATGTACGATTGTCAACAAGTTTTATTGCTAAACAATACTATGATATGTGTCCATGAGTACCACAATATGTACAAGTGAGTTTTGAAAACGTGTTAGTGGAATCTGTGTTGACATGCCTATGTGGTTTCCTTGAAAACCTATAAGTAAAAGCATGGTAATATTCGTGTTTCTTTCGTGCTTTTTGTGTTTTAGTCCTCTTAGGTGTATGCTTAGCATTAGGACTAAACTTAGGCTGTGTTACAGGTATTGCATGTTTGCCTAACTTGATTTCTATCTTTTTAGAAACCGCAAAAGACTCTTCATATTTAGCAGTCATGTCTATGAGTCTTTGTTATGTGACTAAGTGCTTCTTCTTCTCTATGTCATATAACTCTTGTATTTTGACATAGTCTCTTTCTTTCTTTTCAACTTTGAGGATAGCCTCATGATAGTTTACTTTAAGCTTGGCTATCTCTTTCGTATTACCGGTAGTAGACGTTTCTTTAATGTCTACAATAAGAATGGACAGTCTAGCTACTTCGGTTGTGTTTGCCTTAATCTCTTTTCGTGATTGCTTATACTTGTCAAGCACATTTCTGTGTTCTTCAAGTAGTTCGCTGAAGGCATTTTCTAATTCATCGAAAGTAAAATTGTCATAAAAAGGGTTTGAGGATAACTTATCAGAAACCATAAGACAGACATTGGCATTTCCGCAGGGTATGTCTTCTTCCTCTGCATCACTGGCATCACTTTCATGCCAGATACTTGTGTTTGCATACTTTCGACTAGTTGTTGCTTTTCTGCTTGATCTTAATCTATCGTATGGATTGCTTTTCTTTGAAGTTGGATAGTCCTTTTTTATATGCCCTGATTTCTTGCATCCAAAGCATATTGTTTCATCTTTATTGCTTTCTTGGATATCTCTCTTCCTTTTGTATGATTTCTTAAACTTTAGGAATTTTCTAAAGTTCTTCACTAGTAGGGCTTGTTCATCGCCACTTGATGATTCTTCCTCAGAATCATTGCATGTTGATTTTCTAGCCTGAGATTTAAAGGCGATAGATTTTTCTTTTGGGGTTGCTTCGACAAACTCTTGCAGATCAAGCTCATGGGTCATGAGCTTGCCCATCAGTGTTTCCAGAGACATGGTGGTGAGATCGTTTCCTTTAATGATTGTTGTTGCCTTTGGGTTCTAGTTCTTGGTTAGAGCCCGTAGCACTTTTCTGATCTTCTCGTGATTACTATAATCCTTACCAAGAGATTGCAAAGGATTAGTAATATCAAGGAAACGAGTGAACATCTGTGTAATTGACTCACCATATTTCATTTTAAAAGATTCATATTCCTATGTTAGTCTACTGATTTTGGATTCCTTCACTTAGGAAGTACCTTCATGAGTTACCTCAAGAAGTTTCCAAATCTCATGAGACGTCTTACAGGTTGAAACTCGGTTGAACTCTGTTTTGTCAATTACACAGAACAGTGTGTTGATGGCACGAGCATCTAGACTAGCCTTTGCTTTTTCAGTCTCTGTATATTTGTCATGAGGCTTGTCTACAAGCACGCCATCAACAACTGTAGGTGCCGATTTCTTATAACCGTCAACTACTATAGACCAAAGATCAAAGTCAAGAGACTTTAAAAATAATGTCATTCGTGTTTTCCAGAAGGTATAGTTTGTACCATCAAATAGTGGGGGTCTATTTGTGGATTGCCCTTCACCGTTGAATATTGATTTCATAGCTGCCATATATACTCTCTGAGGTGTGTTATATTAAAATATAACCTGCTTTGATACCAATTGTAGGACCATTGAGCACCTCTAGAGGGGGATGAATAGAGTGAGTGCGAGTGCAGCAAAAAATAACACCAATTTTAAAATTATAAACAAATAACTATGGTAGTGAATAAGAGACAGTAAATAAATATAGCAAGAGATAGAGGGATCAAACACAGTGACACAGCGATGTATACTGATATCCCTTTGAGAGGACTAATTCAGTCTCGAGTACTCTTGCTCGATGTTAATCCACTAAGGCACAAGCTAATTGAGAGCTTGCAGTCTCTTACAACATCGTGCTTGGTGACAAGTGTACGACCAACTTCACAACACCGTGCTTAGTGACGAGCGTACGACCGGCTCCACAACAGAGATAGTTTCTAAACTTTGAACAACCTCTTTACAACTCTTGAGAACCTAAAGACTCTAGATCAAATAGATATTACTAGCTTTTGGCTAAAAGATGTGTAGGTAAAATATGAAAGCTTTTGATCAGATGAAAACACTTATTGAAGAGAGGAGATGTAATGCCCCAGTCCCAAAATACGTAGGACTAGGAACGTAGACATGCCAGCTGTATTCATACGGAGTACATAGGCCTCGTATGGATACATAATCTATAAAATGCAGTAGAACCATAACTAATCTCATCCACACAAAATAAAAGAATAGAAGGTATCATATAATCAACTATGAAATTGTCATTTGGTACATGTAGTTGGGCGGAGACAAATCCACTACCAACTATGAAAAGAAATACATAATCAAAAAAAAGAATTTGACGAGCGAAGCGAAGACGATCCAAATGCAATCATCCTCGAAGAAATAGCGATGATCACGGCTAGAGCTAGAACACCTGCGAAAGACAATAGCACACACCAAGCGAGATAACCATGTCCTCAGAGGGACGTAACAAGACACATAATATTATGCCATATAAACTGAATAAATATTGCTCAAATAAATAAGTCAATTGAATTATAACATGGTCCAATACGCACCTATTGAACTAGCTGACCATCCCCCCAACCAAACAAGGACATGAGATGTTAAACTAATTCACGGTGACGTATCTTTCCATGCTATGAATCCAATATGGTATCCGGACCCCAACAAGGTTCAATACCTTCTCATCGAGGTAGTAAGTCACACCTACAACCAAACAAGGACAAGATGTGACGAACTAATCCACGACAAGTTATTGTTCCAAGCCACGGTCAGATACAAGTACCCAAATCAAAAGTACGCGTACCTAACGGATAAAGGTGTCTAACCATTCTAAGTGAAATATAGTTAAGAACAATACATGGTCGCATGACTACCGGGTCAAGTTAAGAAAATATCAATGTAGTACCTCAGTAGCGAGTCACAACACCATATACTATTCCTCAGTATCGAGCGAGTCTATAGCATATAGTCTACCTATCGTTCCTCAGTAGCGAACGAGTCTACGATAGATAGGGTGGTAGTCAACTTCCAATCATGTTCTCCCCGCCCAATGCCAACTCATAACTACTAAGTCTTCAAGCATACAATTCTAATAGCAGTTATTTCCTAACGCACGGCTTATACGTACTGGTGGCCAGCCAATCACGCATGTTCGAGTCCTATATGTGACTCACAACAACGTGGTATAAATGTGTCAGGGCCTATGTATGCAACACACAAGGTGGTCCCTTAAATCTAGGTTTAATGTGTAAGAAAAATAACACATAGCAGGAAATATAAATGAACAGTAAATTCTAATAGGTTATGCCATGTATCACAGTTTATTTAACGTAAAGAAAATAATGAATAATACATAAAATATGAGCTAAAATAAATAAACAGCAAATGGCAAGGTGTCTTGCCTGATAGTACGCCTGGTGTGCTGCAATGATCAATATGGCACGAACTACGACTTTGGTGTAACACTATGCAAGGTGGCCTCTGATGGTGGCACGGACAGTTCTACTGGGTCCAGAAGGGTCAATTTATTAGGGTGGACATAAGGTAGTCTCGATTTGACGAGGGAATAGGAATGATGGGCTTGGACACGGACAATGTTCGATAATAGAAGGAAGTTGCATAAAATAAATACTTATACTATTTCAGAAATATTATTTTATAATATTTGATGACATCTTTTAGACAATTACTGGAAAATATATAGGGGGAAAACGTTTTAAGGCAAAACTCTAAATTTGTTAAAATAGGATTTTCTTGGATAGAAAATATCATAACCATATTTTTAAATGCCATAAAAATAGTATAAATAAATATATTTTGGTTAAAAGCTTGTTTTAAAGCACCACACAAAACTATAATAATGCTTTAGCCTTTAAGCCAAATATCATATTTTTGTGAATAGCTAGAAAATAGAATATATATTTTTAACCCTTATTTTGTCCAAGTAATTTATGGTTGAAAACTATCCTTGAAAATAACTAGAAATTCAAGGTAACATTTCTAAGTCTAAACACATATTTAAATACTCAAAATAATAATACAATAATATAATTGGAGATATATTACCAGTTAAATAAGAATAGGTAATTAATAACTAATGTAGCTACCAAATGAAGTGATAATAATAATAATACTAATGGTAATAATAATACATAATTAACAAAACAAACAAAACAAAAAGTAAAATAATATAAAATAATAAATTAATAAAAACAAAAGCTGATGTTTCCTCTCTTTTAGAGAGGAGGGGTTTTATTTTCAAAGAAAAAAATAAGGTGAACTTAACAGAGAGAGAGAGAGAGGGGGGGGAGAGTTTAAAACGAAAAAAATGGGGGGACGGGAGAGCTGCGGTCGAAGAGAGTGAGTTTGGGGGTTCGACGGTGCGGCGGATCCGTCGGCTGCGGGTGGGAGCGCGTTGGCGGGCGCTGCGCCGGAAGAGGCTCGGCGGCTTGGTCGCGGTGCACGGAATCAGCGCCGGGCGGCGGAGGAAGGGGGTATGGGTCGACGGACGACTTAGCGCGGACGGAGGATAGCGGAGCAGGCGGCTAGGGCTGACGGCCGGCGGTCAGGTGAGGGGGTGTGTGTGTTTTTATTTGGTTTTTATTAGTTTTGGTGGTGGCTCCGGCGATGGCCGTGAGGGCTGTGGTGGTTTGGGTGGTGACGGATGTGGCAGTGGTTTTGTTGACCATAGTGGTAAGCGGTCGGCCGGTCTGGCCAGGCTGTGGTGGTGATGGCAGCGGGTTCCGGCCAGTGGCCGTGGTGGCAGGGATGAGGGTGGTGGTGAGGATCGGTTGGTGGCCGAGTTGGCATGGCGGCCGAGCTGTGGGCGGCACTGGAATCAGCCAGGGAGGCTCGGCGGTGGTGGTGTTGTTTGGCTGGGACTCATGGGTGTGGGCGTGGTGAAGGTGATGGTGTGTCTAGGGTCGGGGTTCGGGTTTGCGACCGTTGGCCGAGAGAGGGGCTGGTATGGGAGAAGAGGGTGTTGCGACAGACAGGAGGCGGAACGGTGGATGGTTGCTGGATATGGATGGCTGGCCCGGGGCTAGGCTTAGGTTAGGGATTGGAGATGGTGTCAGGATTGTCGATACGAAAAGGATGATGTATATGTACAAAGATAATGTATTAGAGTTGGACACCGACACGATGCACAACACGTTTGTAGTGGAATTTGTGGAAGAATAATTGTGGAGAAATAATGGAGGAGTACCTGCCTATTTATAGGATGTAGGAATTCCCAATTTGATAAGGACTAGGAATATTTAAAACCCAATTAGATAATTCATGTATTAAATTGAATAATTTTTAAAACAATTCAAATCAATTCTGATTTCAATCCAAATTACATATAGATGAATCTAAATCCATAAATTTAAATGTGTAAATAATCATAATTAATTTTAACAAATATCAACCATTTAAAATATATTTTTATGAACACTAAAATTATAATAATATTTAATTTCAAAAATTACATTATTATGTAAAAATAAACTTAATAAAATATTTATGAAATATATATGTATGCACGAAAAATATTATCAATAATTGTTATAAACAAAAGGCTTTGTATAAATAAAATAAATAAATTAATGGGCTTAGAATTTTAGTACGATAGCTAAAATAGTAATTATATATATTATTTTGAAACTAAAAATAGAAAAATGTTTTTCTAAAATATGTACGCTCGCACATATTCGCACTCGTCGAGCAATTACGAAAAATAAAATTTCGCGCGTTACGTACAATGCAACTACGCGACGTTCAATATACAAAATAAAAATAAAAAATCAGTATCAAATTTAAAAAAATATAGTAGAAATTTAGGAGCTTTACATCCTACCCAACTTAAAAGAATTTTGTCCTCGAAATTAAGTATTTGTAGGAGGGTTGAGAAGACACAAGGGGTATCGATGGGGAACAATCAATAACAAAATCATGCCGTAAGAAATCGCGATCTAGATCATTGAAAAAAAATAATACGATATGGTCATAATCGATATGAAGGCTAGAGAAAGTTCAGTATAATGCCTTCGTCCTTCTAAAATAGGTGAAGGCGAAATTAATAAGGAGTTCAAAAGGCGATATTATCGAGTACGAATACGTGGTTCAAGGACGACCGAAAATATTTCAAAAAGAATTTACACGGCAGTCGTGGATGGGATTCTAGAGGCCAAGTTTAATCTTGTCCCATCCACGTAGAACAATAGATAAAAGCGAACCAAAGTGAACTAGGTTGATCAGACCATCATGCACCGGTTCTGAGTAGACAATACATTAGTGGAGGTCTCCAATAACATATGTCATGAACAAGCTTGATAAAGAGTTGAGCTTGCAAAAACTAGGCTACCTTAGCATCATTGGTCTAGATAGTAAAAATATAGGCATGAGATTAAGATTGAAATAAAGAACAAATATGAATAGTCTAAGAGTCATAAGAATCTAAGTCTTGTTTATTCCTATACCATCATTCTATGGTTTTATTGACCAAGGCTTGGTTGACTCAAATGGGTTAAATTCCTCTAGTCTCTATGGTCTAGATAATACTTTTTGTATTCCCTTAATGGTCAAGGGTGTGTCAGGTCGTGGGGTATTCTACCTAACTTAAAGAATTAAGCTAAGGGTGTTTGAGACATATAACTAATAGGGTCGATCTCTAGCAAACACGAAGAGATGATAAGAATAATGATAGGAGGAATCAAACAAGATGCAATCGATGAGTCGATCGAATATGGAATCGAGGAAAGAGGTGAAGTATGTGGATGAGATCCTAGACTTCTAATCCTATTCGCAGGCTTGCTTGGTACGGTAAAGTAACCAAACAATTTATCTTGACCTGCATGGGCTACCACAAAAACATGTAATGCCCCAGTCCCAAAATACGTAGGACTAGAAACGTAGACATACCAGCTGTATTCATACGAAGTACATAGGCCTCGTATGGATACATAAGCTGTAAAATGCAGTAGAACCATAACTAATCTCATCCACACAAAATAAAAGAATAGAAGGTATCATATAATCAACTATGAAATTGTCATTTGGTATATGTAGTTGGGCGGAGACAAATCCACTACCAACTATGAAAAGAAATACATAACTAAAAGAAAGATTTTGGCAAGCGAAGCGAAGATGATCCAAATGCAATCAACTTCGAAGAAATAGCGATGATCACGGCTAGAGCTAGAACACCTGCAAAAGACAATAGCACATACCTGGCGAGATAACCAGGTCCTCAGAGGGACGTAACAAGACTCATAATATCATGCCATATAAACTGAATAAATATTGCTCAAATAAATAAGTCAATTGAATTATAACATGGTCCAATACGCACCTATTGAACTAGCTTACCATCCCCCCAACCAAACAAGGACAGGAGATGTTAAACTAATTCACGGTGACGTATCTTTCCATGCTATGAATCTAATATGGTATTCGGACCCCAACAAGGTTCAATACCTTCTCATCGAAGTAGTAAGTCACACCTACAACCAAATAAGGACAAGATGTGACGAACTAATCCGCGACAAGTTATTGTTCCTAGCCATGGTCAGATACAAGTACCCAAACCAAAAGTACTCGTACCTAACGGATAAAGGTGTCTAACCGTTCTAAGTGAAATATAGTTAAGAATAATTCATGGTCGTATGACTACCGGGTCAAGTCAAGAAAATACCAATGCAGTACCTCAGTAGCGAGTCACAACACCATATACTATTCCTCAGTATCGAGTGAGTCTATAGCATATAGTCTACCTATCGTTCCTCAGTAGCGATCAAGTCAACGATAGATAGGGTGGTAGTCAACTTCCAATCATGTCCTTCCCGCCCAATGCCAACTCATAACTACTAAGTCTTCTAGCATGCAATTCTAATAGCAGTTATTTCCTAACGCACGGCTTATACGTACTGGTGGCCAGCCAATCACGCATGTCCGAGTCCTATATGTGACTCATAACAATGTGGTATAAATGTGTCAGGGCCTATGTATGCAACACACAAGGTGGTCCCTTAAATCTAGGTTTAATGTGTAAGAAAAATAATACATAGCAGGAAATATAAATGAACAGTAAATTCTAACAGGTTATGCCATGTATCACAGTTTATTTTGTGTAAAAAAATAATGAATAATGCATGAAATATGAGCTAAAATAAATAAACAGCAAATGGCAAGGTGTCTTGCCTGATAGTTGCCTGGTGTGCTGCAATGATCAATGTGGCACGAACTGCGACTTTGGTGCAACACTATGCAAGGTGGCCTCTGATGGTGGCACGGACAGTTCTACTGGGTCCATAAGGGTCAATTTGTTAGGGTGGACATAAGGTAGTCTTGATTTGACGAAGGAATAGGAATGATAGGCTTGGACACGGACAATGTTCGATAATAGAAGGAAGTTGTGTAAAACAAATACTTATACTATTTCAGAAATATTATTGTATAATATTTGATGACATCTTTTAGATAATTTTTGGAAAATACATAGGGGGAAAAACATTTTAAGGCAAAACTCTAAATTTGTTAAAATAGGATTTTCTTGGATAGAAAATATCATAACCATATTTTTAAATGCCATAAAAATAGTATAAATAAATATATTTTGGTTAAAAGCTTGTTCTAAAGCACCACACAAAACTATAATAATGCTTTAGCCTCTAAGACAAATTTCATATTTTTGTGAATAGCTAGAAAATACAATATATGTTTTGAACCCTTATTTTGTCCAAGTAATTTATGGTTGAAAACTATCCTTGAAAATAACTAGAAATTCAAGGTAACATTTCTAAGTCTAAACACATATTTAAATACTCAAAATAATAACACAATAATATAACTGGAGATATATTACCAGTTTATTAAGAATAGGTAATTAATAACTAATGTAGCTACCAAATGAAGTGATAATAATAATAATACTAATGGTAATAATAATACATAATTAACAAAACAAACAAAACAAAAAGTAAAATAAAATAAAATAAAATAATAAATAAATAAAAACAAAAGCTATTGTTTCCTCTCTTTTAGAGAGGAGGGGTTTTATTTTCAAAGAAAAAAATAAGGTGAACTTAACAGAGAGAGAGAGAGAGGGGGGAGTTTGAACGAAAAAAATGGGGGGACGGGAGAGCTACGGTCGGAGAGAGGGAGTTTGGGGGTTCGGCGGCGCGGCAGATCCGTCGGCTGCGGGTGGAAGCGCGTCGGCGGGCGCTGCACCGGAAGAGGCTTGGCGGCTTGGTCGAGGTGCACAGGAATCAGCCCCGGGCGGCGGAGGAAGGGGGTATGGGTCGACGGACGGCTTGGCGCGGCCGGTGGAGAGCGGAGCAGGCGGCTAGGGCTGACGGTCGGCGGTCAGGTGAGGGGGTGTGTGTGTTTTTATTTGGTTTTTGTTGGTTTTGGTGGTGGCTCCGGCGATGGCCGTGAGGGCGATGGTGGTTTGGGTGGTGACGGATGTGGCGGTTATTGTGTTGACCGTAGTGGTGTGCGGTCGGCCGGTCTGGCCAAGCTGTGGTGGTGATGGCAGCGGGTTCTGGCCAGTGGCCGTGGTGGTAGGGATGAGGGTGGTGGTGAGGATCGGTTGGTGGCCGAGTTGGCATGGCGGCCGAACTGTGGACGGCGTTGGAATCAGCCAGGAAGGCTCGACGGTGGTGGTGTTGTTTGGCTGGGACTCACGGGTGTGGACGTGGTGAAGGTGATGGTGTGTCTAGGGTCGGGGGTTCGGGTCTGCGGCCGTTGGCCGAGAGAGAGGCTGGTGTGGGAGAATAGGGTGTTGTGGCAGACAGGAGGCAGAACGGTGGATGGTTGCTGGATATGGTTCGCTGGCCCGGGGCTAGGCTTAGGTTAGGGATTGGAGATGGTGTCGGGATTGTCGACACGAAAAAGATGATGTATATGTACAAAGATAATGTATTGGAGTTGGACACCGACACGATGCACAACACGTTAGTAGTGGAATTTGTAGAAGATTAATTGTGGAGAAATAATGGAGGAGTACCTGCCTATTTATAGGATGTGGGAATTCCAAATTGGATAAGGACTAGGAATATTTAAAATCCAATTAGATAATTCTTGTATTAAATTAAATAATTTTTAAAACAATTCAAATCAATTCTAATTTCAATCCAAATTACATATAGATGAATCTAAATCCATAAATTTAAATTTGTAAATCATCATAATTAATTTTAAAAAATATCAACATTTAAAATATATTTTTATAACAATAAATTATAATAATATTTAATTTCCAAAATTACATTATTATGTAAAAATAAACTTAATAAAATATTTATGAAATATATATGTATGTACGAAAAATATTATCAATAATTGTTATAAACAAAAGGCTTTGTATAAATAAAATAAATAAATTAATGGGCTTGGAATTTTAGTACGATAGCTAAAATAGTTATTATATATATTATTTTGAAACTAAAAATAGAAAAATGTTTTTCTAAAATATGTACGCTCGCACATATTCGCACTCGTCGAGCAATTATGAAAAATAAAATTTCTCTCGCGACGTACAATACAAGTACACGACGTACAATATAAAAATAAAAATAAAAAATCGGTATCTAATTTAAAAAAATATAGTAGAAATTTAGGGGTTTTACAGGAGAGAAGATGAAATTGATCGAATGATTTGGAATAATAAGAAATTCTCTTCTATTTATAGGTGTTTTTGAGGACTGAACTCGAACAGAATTCGGGCAGAGTTCTGATGCAAAGATTTTGCAAATGAACGTTACATGCAGATTTGGAGGCAACAAATATTTAAATTTAAACTGATCGAACTCGGTCAGAGTTCGGACCGAACTCGGGCCGAACTCGGCTTGAGTTCTGTCTCAGTAAAAATGTGAGACATTTGTCAAATTTTGTTGCAGAAGGAAAATGAAATTTTTGGTAGGTGGACTATGGATGGGTAGGCTGTATAGAAAGTGGACTATGATTAACCTAAGCCAGTATTATCTAGTCGATCATATAATTTATGTCTTAGACTCAATAAAGATAAAATACATAATAAATTATAAAATGACTCGGTCTTGATTCCAATGAAAATAAGCTTCAGAATAATGATTCACATGCTTGCTGATGTAGTAGTAAGATTTTTGATATTGATTTCATAAGTTAATGTCGATTATTAAAATCGGGTGTGACCATGGAATGGGCCAACATCATCATCATGACATCGATACCCGTCTATAAAATGGACGCTAAGTATTAACGTCCCTACGTCATGCAATGCTAACCAATAAACAACAAGAAAGGAAAAGAAAACCATCTAAACCACGGCAAGATACACTTGCTTGTAACCATTATATGAGCGTATGCCTGACCAACTCTGGTATCTTCATTACTTCCTCCAAGTTCACCTATATTAATACATTATTATTAATACTCTATCTTGACTCAATGCATATATACTACATTGATATCTATACCTAATCATTGTCATGATGCTAGTACAACACCATACAACATATATAGTACCAAACTTTATTATAAAAATGTTCTATAATTGATATAAAATAATAATTTAACTTCTAGAAAATACTTATAAATATCTTTATATTACCAAAAGTACTATTTTTATGGTAGAAACTCATGCATAATAGGTCCATACTATATTATTACTACCACATTTGGCCTACTAATTGAGTCCCAAAATAATAAATAATTAAACATATATAATTGTTTGCCATTAAATATCAAGAACAATAATTACAAAGGAATTGAACTTGATTGCAAACTCGCTTGTACAAGAGAAAGCCTAGAAAGAAATCCTAGGAAACAATCTAAGTACAATTGTTTAGTTTTGATTCTGGGGAGTGACAATAGAGGCTCGGGAAAGTGTAGCAACTCTGCCTTACTCCTTGGACTATCTGACACGATCCTTGCTCTTGAAGAAATTGCCCTTCATAGGTTGCCAGCCTTTTGCATGGATGTGGTACCCTGCTATTTATAGTGATATATATCTTAAGCCGCATAGATGGCCACGAGTCAACGTGGCTATAACAGTACACCATGACCCATTCTTTGACCGCCAGCTGGTGACTTGTTGAGATTTTGTTGCAACAAATCTGGGTGGTTGAGACTTGGTCAGCCTGCCACGTGTCCTATCGCTGGATAGGATCAGTCTGCTTGAGTCATTTTGAGCCGCATAGGTCTTTCAGTGTTCGACCATGCTTGGCCGTATAAGACTCATGCGGCTTAAGTCGCTGTCTTCCTTAGTCCGTATGTAGCTTGGAGACTTTTTGAGCCGTATAGATTCTATATTCTGGGCCGCATAAAGCTCATGCGGCTCAGGTTACAGTCACCCTTGGCCGTATGAAGCGTGCATGGATTGAGCCGCATAAGGTTCATGCGGCTCGGGTCGCAGTCCTTCTAGCCGCTTGACAATGTCCAGTCTGGTGACATAATATTTTGTCTGATCACGTCTTATCTTCTTTTTGTTAGAGTGTCACAACTGTCGGAGCTGTCAGTTTTGTCAATTTTGACAGAGTTTGTCAGCTTTATCAGATGGGTTGATCAGCTTAGCCACATAAGTAACTATTCTTTCTACGGCTCAAATCAGTCTGGTTGCGAGATAGTGAAGATGGGCCGCAAGGGGCATGCTGAGTCTGTCATGCGGCTCTTCTTTATGCGGACCAATTTGGCCCAAAGTATTCATGCGGTCAGTTGTAATCGGTATGAACCCTATATTTTTTATGCTTCTACAAGACCCCCTTCAAAGTTTTCAAATTGCAAATTTGGAATACTTTGAATAAGAAGCATGGAAAATAGAGTTGTTTAGGTGTCGCAATCCTATTAGAGGTAGCATGGACGTGATAGGTTTGGGTACTTCCGCTGGGGATTTTCTGTGGACTTATCACCCTTGGCGTACCTTAGTTTTAGGTACAGATAATAAGTTGAGAGAGAGAACCAACATATTTACTCAGAGGTGATATGGACGTGGTAAATATGAGGTTGATGGTAGAGCTTTCCTACTCAGAGGTGATATAGACATGGTAGGAGTGAACTCGGTGAGGATACACAGAACAACTCGGAGGTGATATGGACATGGAAGTTCTATGATTGATGAGCCATAATGCAGGGGTTGTTGCACGGGGTGTTTACTCAGAGGTAAGGTGGACGTGGTAAACATTTGTTTTTAGCATCATCTACTTTGTAAGGGGTAGAAAAACAGCTCAGAGGTTATTTGGACATGGTTGCTCTACTACTGGAGAGTGAATGCAACGGAGCAACTGGGCTCCAGAAGCATATGATTGTGAGAGAAGCGGTGCTTGTACTAGAGGACCTAATACAGCATTTGTGATTGGCAGAGGACATCCCACTGGGGGACTTTTGTGGACCTATTACCCTTTTGTGCATCTGGAGATGCGAGCAATAGATTTGAATAATATTTTGTGGACCTACTACTCTTTTTGTGCACGGATAGTGAGAGTAATAGATTAGGATAACTTCTGTTGACCTGTTACCCTTTTGTGCACTCGTGGTGCGGGTAATAGATTTGAAATGAAACCTAACAGAGGTAATATGGACGTGACAGGTTTTGTGGTCTTAACACCATGTCTTTTATCCCAGGTTGGGTACAGGTGTTAAGTTGGGAGACTGTCGGTATCAGAGGTAATATGGACATGATGCACGATAAACAGGAAAAATTTTGGTGGACCTATTACTCTTCTGCACACTGGTAGGGCAAGTAATAGATTTTGAGACAAAATCCAACAGAGGTAATATGGACGTGATAAATTTTGTGGTCTTAACGCCATGTCTTTTATCTCGGGTTGGGTACAGGCGTTAAGTCGGGAGACTATCAGTATCAGAGGTAATATGGACATGATACACGATAATCAAAAAAAAATTGGTTGACCTATTACTCTTCTGCGCACTGGTGGTACGAGTAATAGATTTTGAGACAAAACCCAACAGAGATAATATGGACGTGATAGGTTTTGTGATCTTAACACCATGTCTTTTATCCCGGGTAGGGTACAGGTATTATGTCGGAAGACTATCGGTATCAGAGGTAATATGGATGCGACACATGACAATCAGGACCAGGAAGTTTGCTCAGAGATATTGATAAGCTGGGCAGACTCATATGTGATAAAGCATTAGAGTGGGAGTTCAGAGGTATCAGCATACATGACTCGCCACTCAGGAAGATGCGATGTGAATCTACTCGGAGTAAAATAGAGTGTGAGTTCAGAGGTACTTGGTGTACATAACTCGATGGTCTGGTGAGTTCAGAGGTACTTGGTGTACATAACTCGATGGCCTGGGAGATTTGGTGGTTTGAGAAAGTAACAGCATGTCCTTAGACATAGTATTTCTTCAAGAATTTGTCGTTGATGGGCATCATAAGCAAGTTGGAGAATACGGCCTCGATGATGAATGGACCCTCCCACTTGGGATAGAATTTGTTGGCGGTTTTGTGAGTCATGACCATCAGTCTGCGAACGGCCAAGATGAGATCCCCTATTTGGAATGTCCTCTACTTGACTTTCTTATTGAAGGCCCGAAAGATGCGTGCTTGATAGAGCTCGATGCTTTGCTGAGCTTGCAAGCTCTTCTCGTCTAAAGCTTCCAATTCTTGTAGCCGTCGACGGTAGTTATCGTCCGATGTTAACCGGTAAGTAAGGGCCACACGAAGTGAGGGGATCTGAGTCTCTAATGGAAGAACTGCCTCGCTTCCACACACCAGAGAGAACGGTGTATTTTCTGTAGTCGTCTGATTTGTAGTGCGGTATACCCATAAGCATTCGCCCAACTTTTTATTCCAGTCGCGTTTGTTTGAAGACACAAACTTCTTGAGAAGCTTGATTATGGTTTTGTTAAAGGCTTCGGCCAGACCATTAGTTGATGGGTTGTATGCTGTTGAAGCAACATTCTGAATCCAATTCTTATCACAGAATTGATAGAAGTTATAGCTTGCGAACTGCGGACCATTGTCATGAATGATCCTATATGGCAGTCCAAAACGGTAAATAACATGATGTTTTATGAAACTGATCATGTTTGATGTATTTACCTCTGCCAGCGGAACAGCTTCCGCCCACTTAGAGAAGTAGTCGGTGATTGCAAGTATAAATGGGTGTCCTTTGAACGACGGTAGGGTGATTAGGCCAATGATGTCCATTCTCCATGCTTCAAATGGCCAAGAGGCCACCGTTGGGCACAAGAATTCGGACGGTAGATGTATAAAATCTGTGTGGATCTGACAAGCCTTACACTTCTTTGCATAGATGACTGTATCTGCTACCATCGTAGGCCAGTAATGGCACATCCGACGGAGACAGTCCTACAACTTCGGTCCAGGTTGGTGAGCCCCACAAACGCCATCATGAGCCTCGCGTAAGGCTTCTTTGGCTTGTGCATTTGACAGACATCTTAACAGCAACCCATCGTAAGATCATCGATATAACATTTTTGTTTTCGTATCATAAAAGAATCTAAAAGAACGCCTTCTGATTGAAGTTGCTTCTTTTATATTCTCAGGCAGGATTTCATAGACCGCAAAGTCGATGAACGGGAGTCTCCAGTCTTGCATGTCATTGGTTATCTGGGCAGAGTAACTCGTATCCAGTTGAACATTGTTTTTGGGACAGACCAACTCATGGCCTATCATGTCGACTAGATGATGAGCATAATTTGGAACCGCCAAAGAAGCGACGAGGCCTGCTAGGGCATCGACTTTAATATTCTGGAGCCTAGGAACATGCTCTATAAAGAACCCCTCCAAGGTTGTAATGATGTCAATTTATGTTTGATGGTAAGGAATCAGGTCCGCGTTATGAACCTCGTACGAGCCTCGGATCTGATTAACGATCAGCTGTGAGTCACCATACGCTTCCAGGTCTTTGACTCCTACCTCTTTTGTGAGTCGGACTCCGATGACCAAAGCATTATATTCGGCTAAATTGTTTGAACAGGGTTCTGGGAGAGAGTATGCCCGATTGACTACCAGCCTAGAGGGAGAAATTAATACTACTCCGACTCCAGCGATGATATCACCTTGTGGCCCTGTTTGAAGCACCGTCAAAGAACATTCACCAAACATTATCATGCGAAGTCATGTTTGAGTTAACGACTTCGTCTGGGATTTCTTCATAGATTCTGACTGTTTCTGAGCCTGGATAGGCTGCTAGAAAGTCGGCCAAGGTTGACCTTTGACAGCCTTCTGTGGAACGAAGACCATGTCGTAGGGGGATAACAGTATCGCCCATGTGGCTAGACGAGAACTGAGTACGCCTGGCTTGGTCATGAGAACCCTGAGGGGATTAACTCGCGAGACAACATGGGTGGTTTGCCCTGACATATAGTATCGTATTTTCTGAATGGCGAACACCAAGGCAAGGCATTCCTTCTCCACGGCAATGTACCTATGCTCCGGCCCCACCATCATTCAGTTGAGATAGTAAATGGCATGCTCGTGTCCCGTATCATTGTTCTGTGCTAGCAAGGCACCAAGGGAGTATTCTATTGCCCATACATAGAGTAGAAAGGGCTTTTCGGTGACCGGGGCTACCAGAACTGACGGATTCGACAAGTATTCCTTAATGTCATCAAAGGCACATTGACATTCTCCATTCCATATAAAAGAGACGTCTTTCTTCATGAGTTGTGTGAAGGCCTAAGAAGTTAGATATGAACCTCCAGATGTAGGCTAATCTTCCCTGAAGGCCGCGGAGTTCACAGAGGTTCCTCGGCGGACTCATCTCCAGGACTGTCTTTGTCTTATCGGGGTCTACGTGAATGCCCTACGAAGTAATGATAAAGCATAAGAACTTCCCGCTAGACACACCCAAGAAGGACTTGGTGTGATTCATCTTCAGATTGTGCGCTCGCATAAGGTCGAATACTGTCCTCAAATCGCGTAAATGATCATCCTTGGAGCGGCTTTTGACGGCGATGTCGTCAACGTAACATTCCACCATCTTACGCAAGTGATCTCTGAAGATGATGCTCATAGTTCGTTGATATATAGCACCGGCATTCTTCAGGCCGAAAGGCATGACTGTGTAACAATAAACACCGATCGGTGTTCAGAATGACGTATGCTTCTCATCGTCAGGAAACATTTTGATTTAATTGTATCCTGAAAAGCCATCCATAAGGGACATGCGCTCGAAGCCACACATATTATCGATCATTATGTCAGTGATGGGAAGAGGGAATTCATCCTTAGGATATGCCGCATTCAGATTGTGGAAGTCGATGCAGATTCGGATCTTTCCATTCTTTTTGGCAACTGGTACTATATTAGCTATCCAATCTGGGTGCTGCTCCTCGCAGATGAAACCGCTAGCTATAAGCTTGTTTACTCCCACATCGATGGAGTTCATAATGTCTGGACAAAACTGTCATTGTTGTTGTTTGACTGGTTTTGCGTCCGGATGAATATTGAGCTTATGAAGTATAATCTCAGGGTTTAGCCCTGGCATATCTTTATAGCTCCAAGCGAAAACGTCGATATACTCTCTGACGAGTTGGAACAACGACTCTCGCTCGCTGTCCGTCAGGCTTTTACTGACGAAGATTGGCTTTGGAGAGGATTCATCACCGAGGTCAACTTGCATGACCTTATCTTCAGTGGGAGGGTCACGTAGTTCAAAGCTTTTCTTCCTTTGTGCATCCAGTTGTTGGACCCATGGCTCCAATTCAAAAGGTTCGAGTAGATCTTCGTCTTCCTCTTCAATGTCAGCGGATGCCATATTGACAGATAATGCCTGCCTGAATATATCCCCAATGCTGTCATCGAAATCGTATGTAGGTGATTCGGATGAGTGAGAATGCCACTCGCATTCCTCGTCAAAGCTCTCTGGCGTTGTTGCTGGTGTAGCATAACCGAGGCCATATTTGGACTCGTCGTAATAATTCTGAGGTTTCCCAGACGGAGTTGACAGCTGCAAAGGCGATCACCGATCGTTGCTGTAATTCACACCCCCCATGTCGTACCCCTGCTTTTGCATGAAGTACTTAGCTTTAGGACTATACAGGTAGAGCGGTAATCTTCTAGCATCGGGTTCGAGATCAAACTCTTGTGGGATGAAAGGTTGAGGACATTCTTTTCGGCCAAAGATGATCATGTGATCCTCTTCTCTTCTGCCTGGGACTATGAAGTAGGCACCTTTAATAGGAGCAAGTCGGTTTGTGGTACGAACGGTTGTAACGTGTGTGTGCAGGTTGATGTCCCGACCGTGCCCCGTAGTATACATCAGATTAAGTTTATTACACTCAGGATAGTTCAATGGCAGCCTCTTATTGATGAAATAAGGAATTTTGTCCACAGGGATTACATCATCAGGAGAATGACTATCCACCTTTGCAATAAAATACTTCACGAGTTCTGCATCCTCTTCAGCTACCTCCTGTGTGACCGGAGGTTGGGACGTTGTCTTGGACAACTTGACCACCAAGGGTTCTGCTTCTGGCTTTGGCTTGCCTGATGGTCTTGGATCAACACTTGGTTGCCAGCTCGTCTTGGGAAGATGGATAACCATCGGCTCGGTAGAGGACTTCGTGTCTTTCGATTGCTTTTGACTGGATCTTGGCAATCGGATCACCATCGGCTCCCCAGAGGGCCTTGTATCTTCCGGTCGCCTTTGATTGGATTTTGGCAATCGGATCACCATCGACTTTATGAAGAATTTTGGCTCTTGGCTAGACCTTGGGAGTCGGATGACCATCGGTTCCGACTGTACAGATAGAGCGAGAGAACCGGGCACCTCTTTATGCAAAGTTGCGACAAGGAGTGCGGCTTTGTCCAGTTTATGGGCCTGAAGATGAATTCTCAAGGGTTCCTCTGGCCCTGTGATGACCTCCAGTTCGTCAATTATGTGCTTCTTGGATTCTTCGTACAGACAAGCCTCCAAAGAGTAATAAGACTCAACCCCTTTGAAGGGATCGATGTCGGCGAATTCCGTCTTCACGAAGTCGTACTTACTGACATACTTGAAGCACTGGTGGAGTGTGGATGGCACGATCATGTAGTCATGTATCCACGGATGCCCCCAATAGGATATTGTAGGGCGTATTTGCATCTATGATGTAGCAGGTAACCTCTGTCCTCAGGTCGCCGATCTGACATTTCAATCGGATCTTTCCTAAGGGGTAGCTTCTTCCCGAGTTGAAACCGCTAATGGCAGTATTGGTCGCCACTAGCCGGTGCATAGGGATGCTGAGGACTTGAAGCAAGCTTTTCGGGATGATGCTTATCAACGAGCCAGGGTCGATGTACATCCGATCCACCTTGATGTCGCATATGTATCCAGTGTAGTACAAGGAGCGATCATACAAGTTGGTCTTGATCAACATGTCCTGTGTCATGCTCCGCTCCCGTAGGAGCGATCGTCCTTGCTAAGGCATGATGCCGCACAAGCCTAGATTGCGCTCGTGCAAGGCGGATTCCATAACGGTCGATTACAGCGGCAGCGACAAGGTCGTCGCACAGAAGTTCCAACCAGAGATATTGAATAATAGCAGCAGAAATTTAGAATGCAAAACACAAGTTATCCAAAGAACCTCTTTATTGATATTGAAACAAAGGTTACAAAGGGCTCAAGGCCAAGTTTATAAGTCACTCAAACTCACTCTTCTCACATTACAAGTCACTCAGCTCTCTCTCATCTCTCAATACTTGCCTTGAACCAGTGGATGCTTTGGAAGGCGATGTCCATACATTATGTCCCGTATAAGTCTTGACTCCATGCGGCCACACGCTTCGAATCGCCATGGAACTCCGTGCCTCGACGCATCCAAGCGAGCTCCGCGCCACGAGCTTCTACCTGCGCCTGCACATAAAAACTATATGGGTGTCAGTACTCAACTGTACTGGTGGAATGAGCTCCTCGCCCACCCATAGAAAACTAACACATTTGATTTACTTTGTGCAGCATAGCCCCTATATGATTGTCTTACTAGTCTTGCCTTAGGATCAGTTTTTAGGACAGATGCCTTGGCCTATTTTGTGTCTCAAGACCATCCCGTGCTTGCAACAACAACATTAACTTATCAAGCCGTGCGTGTCCTTCGGCACATAATCAGAGACGCACTACGCGATAGTACCCAATTCCTTGTGACCGTGCTATAAATCCTCCGTGCCATGCCTCGCAACTCAGTATGACTTAACCATATCATCGCCTCGTGGCCCTTGCTACTTTGATCACCAACTGACCCAAATCAAGACTTGTGGGCTAAGTGACACTCGACTGACTTTGCCTTGCGGCGTTTCCTGACTTAAATTCAAGACAGTTCAATCATAACTATGCAACTTATATACCGACAACTCAAGACTCGACGCTACATCTCGTGCCGAAGCACGTCGCCTACGTTGCAACCAAATCTTAGGCCCAATATTATGTTCTAACTGTACACACACATTCAACTTAACTCAATCAAAAGGCACACATGCGGATTTGTCTCCATGCCGACTCATCTATATGAATTGGTCACTAACTCCCAGAGCCATTATGGACTCCCTTTTAGCTGGTATAAGATGGACCGGTCAAAGCGGGTAGCTAGCCCCAATGAGCTTCTACCGAATACTTTGCCCCAGGCTCAGCTATCCCACTTACATTCACCCACGGTTTCCTCCTAGGTCGGAACGGTCCTGCTGTGGCCCCAGGTTATCGTCCGAGGAAACAAATTTACTTTGTCGACAAGTTGTCCATGACCATGCAATACTCGACTCAAACTGACGTCTCACACAGTCATTCTACCTCTAGTGTTACCATCTCTTTCAGGACCAAGTTCAATATTTCTCACATCTGAGATCTTGCCTCGATGACTCGGTCGCGAGCATTCTTCCTTCTTGCCCTATCATTTCATTCAACTCAGGAACGACTATTTGAAAGCCTCCTTCCAACTCAATTTACTCAACCGTGACTCGTACCTTAAAAATACTAAGTCCGTGACATCGTGTCTTAAACCAACTTGAATTCTATTCGACACCACCGCCCAAGTCATACTCTATACGACGGACCTTGAGACCGTAAGACTATGTGGTTATACCCTGCCGTAGAACTCATAGGTTCGTGCTTGCTACTACTCTGATAGCCTAACATAACTTGTCTAACTTAACTTTGCAACAACTTGACGGACAAAGGCTGCGTCAAGCTTTGCCTTGATGGAACGTGTCGTACACGCATCCAGCTTGAACAAACAAGCTATTTGGTTGCCTAGACTTATGCCACAAGTTGTGCAATGTAGCTTAACCAATAGGGCGGGCAAAGGCTATGCCAAGCCTTGGACAATGGATCGTGCATGCTTTATCAAGCATTCATGCGGGCGACGCCTATGACTTAGGCTACGTTCATAACTTTGCCTACTCGACCAACTTTCCTTCTCCCAAGCTGCGGGGCGAAGGATCGAGTGTCATTTTCAAAGCACGCCGTGCACCAACTCTAAGCCAACCATTGGACCTTTTCATATTCTAACTCAATTTGACCCTTTGGGATTACTCCCTTTAGCTATGTGGATTCGTCTCTTTTATTATCAAGTCTACTTTTGTAAGTTGAAAATATGTGATTTATTATGTGAAGACTAAGATGAGGCAAGTTCACCGAAACTACCCTACCTGAGCGATGTCTTCGAGTCGTCATTGCAAGGCTAAGTTCGAACGCCGTTGGCGTTTCGATTTCTCCGATTGACTGAGCGGGACGGGGCACTACATCATACACCACTCAGAAAAAGTTTCGTCCTCGAAACTAACTGAGTACACTTATCACTTTATTCAATATTCAGGGACTCCCGTACACACTACTCCTATGCGTTCCCTCAATCCGAGCCACACTCGTGCTACCCACAATCTTTTCATCAAAACTTACGATCTCAAAATCCTCGACATTTTTTCGTTCCTCAAGTTTCACTTGAATTCAACGTATCACTTAGTATGGATCGTACACATATTTTAGGCGTCCCTAAAATACATGCATTTCAGCCAAGCCTCGTGATAGCGAATCCCCCATCACCACTCGAGTCGGATCGTGCACATATTCGGGCGTCCCTGATATACGTGCATGTCAACCGAGCCTCGTGAGTGGTGCCTCCATAATTCCTATCGCTTTGCGTCGGGACGTCTGCCTAATCGCTAGGCTATGTCAATCCGTCAGTATTCGAATTATAGTTCCCAAACAACAATATCAACACTGACCCCATCCTAAGGTCAAACCAAATTAATAGTATGGGGTTTTCTACCCAAGCTCGCATCACTCCGATTTTTAAACTTCGTGCATAGATTTCCTACACACATCCCGACATTCGTCGCACGGGGTCCGAGTCATTCAGCAAAGCCATCATATTGTAAGTTCACTCAACCAAATCTTCGATATATCAATATCGCTCGTTCATCAAGCCATTTCGCATAGTCTATCTCTTCAAATACGTTCGACATAATCCGCCTATCAATCCTTCTAGGTCAAGTATACTATGACACAATTCATCGTTAAACCATAATTCACATTTCATACTCCCTAAGTCATTTATCTCAATCCACGTAATCGATCACAAGGTCGTCTGACTTAACAATATGTTGCACCCCGATCTCACGCGATTCAGATTATCCACGGTGGGCATGAATCACCATGTACGCTCCCGCAGGATAGTCATCCTCATCGGGACGTAACTCTTGTTTTGTGTCTACACTAATTCATTCTCGATGCGTGGATTGGACCTACTCAATCCTTAAGTTTCGTTCATTCGTCAATCACAAGTCCTATAAATCCTCGAATTCACCTTCACTTCAAGCAAACAAGTCGAGACAATCAAAGTTGTCGTGTCCTAATTTTTCGAGTTCGACCATTCCCGCGACATGAATCACCATGTCAGTGCTCACGCAGAACGATCGCCACGAATCCGACGCGACGCATGTGCGAGACTAGAGTTGCGCTCGTACAAGACAAGAATGTCGACGCAGTGGTTATCCGCATAACCATCGAGACACAATCATTTTCATCCAACATTCATCTCAATCAAAATCCTAAGTATAGCATCCAACCGAACAATAACATTTACACGATCGTCATTCGCCGAGTCAGAGTACCCCCGAGTTATCGCATATCGATCTTTGATACGCCTCAATACCATCGACGATATGCGTAACCTGACGATCTTCCTTTGCAACCAATTTCGAGTCGTACGAATGATGCTATCATCCGACTGGATAATCTTTTTGACATTCAAATTTAAGTTCGATCATTATCCTTCGAATCATTTGCAACATCAATTCGTTCAAATCCAAAATCACGTATATTCATCCGTCTATCTTAAATCATTGACCAACGTATTTTCTCAATTCGCATCATTCCTTGCTAACTCAAATCATCGAGCAACATCCATTCCAATGCTCAGAGTCATTTTCAAACATTCGAATCAAACTTTCTTTGCACGCTATCTTTCCGTCGTACTAACTTTACGTATATGATCCGTATCAATTCCTTCGATCAAGTCATCCGTTCGCTACCCTAAACTTTTCCTCGATTTGATTTCACCTACTCAATCCTTTTTGCGTTTCATACTCGTGCCATCAATCTCGTGCACGTTCCGTGTGCATCAATTCCTAGGTTGTCCAAATCAACTCATCAAATCTCAAGACAACAACTTGTTCAATGACACTCAATCTAAGGCTTTACATAACGCGACGCTTGCTGATAGACTCATCGACACCCTGTATCCTCAATCGATCGATCGACATTTCTGAGGCTATCTCATACACCACTCAGGAATGAAGTTATTCAACACATCCTCAAAACTATCATTCGAATCAAAATCGACTTCTTTGAATCCCATTCGAACCATTCCTCTAATTCCAAGCACGCTCATCTATATCTCACCGACGTTATCGTCACTCGATAACACCTCTATCGATAGTCATCTCACTTTACTCAACCGAGTTAAACTCATTCTTGCTCGACACTAGTCAATTCTCGCATTCGACTTTTCTAAGGTCGACACAATTTTTGGTGTATATGTCCAACCCGACTTAGCCAACAGTGCTTACGTGAACCATCTTTTTATTTCTTGTCAAAAACTGTTCTCCTATATTTTACAAATTATTTAGACTTATTGTATGGACATCCCGTAGGACATTTGAGAGAGAGCGCACCAACGATATCAACTTTACGGAAGCAACAATTCAGAGTTTGCGGAAATAGTAGAGTTAAAGAATTCAATCGATAGTCCAAGGACGTAAAGTCGTGCTCTGATACCATTATGTCACGCCCCGCTCCCGTAGGAGCGATCGTCCTCGCTAAGGCATGATGCCGCACGAGCCTAGATTACGTTCGTGCAAGGCGGGTTCCATAACGGTCGATTACAGCGGCTGCGATAAGGTCGTCGCACAGAAGTCCCAAGCAGAGACATTGAATAATAGCAACGGAAATTTAGAACGCAAAACACAAATTATCCAAAGAAGCTCTTTATTGATATTGAAACAAAGATTACAAAGGGCTCAAGCCCAAGATTACAAGTCACTCAAGCTCACGCTTCTCATATTACAAGTCACTCAGCTCTCTCTCATCTCACAATACATATCTTGAACCAGCGGATGCTTTGGAAGGCAATGTCCATACATTATGTCCCGTATAAGTCTTGACTCCATGCAGCCGCACGCTTCGAATCGCCAAGGAACTCCGTGCCTCGACGCATCCAAGCGAGCTCTGTGCCACGAGCTTCTACCTGCGCCTGCACATGAAAACTATATGGGTGTCAGTATTCAACTGTACGGATGGAATGAGCTCCTCGCCCACCCATACAAAACCAACACGTTTGATTTACTTTGTGCAGCATAGCCCCTTTATGATTGTCTTACTAGTCTTGCCTTAGGATCAATTTTTACGATAGACGTCTTGGCCCATTTTGTGTCTCAAGACCATCTCGTGCTTGCAACAACAACGTTAACTTATCAAGTCGTGCTTGCCCTTCGGCACATAATCAGAGACGTACTACGCGATAGTACCCAATTTCTTGTGACCGTGCTACAAATCGTCCGTGTCGTGCCTCGCAACTCAATTTGACTTAACTATATCGCCGCCTCGCGGCCCTTGCTACTTTGATCACTAACTGACCCAAATCAAGACTTGTGGGCTAAGTGACACTCGACCAACTTTGCCTTGCGGCGTTTCTTGACTTAAACTCAAGACAGTTCATTCATAACTATGGAACTTATATGCCGACAACTCAAGACTCGATGCCACATCTCATGCCGAAGCACGCCGTCTACGTTGCAACCAAATCTTAGGCCCAATATTGTGTTCTAACTGTACACACACATTCAACTTAACTCAATCCAAAGGCACACATGTGGATTTGCCGCCATGCCGACTCATCTATATGAATTGGTCACTGACTCCCAGAGCCATTGTGGACTCCCTTTTAGCTGGTATAGGATGGACCGGTCAAAGCGGGTAGCTAACCCCAATGAACGTCCATCGAATACTTTGCCCCAGGCTCAGCTATCCCGCTCACATTCACCCACGATTTCCTCTTAGGCCAGAACGGTCCTGCTGTGGCCCCAGGTTATCATCCGAGGAAATAAATTTATCTTGTCGACAAGTTGTCCATGACCATGCAAGACTCGACTCAAACTGACGTCTCACACAGTCATTCTACCTCTAGTGTTACCATTTCTTTCAGGGCCAAGTTCAATACTTCTCACATCTGAGATCTTGCTTCGATGACCCGGTCGCGAGCATTCTTCCTTCTTGCTCTATCATTTCATTCAACTCAGGAATGACTATTTGAAAGCCTCTTTCCAACTCAATTTACTCAACCGTGACTCGTGCCTTAAAAACACTAAGTCCGTGACATCGTGCCTTAAACCAACTTGAACTCTACGCGACACCATCGCCCAAGTCATACCCTATACGACGGGCCTTGAGACCGTAAGACTATGTGGTTATACTCCGCCGTAGAACTCATAGGATCGTGCTTGCTACTACTCTGATAGCCTAACATAACTTGCCTAACTTAACTTTGCAACAACTTGACAGGCAAAGGCTGCTTCAAGCTTTGCCTTGATAGAATGTGTCGTGCACGCGTTCGGCTTGAACAAACAAGCTATTTGGTTGCCTAGACTTATGCCATAAGATGTGCAATGCATCTTAACCAATAGGGCGGGCAAAGGTTATGCCAAGCCTTGGACAATGGATCATGCATGCTTTATCAAGGATTCATACGAGCGACGCCAATGACTTAGGCTACGTTCATAACTTCACCTACTCAGCCAACTTTCCTTCTCCCAAGCCGCAGAACGAAGGATGGAGTGTCATTTTCAAAGCACGCCGTGCACCAACTCTAAGCCAACCATTGGACCTTTCCATATTCTAACTCAATTCGACCCTTCGGGATTACTCCCTTTAGCTATGTGGATTCGTCTCTTTTATTATCAAGTCTACTTGTACAAGTTGAAAACATGTGATTTATTATGTGAAGGCTAAGATGAGACAAGTTCAGCGAAATACCCCACCTAAGTGATGTCTTCGAGTCGCCGTTGCAAGGCTAAGTTCGAACGCTGTTGGCATTCCGATTCCTCCGATTGACTGAACGGGATGGGGTACTACATCCTGTGGGGTGAATACGATATTGGGCATTGCATTCATACAGTTGCTATTCTGGAGATCTGCCGACGAGTCTTCCCCTGTAGGTTTGACCTGGGCTAAGTAAGCGTCAGCATTCTGGAGCACTTCGCTCAATACGACACGAAAATCCTTAGAGAGCACTAGGAGCTCGTATAACGACAACTTTGTCGGCGTATTAGCCAGTTGTGCTAATATGTCAAAGTTGTAAGGTCTCTCCAGCCCTTGAGGTGCATCTTTATGGAGTGGCCTGTCGAAGCGGGTTTCCTTCGGCTTGGACCTGTCCGCCGGTGGAGGCTGAGATGGCCCCGAAAGATCAATGGCAGGCAGCGCTGTCGGCTGAGGATCTTCGACTGAACTACCCAGAGTGGGCTAGACTTGTGCCCCAGACCGGGTAACAACGGCCGCCGCCTCCTTAGTTTCGACTGAAATTATATGGCAGGATTTGGACTTCCTGTCCTTCTTCTTGTTGGATGGAGATGGCACCGCCTGGGTAACTTCGGGCACTAAGTCTGGGTGTACCCACATGACCTCTCCTCATGACGTGGTGAGAGGTACCAAGCCAGTCGTCTGGTCCCGGAAGGGGGGAAGATTAGTAACCTCCGTCGTTGTCCGGGAGACATGTATTACCCCATCTTGAGTACTTGTTAGGGGGAAGTCACCGAACTGAATTGATACCATGTTCGCTGCCACGGTAACCCCTTCAAAGTCTAGCGACAGAGCTTTGGAGTCGATAAGGCTCTGGATGTACCACTTTAATTGAAAGCAGTCTTGAGTGGGATGATGAACATAGCGGTAGAAATGGCAGTATTTTGGTCCTCCATCTCCGTCGCTCGAGGCTCGTATCTTGGTGGAGGGAGTTGGATCCTGTCCCCTTGCAAAAGCATGTCGAAGATAGGCTTGACATGACTATCTTCGAATGAGTAATTTATCTTGGGCCACTCAGCTTCTGCCTTCTTTTGTTCAGGCTTCTTGGTCATACCAGCGACCATGGCCTGTTTGCCTTTATTATCCCGATTAATGGAGGTACCGTCAGTGTTGTTGTTATTGGGGGTGGTACCAGGACGTTTGCCTTTGACCTCTCCATCCAGGATGTGTAATCCCAGCTGGCGAGCCTTCTTTAACTTCGTCTTCGTATTGGTGGCGCTTATGATGAAGGTCGTCCAATCCATGAACTGATCTTCACCCATCAGAGGCTGATTGCGGAGAGCAACTTCTTCTGGCAGATTTCAATCAAGGAGCTTTCAGGATTTTCTTGGGGCAATCTCATTGCGGTTTGGCAGAACCGCTCGATATAGTTCCTTGTTAGCTTCCTCTCCCCCTGAACGACGTCCATGAGGGATGACATTGTCACATCATGTCCCACTCGTAGAATCTTTCTAGGAACTTGTGCTTGAAGCCTTCAAAAGAATGGATGCAGTTGTCCGGAAGGTTGCGGTACCAGTCGAATGCGATCCCCTCCAATGCTCCGATAAATAATCGCGTGAGGATGGCATCGCTATGCGGCAAGTGGTCTGTTGTGACCTCAAAATACGTCATGTACCGACTAGCAGAGGTCTTTCCGTCATACGAATCAATATGAAACGGTTTGTACCATGGCAGAAAAGGAACAACTCTCCATGCAACGGGATATGGTTGCCGTATTCTGAGGTCTCGGAAGGAGTCTCGGGCATTGAACATTGCTCGAAGCTCCTGGACCTCCCTCTTTGCCTTCCTGGCTTCGTCTACAGCTTTATGAGCGGATGCACCTATAGGATTATCACCCAAAGGAGGAGCGATCGTGTTGGAGTCCGCGTTGACTGCGGGTCCCAAGCTTGTTTGTCCAGGCGTCCTTGCTGGTTGAGTCGGCAAGGCAGCTTTGATTTTGTCTACTGACTTGACCAAGGATAGGAGCATGGCTTCAAGTACTTCTAGACATTATCAGTCAGTAGGCGCTTCATGATCATTGCCGGCCATAAAGACTGTCCGCACGTGGGTAGACGTGGAAGGGATCGTAGAAGAGGTGCTCTCGGTATCGTACCCTCATACAGAGAAATCGTCGGAGTATATCAAAATGTCTTCCTCCTCGAACTCGGAAGGGGTGCTACTTCCTACACAGGAAGCCACATCGTCTTCCTCCGCTGACGGTCAGCAACTTAGACAGTTGACTAGGCTTGTTGGGCCCATACTGCCCTAGACTTCTTCGATTTAGCACCTGAAGGCGCATAATAAGAAGAGTCCAGATTAGAATATTCCACATTCTAAATGGACCGCATGGAGTCGGGCCCGCAAGAGAGACGGTCAAACACAGAGCTTCTGACAGGGCCGCATGAGATACCCTGTCTGTGGCCAGGATTGGGTGCCGCATGGGCTATCTACCTGCGGCCAAAGTTGGCTGCCATATGGGCCATCTGCCTGCGGCCAGAGTTGGCTGCCGCATTGGCCATCTGCCTGCGGTCAGAGTTGACTGTCGCATGGGCCATCCTCCTGCGGCCAGAGTTGGCTGTCGCATGGGCCATCTGCTTGCGGACAGAGTTGACTGCCGTATGGGCTATCCTCCTGCGGCCAGAGTTTGCTGCCGCATGGGCCATCTGCATGCGGATAGAGTTGGCTGCCACATGTGCAGACTGCTCATCTCTCTTATGCGGCCTCTTCCTCGTCCGCATGGATTTCCCTTGTGCCCCTAAAAACTCAGCATCGTAGTATTTTCCTTTGCTGGATTTGGGGAGAGTGGGGTTCTCCGCGGTCGAAAGCAAGGCCACGGGAGAGCTTTGATCACTGTCTTGGGCCGCAAAAGTAGCTTCTTCGAGAACCTGGTCGGGGGCAACAGTTTTGCGCTTTGACGTCATGTGGGTTCTCTTTGGGTTGGCTCGCTTCTGTGACGGGCTGGCACTCCCTTCAAAGATCAATTCTTCGAATGCTCGTTGGTCAAAACGAACCACGCGCATTTGCTGCGTAGAGCCAAGCTTGGACGCGTCAGATTGTGTCACCAACTTTTCATCAGAGAAGAAGGATCTCCCCAACAGAGTCGCCATCGTGTTTGCCATGAAATATCAAGAATAATAATTATAAAGGAATTGTACTTGATTGTAAACTCGCTTTTACAAGAGAAAGCCTAGAAAGAAATTCCAGGAAATAATCTAAGTACAATTGTTTAGTTTTGATTCTGGGGGTGACGATAGAGGCTCGAGAAAGTGTAGCAACTCTGCCTTACTCCTTGGACTATCTGACACGATCCTTGCTCTTGAAGAAATTTCCCTTCGTAGGTTGCCAGCCTTTTGCATGGGTGTGGTACCCTGCTATTTATAGTAATATATATCTTGAGCCGCATAGATGGACACGAGTCCACGTGGCTACAACAGCACATCAAGACCCGTTCTTTGACCGCCATCTGGTAATTTGTTGAGATTTTGTTGCAACAAATCTGGGTGGTTGAGACTTGGTCAGCCTGCCACGTGTCCTATCGCAGGATAGGATCAGTCTGCTTGAGTCATTTTGAGCTGCATAGGTCTTTCAGTGTTCGGCCATGCTGGGCCACATTAGACTCATGCGGCATAAGTCGCAGTCTCCCTTAGTTCGCATATAGCTTGGGGACTTTCTGAGCAGCATAGATTCTATATTCTGGGCCGCATAAAGCTCATGCGGCTCAGGTTGCAATCACCCTTGGCCGCATGAAGCGCGCATGGATTGAGCCGCATAACGTTCATGCGGCTGGGGTCACAGTCTTTCTAGCTGCATGACTATGTCCAGTCTGGTGACATGACATTTTGTCTGATCACGTCTTATCTTTTTTTTGTCATTGTGTAAGAGCTGTCGGAGCTGTCAGTTTTGACAGAGTTTGTCAGCTTTATCAGAAGGGTTGATCAGCTTAGCCGCATAAATAACTATTCTTTCTGCGGCTCAAATCAGTCTAATTGCGAGATAGTGAAGATGGGCCGCAGGGGGCATGCTGAATCTGTCATGCGGCTCTTCTTTATGCGGACCAATTTGGCCCAAAATATTCATGCGGTCAGTTGTGATCCGCATAAACCCCATATTTTCCATGCTTCTACAATAATTTTGAAAAAATTACAAAAAATAGTTAAAATAGTGTTTTTATCATCAAACCTTTCGCAATAAATATTTTAGTAGAGGCATATGAAGTATCATGGCTTTTGGACACCAAGAACACATGATTTTCGAAGTTACGGGGTTACGACAAATGTCAAAAAATTTAATAAATAATAAACAAACTCAAAACTCAGCAAAAAGATATGCGTTGGAATGTTCTTGATGTCTAGTTTCTGATTAAAATTATTAGAAAGATAGAAAGTAACCAAAATTAGGCAAAAATCTAAACACAATCGATCTAATTATTCTGGATACCTTGTCATAGAATTGATGCCACGGACAAACCGTTTGGAACTGTGAGGATGGCCAATTGGAAATAAAAATAGACAGAGAACTTTCCATTAGTTTTGGTTTCATGAAAAGATAAGGTCACGAAGTACAAGAAAATCTAGATACAAAATAACATACCTGTTGGAAGGAATTCAGACTTAGAATCCAACTTCGGGTGACTTTTAAAATCTAACTCCTCATAAAGTTGTCGTAGACCTTAGATAGTCTCTAACAAGTGGGTTTGGCCAGGTTATGACCCGAATAGATTGTCTTGTCAATTGAACCCGAAAAGTCAACTATTGGGTCTCATGTGCAATGGTAAATAAATAGCACATGTGAACTCGATTGTGTAAGCCCCTGATTTTTTGAATTTATTTTTAATTATTTTTAATTATTTTATATGTATATTTTAAATATTAAATTATATTTTAAGTCAATATTGACTATAGTAGTACTTATACCGTAGCTTTGATTTTTGAACCGCAACAAGTATTGATTTCCCAAATCTAATTTCATATTTGAATTCTAGACCCGTCCACCTTCAATTTGATACATCATGTCCTATCTAAACTTGTTTTCCAACATTCTTTTGACTTCGCACAACTTTGGGTCAACTTAGGCCATTTTGACCGTTTACTGAAATTATAGATCTAACTTCCAACTTGAGTTTGGGAGTCGACATAGATCAAAAACGTTTGACCCAATCTGTAGTTTTGGCCCATTTTCAGCCTACGACATACATGCCTAGGGTGTGCCATTCACTATTTATTTGCAAATGGCACATGAGACCCATTAGTTGACTTTTGGGGTTCAAATTGACTAGATAATCGATCCGGGTCATAACCTAGCCAACCCCACTTGTTAGAGCCCATCTAAGGTTGCCAAAATTAATTATAATATATATATATATATATAATTACTTTTTGGTGATTAAATTGTAGTCATGTGTATTAAATTCTATATCTTTGACTTGGTCAAACAACGCACCCAATAAGTGTCACGACCCGCACCCAGTGTAAGGGCACGAGACGTGGGTACGTCCAGCCTATACCGCAGTGTCGGAGGAAGAACGTTGTCCTGGGTCCAACATCTAACACAGTCTAGGAAATACTCTGAAAGGAGAATAATATATAAATGGTACTACTCAATCACAAAAGCTAAGATAGAATGGAAGAAAGATAATCACAGCAGAGAGTTATAATACAAATACAAATCCCGGTATAAAACCATACCATAACAAGTCTCAATACAACCACAAAGTCTCATACTAAAAGATAATGTAAATCTAATCTAATCAAGGCAAGTCCTCAGCGACTACTGGATCCTGCTGAGGGTCCAGGTCACCTGTGTCAACTAGGCCTGCTCCATAGTAAGTGTCGCAGTAATCCTCATCATCTATAATATTTTAACAGGTCCAGTCAGGACAGAAATGAATACATATCTCTCACACAGTTCATAACATGAAAGGAAATATGAAACAAGCTATAGAATAATATACATGAACTGCTGATAAAAAATGAGATTGTAAAAGAGAGAACATGGTATATGGAAATAAATATACAGGATATAATAGAGAACTGAACTAACTACGTGATGTAGAGCACAATATGGTGTAAACTGGCTTAGGATATACATGACTTAAATCTAGTTTGGATTTGCACATGAAAAGGGTGTAGATCACATAACCAAATAAATACACCCCCTGCCCCAATCAGTACACAAGGATCTGTCCAGGTTATGTTATTGCACATGAAAGTAGTACGTCACATGGATAGCTAGTCCACATGCACACTGGGATATACATGAAGGCTCACATGATCATGAGTGTACATGAATGTCACATGAGTATACATGAATAAGTATGAATACATTGAGTAGACGATGCACATGATAAAATACATGAGCAAAATATACCCGATGTATCCGAGGGGATAACATCGCATGAAGAGATCCATATAGTACTAATCCGTGATATATCATGACAGCAACAAGTAAACTAGTCAACAACAAGTAAATACGTCCAAGCAAGAATGAAACGGTCAGAGAATGTACTCGCCTGACAATCTGATCTGCTGATGAGGCTGTGTAACTGTACTGGAGTGAAGTAAACCTATTTAAAACAACCACAAGTCACAACAAGGTCTAACATATCATAAGGAATACCAACAATGCACTTCTATATGATTCTATGTCCAACTAGGTCAAAGTCAACCCTTGGTCAACTCTGGCCAAACCTGGTCAACCCTAGGTCAACTAGTCCATTTACTAATTTCTAAGTCATACACAAAATTTCAGGTTATTCGGAGTTCGTTTAAGTCGATTTGGATCAAGTTTGACCTAAAGTTGACTTTTGTCAACTTGGTCAACTTGTCGGCCAATTCGACCAAAGTATACTCCTAACGACGATCCTAATCTGTCCAAACACTTCCTATAGTCATATCACAAGAAAATATTGCATTACCTACCTTTACACATTTATCACAAAATTATTACTCTTGTAGGCTCATACTATTTTGTTCTCAGAATATTGCATTACCTTATATAGGTATATACCCAATATGAAGCTAATGAAGGTCGCACTCGAACCTAGAGTATGTTCCCAGGTCTGAGATCAGAGTCTCGACCCTCACAAATATGCATTTCGAAATTAGGCATTAAGGAAATTAATATATATATACACATACATATATATCTATATAAGTATATAGGTAAAACAACTTATATGTCCAAAAATAGGTAGAAAATATGAATCAACCCCGAGAGTTGATTCCCACAGGTCCCAAAGAGTGACCAAGTACCAAATACTCAGAAATTATCGCCATTAAACTTAGAAATCAAATTGTCATATAAATCCTAATTTTCTAATTCAAAGAAACCCGAATTTTCACAAAAATACACAAAACGCAAAATACTCAGAATTAACCCACGGAACTTGGCAAATAGGTTGGTCTCGACATGTGGGACATGCTCGGGTCTTCCTCTGGTCGAAACCGTTTCCGAATCGTGTCCAGCGAAGGAGTATCGGGAAAACCGATACGCGTATGAACCGAATCGGTGCGGACTCGATTTCTCGCTCGTTTCTGAACCATTCCTGGTGAAACTTCGTGTACACCTAGGCGTACACATCACCGACCAACTGGCCGAGTTATCGTGCGGCCAAGTGTCGTGTCCGACACGCACGCAGAGCGTGTCCGCACGTGGGTGGGCGCACGTGCACAGCCCCGTGCACAGCGTCGTGCACGCATGCCATCGAGTCTAGGGACTCGTATGTCCCACGTTGTGTCATGTGTTCATGTCCTAGGCTAGGCTAGGGTAGGTATAGCGCTACATGTTGGACACCCTGATTCGTGTCCACGGGTCGTGTCGTGTCCACGCGAAATGCGTTTCCGCGGCGGCTGTCCTGCGTGCGCGCGTGTGTGCGACCAGTGTCGGCGGGATTTCTCCTTCAATTCTTGACGAAATGTCACGAAACTTTGGGAGCGTGATCTCAGTCATGTCCCCCACCTACACGTCAAATTTTACGTGACCATGTGGCCTGTGCGTCGAGGAATCACCCCCGAGAAGCAGGGCACGTGCGCGGCCTGGCGTGCAGCGCGTTCGTGTCCTGTTTGGACACAGACACAAGTCTAATTCATGACGAAACCTATGGGGTTGTGATCCTCGTGTATAGGGCTATCCAAACATGTAAAAAGATTTGACAGAAAATAGAATTAAATTCATTGCGATATTTCGTCGAACACCTATACATATTAGCCGACACGTGTCTGATACGGACACCAAAAGAATGCAAAAATGGATAGAATTAATCCTACAGGTCATGGGTACCTAAATGCTTCCTACCATGAAGAAAAATGAGTAAAAACTATACTAGATTAGAATTTACCTATTTAGAGCCAAGGATCTCAATGCAAAAGACTCCCCGAACGCTCCAACGGTCGAGTACCCTCAAGCAAACGTCCCTACCACCTTGCTAGTGCTGCTCCAGCAAGATCCTCTCCTTCCTACGAGCACGACGGTCTTCGTTTGAGGAGAATCGGGCTCCCGATGCAAAAGTTGTAAATTTTTTAAGGGAAGAGATCTAGGGTTTCTTGGAGGCTACAACTAAATGCAAATAAGGGGGAGTAGTGGCTGCCTATGGCTGGCCAATTATAGGGGGTAGGGTTAGGGTTAGGTGCATGGGCTTGGGCTCCCTAGGTTGCTAGTAAAGCCCAAGTCAAATAGGCTTTAGAAAGGCTACTAAAATAAGGCTAAAAATTAATTAACTAGGCCTAAAATTAATTAATAAAATCTAATTTAACTCTAATGATAATAAATATAATTCTAAAATGTCGTCAAGGTTCTAGGTCATGGTTGGCTAGGTTAAACCCATCAAAACTACTCAGACAGCAAACCAACCCACATATCATCACATGAATTCAATAATAAATAAAAATAATCTAAAATTACCAAAATACCTTTGAAATGAAAAAGTAGGTGTGACAAGTCTACCCCCTTTAAAATAATTTTGTCCTCGAAATTAAAGACAAAGCTGAATAGACAAGGAGGATAGAAAGTCATACCTCAAGACTGGAAAAGATAAGGGTATTGCTCGCGCATCTCATCCTCCCTCTCCTTGGTAGACTCACCTGGAGAGTGATGCCTCCATGCTACACGAACCAAGGATATCGTCTGGTTCCTCAGCACCTTCTCTCGTCGGTCCAGAATCTCCATAATATATATACCAACAAAACCCTATATAAATTCCTCTCCTAAACTTGCCGCCACCCTACCTTTTCCTTACAAAACCGATCGGCCACAAGCCTTGGCCGAAACTCCAAGGCCAACCCCCCTTCCATTTCACACCTGATTTTCGTCGATCTTCGTGTCATTCACCACCACTCTCACGACCCCCTCGACGTCCTCTTCTACCCTAGAAATCATAGAAGTCATCTTGCGGCCATTAGAGAGGTGCCCGACACGTCTCTTTGGGCAAAACTTTACCAAAGTGAAATATAAAGTCACGACAAATTAGTCGAGTTCTAGACTAGGTTTCATCTACTTTTTCTCATATGGTTGACTTTAAAGAAAAACTAAAAGATACCTCTATGTGTCTACTTCATGTTTTGATTGTTGTATCAAATAATTCCAAGCGGATTGGTCGGGGCGTCAATTCTACGATAAGGTGTCCAAAATAGACCAGATCTATTACGAGTGAATTTTTGCCTATTTTTGGTCCGATTTGATCTTCCTAATAATTTTGGTAAGAAACTAGACAATATATGATTCCAACGTATATTGTTTTGCTGAGTTTTGAGTTCGTTTGGTATTTATTAAAATTCTCGATTTGTCGTAAAATTGTAACTCCGAAAATCATGTGTTCTTGGTATCCAAAAGCTTTGATACTTCATATATCTTTACTAAAATATTTGTTATTCAAAAATTAAATTATTATTTTATATTAGTTATAAATTATTTTATAAGAAAGTTGGTACTATATATGTCGTGTGGTGTTATACCGACATCATGACAACTATTGAGTATAGATATTGATATAGTCTATATATGGTAAGTATTAATAATAGTGTATTATTATAGGTGAACTAGAGGGAGTTATGAAGACATCAGAGTTGGTCAGGCATACACTCAGACAACGGTTACAGGCAAGTATACCTTGTCTTTGTTACAAATTGTTCTTTGTTCCTTTATTTTTTTGTTGGTTATCTTGTTAGCATTAGCATGATGTAGGATCATTGATACTACATGTCCATTTCGAAGATGGATATCGAGGTCATGATGATGACACGAAGTATTAACATTAGGTATTGTGTGCATATTATCGTGTCCATTGACACCAATGATCATAGGACACCGACACGTTCATGATGCGATGTTTACATGATTATTCATGATATTCACTTTGTAGTAGTATACTGGATTATTCATTGTTATTGTTATTGTTATAGAGATGACTATATGGATTTGACATTGAGAGATACTAGACATAGGGTAAGGAGCACTTGACTACAGTATTATACTTATTGTATTGTGGCCTATTATTGTGAGCATTTATCTCTGTAGTAGACTAATGGCTATTATTATTGATTGTCCTTGGTACCATGACACGGTAGTGGGGACAATAGCCTGTTGAGGAAATTGTGAACGTTAGTGGCGAGGTCTGATATTCTAGAAAAGATTCTCACTTGCATAATACATAGACCGGATACATTAGATTGCCTTAGTTCATATTTTCATATCTGTACCATGGCATGTATATTATGTTCCTTGCTAGTCCCCTAAGGACCTGACTATTTCCTAGGCTTAGACGGCTGAAGAGTACCATGAAGTTTACGGTTCGGGAGTTGAGATCAGAGAAGTACCAACACAAGAGGACGAGATAGTGCCAGAGGATTTCTCATGATCATGTCATTACTTTATT